>CM052812.1:15487970-15595765 GCA_028533885.1 Nasua narica
CTTTGTTTTGTTGACTGTTTCCTTTGCTGTGCAGAAGTTTTTATCTTGATGAAGTCCCAAAAGTTTATTTTCACTTTTTTTTCCTTTGCCTTTGGAGACATGTCCTGAAAGAAGTTGCTGTGGCTAATGTCATAGAGGTTACTGTCTATGTTCTCCTCTAGGGTTTTGATAGATTCCTGCCTCACGTTGAGGTCTTTTATCCATTTCGAGTTTATCTTCGTGTATGGTGTAAGAGAATGGTCAAGTTTCATTCTTCTACATATAGCTGTCCAGGTTACCCAGCACCATTTATTGAAGAGACTATCTTTTTTCCGCTGGATATTTTTGCCTGTTTTGTCAAAGATTATTTGACCATAGAGTTGCAGGTCCATCTCTGGGCTCTCTATTCTGTTCCACTGGTCTATGTGTCTGTTTTTGTGCCAGTACCATGCTGTCTTGGTGATCACAGGTTTGTAGTAAAGTCCAAAATCAGGCAATGTGATGCCCCCAGCTTTGATTTTCTTTTTCAACATTTCCTTAGCAATTCGGGGTCTTTTCTGGTTCCATACAAATTTTAGGATTGTTTGTTCCAGCTCTTTGAAAAAAAACTGGTGGAATTTTGATTGGGACGGCATTGAAAGTGTTGATTGCTCTGGGCAGTACAGACATTTTAACAATGTTTATTCTTCCGATCCATGAGCATGGAATGCTTTTCCACCTTGTTGTGTCTTCTTCAATTTCTTTCATGAGCGTTCTGTAGTTCCTCGAGTACGGATCCTTTACCTCTTTGGTTAGGTTTATTCCCAGGTATCTCATGGTACTCGGTGCTACAGTAAATGGAATCGATTCTCTAATTTCCCTTTCCATATTTTCATTGTTAGTGTATAGGAAAGCAATTGATTTTTGTGCATTGATTTTGTATCCTAAAGCAACAGAATACTCTTTCTTCTTGAGCGCACATGGAACTTTCTCCTGAGTAGACCACATACCGTGCCAGAAATCAGGTCTCAACTGGTACCAAAAGACTGAGATGATTCCCTGCATTTTCTCAGACCACAATTCTTTAAAACTAGAACTCAACCACAAGAAAAAGTTTGGAAGGAATTCAAACACCTGGAGGCTAAGACCAACCTGCTCAAGAATGCTGGGGTCAACCAGGAAATCAAAGATGAACCTAAACAATTCATGGAAACCAATGAGAATGAAAACACATCAATCCAAAACCTATGGGACACAGCAAAGGCGGTCCTTAGGGGGAAATACATAGCCATCCAAGCCTCACTCGAAAAATTGAAAAATCCAAATACACCAGCTCTCTTTACACCTTAAAGAACTGGAAAATCAACAACAAATCAAGCCAATCCCACGCACAAGAAGGGAAATAATCAAGATTAGAGTAGAGTTCAACGAGTTTGAAACTAAAGAAACAGTAGAACGCATCAATGAATCCAGAAGTAGGTTTTTTGAAAGAATCAATAAGATCAATAAGCCACTGGCCAAACTAATCCAGAAGAAAAGAGAAAGGACCCATTCCCAGAGACCACTGCCCTACTCCCAGAGAGAAGGCTAGCAAACAACCCAGAAGCATACAGAGTGGAAGGTGTGTTCCGTGGAATTCCTGGGGCACATAGAGGGGAAATTATTTGCTCATCTTGGAGAGCATCCCTGGGACACAATGGTCACAGAGAAGCCTCTCAGAACAGGGGAGCTAGATGATAAAATTTACCTCCTCCACCCTTCAGCATAAACACAGAGCCACCTGAAGGAAGCAGCTCAGTGACACCACCTCCCTAACTTGCTTACACCAAACTCCCCTGCACTTCCCATGCTCTGGTGGGACCATACTTCTCAGTCAAGCTTGCCTCAGTATCAGCATGGCAGGATCCTTCCCTGAGAAGACAGCCCAGGCCCTTGCCTACACCATAACTCCTGACCAGAGAGTTTTGCAGGGAGGTGGTGTCAGGTCTCATTTCACAAGCAGATCATAAAATTATACTGAAGTATATACTTCAAGTAAAAAAATGTTCTTGTTGAAAAAACAAGAACAAAACAACAACAAAATGATGCAGTAGTTCATGTTTCAGAAGGGTTAGGTAAGATACTGACTGAAAAGTTTCCATTTGATTTTTAAAATTTGAAGTCAGTGTTGACCTGGATACAAGCTATCTGGTAGCCCTGGAAGACCCAGAAAGCAGATTGCATTTGGTAGATGAGAAAATGTAAGGTGAAGAAGGAAAGGCAACCTCCATTTCTACCAGTATAATTATGAAGAGAAAAAAACACAATATAGTATCCAGGGAAATAGATTAATAAACATTTTGTTTAATAATAATAATAAAAAGATAGTAGATTTAGTTATTCCTTTGAATGAGGAGGGTGCCTCTTGCCTTCTTGGTCACTGAAGAAACAACTCTTGTCCTGTGTTCTCTCCCTATGCTTATGGGGATGAGTCAGAGTTGCACTTGTTATTTAAGTGTAGATGTGGGTTCAAGGGGCCCGAATGAGATATAATGGCCACTTCATTCCCTCTTGAAGGTTCTAAAATTGTTCCACTTCATTTTTAGCCCCTTCACTATAATTGATATTGTATCTTCCTTTACTCACAACTTTTTCTTTCTTCAATTAAATGATATTCTGATCATCCTCAGATCAAATTGAAACATACCTGAAGAGTGCCCTCAGGATCTCTTGTTCAGTGACTCTTCTTTAAGTCTTGGTGCTGCCATGTTAGCCATGTGATTTTGAGATTCTTGAACCATTATTTGCTCATCACACATAGGGCTTTTGAGTAGATTAAATGCAATAATGCATACATAGTCTTTTTTAAAGATTTTAAACAAATAAGTTTATTTGTTTAAAAGAGAGAGCATGAGCAGGGTCAGGGACAGAGGGAGAGAGAGAGGGAGAAGTAGACTCCCCCTGAGCAGGGAGTCTCATGTGGGACTTGATCCCAGGACCCTGGGATCATGACCTGAGGCAAAGGCAGACATTTAACTGACTGAGCCACCCAGGCACCCCATGCAAACAAGTTCTTTGCATTTCTTGATGTCAGATACATAACCAATATTGAAAAAAAATGATGGCTATTTTTATTACTTTCTTGTGGTAACCCCATTCTCCTTCATCAAGTAGAATATTATAATTCTTAAATCATTATAGCAAATATATTTGCTATATATTTATAGGTTTTAATAGTGATTATTGATATTCGTGATTTGTTACTCTCCCGAAAGTGTTTACATTCTTTTCTTCAATTTATTTTTGTAGAGTGTAATGACATTTCTTATATTGAAAAAAGTTTAGTGAAGTCATTTAGTGGGGTATGTTGGTGGAGAGGTGCAGAGGAGTATCTCCACATCCACTTTCTTTCCTACTTCCATCTTCAGTTAAGACTGATCCTATTGTTTACATAGACATTTCCTCTGGTTCTAAATGCCCACTTTATGCCAATTCCAGTCTTGTGTACACTGGTTTACCTCTTGTCTTCCTGAAGGCCACTCCCATTTAATTCCCCTGTTCTAGAAAAACATTGTAGACCTTTGAAGGCAGAGAAACTCCCCTTTTTCCTTTCTCCTGATGATGGTACCCCAGCCCAAACTACAGCTCAGATATTTCCACCTTGGATAACTCCCTCACATAGCTCAAATTCTCTTTAACACTTTGTCTCTCTTTCTCTCCACCTCTGCACAATAAAGTACACTCTTTTGTTTGTGAACTTAAAAATGACTTGGACCATAAATAGTAAGTGCAGACATTGTGGTAAAACAACAGTATCCAGGAAGAGGAAACTTCGAAGATTTTTGTATTTTTATTGCTTTATTCAGGTTATAAAAGTAGAGGTTGGTGGCTTAAAAAGTTCAAATAAAAATGTGTTAAGGAGAAAGAGAGTCTCACATAACCTCACCTATTAGAGACAACCACTAATAACAGGTTGGGGCATATTGATTCGGGTTTTGTTTGTTTGTTTTTAAGGTATACCTAAGCATAATGGAGAAGAAATGGTTTCCTGAAACTCTAAAAAGCTTTTGAAAAAGCCCAGACCTGCTGTTAGGAATCAGCATAAAGCCTCCAATAAAATCTGTTCCTCCTCAAACCAAACATTCAAAATACATAAAAAGAATTCTTATTCAATGTACTGTTTTGTTTAATAACTACCATTACTACAGTATTGTATTGCACTATTTTTTTAATAAACAAAATAGGTTTCAGATTTACAGTAGGTAAAATAGGGCTAATCTTGAAATTTGGCCACCATTAAAATATTTCTGCAAGAAAATGTGTACCAAAAAACTTTGGGAAGATAATTTGGAAAGTTAATATTTACTTCCAAGTGAACGTAGTTTTGGTCAGAGGCATGAAGAAAAGGACCAGATTTGGAGATTTCACTTTGTTAGGTGGTAAAAAAACAAAAACAAAAACAAAACTGACTTAGGATCCAGTTCCAGTTTAGATGATGAAACCTTGGGCAAGTCATTAAACTTTGCTTGGTTGCTTGGATTTTGCTAGGTAATATTGTAGAGGCTATCATCTGTATCCATTTTGGCTGCCAGGAAGGTAACAAATAATGGCTTCGGAATGGAAAATAGAACTGTTTTGTTTAAAAAAAAAAAGTCCTGTCATGTTATTTTAGAAAAAAAAGATGGTTTTAGGGCTAAAACTGGCAAAAGGCGGCAAATTAAAAACAGCTGAGTCACCAGGGCAACTAATACATTATACGTTAATAAAAAAACAAAACAGCTGAGTCATATAGGCAACAAAAGTGAAAACCTGGGAACTACCACTTTTCAAAAGCAGCATAGTCTGCATTCTTGTGCTTTTCTCTGCACACTGGTTATCTCTGCTCTCCCATACTTTTGACTTATTGATGATCACTGTGGCCACGAGCTTGACTCTGATTCAGATTTTAATGTCTTTGAACTTGATTTCTCCAGCTAACTGAGCCAGTCTGTGTCCCAATTTCAAATTCCTAGGATTCAAAAATCTGATTAGTCCAGATTGTGTCAATTGTCCATCCATCGTCCAAAGAATTGTGATTAGAGATGAATTCAGTAACAGTTGGGAGCAGTAGTAGATTCTCTTAGAAAAACTTGTGGTAGTAATGGCTGTCATCTTTGATATGACTTAAGAGAAAATTGATGCTTATATTTTCTATTCTACTTCTCCTTTGGAGGGTTTTATTTTATTTTAATTCAATAAATACTCAAATCTCTTCAATTCTAAAACATTTTTTTCTAAATTTAATGTATCTTATATCTAGTCATGCCTCACAGAGTGTGTTCATTTGATGATTTCTGTTGTAGTATTTCTCCTTCTTAATCTCCCACAGCCATTTTTAAATTGATAAGATTTTAAAACTGAGGAAATACCACATATATTATCAACAGAAAATCAGTTGCTTTTCATGGAGGTCACAATAAAGTTGCCCCTAGATATGGGGCTGCGCTAGAAACATTCCAATATCTTTTTTTCCACCATCCCTGTATCAAAAGAAAAGTCCTGTACCAAAAGAAAAAAGAGGCTGTATTCCTCCTTGCTGTAAGAAATGAAGTCCAGGGATGCCTGACTGACTCGGTCAGTTGAGTGGCTGCCTTCAACTCAGGTCATGATCCCAGAGTCCTGGGATCGAGTCCCACATTGGGCTCCTGGCTCAGTGGAGAGCCTGCTTCTCTCTCTGCCTCTGCCTGCCACTCTATCTGCTTGTGCTCTCTCTCTCTCTCTCTCTCTCTCTCTCCCTCTCTCTGACAAATAAATAAAATCTTAAAGAGAGAGAAATGAAGTCCATTAAAGATTCTGAGGTGGCCTCAGGACTTATAACCCTGAGAAGCAAACATTTATTTTATAGAATAACTATCAGTGCTGACTAAACAAGAAGTCAATACTAGAGCACGTGTGGGCACAAAATGTATACAACATTTGTATGCAATTTGTATGCAACAAAATTCCATGCAATTGCCTAGTCTAATTCACTCAGAATTTTAAGAAAAGAATGCTTCCTTTGGAACTAAAGTTCTTTCTACTTGGTTTCAGCCCCAAGGTGAGCATTTTTGGAGAAGGTTAAAACTTTTCAGATGTTTTTGAGGTGTACAAAGAGGAAAAACTAAACCATTCTCTATTATGCATACTTCTAGCCTCTGTTACCTAAATGGGTTTGAACTTTAACATTTTTGTTCTATTTTGAGAATCCTACCGTGTTCTCAAAAAGTAGCTTATGGAAAAAATTCTTCTCAAATCAGTCCTGAAAATAGCTACATTTGTACTTGAATAGAAGAGTAAACTTTTCAAGCTATGTGAGAGGTACACATAAGATAAGGGCTATATAGATAAGCCAATTGGAAAACTGGCAGAATCTGTTAAAGTTTCAGAAAAAAAAAACTTGAATCAAGTTTTTAAAAATTTTGTTAAACCTTAAAGCATATATAGATTGGAAAAAACAGAGCATTCAAACTAATCATTGAGAGTGCATTATATAGTGGATCAGATTTGATGTTTATTAGTTGTATGTAGTTGGTTAAATTGCTGCTTCTTTCTGTATTTCAGGTTTCTAATTTATAAGAGGATCATGATAAAATAACCTATTTCAAAAAGTTGTTGTGAGCAATAAATCACAGAAGCAAGGTATCTATTTTCACTTGGCAGTCATAATGTTGGCTGACTAGCAATGGTTGTAATTATGTGGTACACAATAAAGGGTTCCACCGATGCCCAAAACAGAAAAATGGTTGACCCAGACAAGAAACCATGCATTGGGTAAATAGCTTCCTTTACAAATGAATTAGCTGATTTTAAGAAAAGAATTTCTTTTACTTTTAGTTTTATGATCTCTGTGGGTAAATCCAAACTTTTTATTTTTAAAAAAAGTGGTCCAGTTTCATTCTTTTGAATGTAGATGACCAGTTTCCCCAACACAATTTGTTGAAGTGACAGTCTTTTTCTCATTTGATATCCTTTCCTGTTTTGATGATTAATTGACCATATAGGTATGAGTTTATTTCTGAGTTTTCTATTCTATATGTCCATTTTTGTGCCAGTACCACATACTGTTTTGATTATCACAGGTCTGTAACATGACTTGAAGTCCAGAATTGTGATGTCTCCAGCTTTGCTTTTCTTTTTGAAGATTACTTTGGCTATTCGGGGTCTTTTGTTGTTCCACACAAATTTTAAGATTATTTGTTCTAGTTCTGTGAAAAAATACTGTTGATATTTTGATAGGGATTGCATTAAATGTGTAGATTGCTTTGGGTAGTATACACATTTTCACAATATTTGTTCTTCCAGTCCATGAGCATGGAACATGTTTCCACTTCTTTGTTGTCTTCAGTTTCTTTCATCAATGTTTATAGTTTTCAGCATACAGATCTTTCACCTCCTTGGTTAAATTTGCTTCTAGGTATTTTATTATTCTTGGTGCAAGTGTAAATGGGATTGTTTTATTAATTTCTCTTTCTGCTGTTTCATTATTAGTGTATAGAAATGCAATACATTTCTGTACATTGATTTTGTATACTGTGACTTTCCTGAATTCATTTATCATTTCTAGTAGTTTTCTTCTGGGAGTCTTTAGAGTTTTCCATATATAGAGTCTTGTCCAAACAGAGTGAAAATTTTACTTTTTTCTTACCAATTTGGATGTTAATTTCTTTTTGTTGTCTGATTAATGTGGCTAGGACTTCCACTACTATGTTGAATAAAAGTGGTGAGAATGTACATCCTTGTCTTGTTCCTGACCTTAGGGGGAAAGATCTTGGTTTCCTCCACTGAGTATGATTTTCACTGTGGGTTTTTGATGTATGGCCTTTATTATGTTGAGGTATATTGTCTCTAAGCCTACTTTGTGTAGGGTTTTTATCATGAATGTATGTTGTACTTTATCAAATGCTTTTTCTGCATCTATTGAAATGACCATATGGTTTTTATCCTTTCTTTTATGGATGTGGTGCATCATGTGGATTGATTTGCAAATATTGAGCCATATTTGCATGCTGGGAATAAATCCCACTTGACTGTGGTAAATGATGATTGATTGATTGATTGATTGATTTTAAAGATTTTATTTATTTGAGAGAGAGAGCATGAACAAGGAGTAGGGGCAGAGGTAGAGGGAGAAGCAGACTCCTCGATGAGCAGAGAACCCAATGCAGGACTCGATTCCAGGACCTTGAGATCATGACCTGAGCTGAAAGGAGATGCTTAACTGAGCCACCTAAGCACATGGTAAATGATTTTTTTAATGTATTGTTGGTTTGGTTTGCTAGTGTTTTTTTGAGGATTTTTGCATCTATGTTCATCAGGGATATTGGTCTGTAGTGGTCTTTTTTGGTGGTATCTTTGTCTGGTTTGGTATCAGGGTGACACGGGCCTCATGAAATGAATTTGAAAGTTTTCCGTCTTCTTCTTCTTCTTCTTTTTTTTAAGTTTGAGAAGAATAGGTATTAATTCTTCTTTAAGTGTTTGGTAGAATTTCCCTGTGTAGCTATCTGGCCCTGAATTTTTGTTTGTTGGGGATCTTTAATTACTGATTCAGTCTTTTTGCTGGTAATCAGCCTGTTCAAATTTTCTGTTTCATCTATTTCAGTTTGGATAGGTTATATGTTTCTAGGTATTTATGCATTTCTTCTAGGTTGTCCAATTTGTTGGCATACAGTTTTTCATAATATTCTCTCATGTTGTTTGTATTTCTGTGGTGTTGGTTATGTTTTTTCCTCTTTCATTTGTGATTTATTTCAGTTCTTTCTCTCTTTTTGATGAGTCTGGATAGAGGTTTATCAATTTTGTTGATCTTTTCAAAGAACCGGCTCCTGGTTTTATTGTTCTGTTCTATTGTTTTAGTTTGTGTATCATTTATTTCTGCTGTAATCTTTTATTATTTCCTCCCTTCTGCTGGTTTTGGTTCTTCTTTTTCTGGCTCCTTTAGGTGTAAGATTAGGTTGTTGATTTGAGATTTTTCTTGCTTCTGTGGTAAGGCTGTACTGCTATAAACTTCTCTCTTAGAACTGCATTTGCTATGTCCCAAAGGATCTGAGCTGTTATATTTTCATTTTTACTTGTTTCCATGTACTTTTTAATTTCTTCTTAGATTTCTTGGTTGACTCATTCATTGTTTAGTAGTATGTTATTTAACCTGCATGTACCTGTGGTATTTCTAGATTTTTTCTTGTGATTGACTTCCAGTTTCATAAGGTTATGGTCAGAAAAGGTGCCTGGTATGATTTCAATCTCTTTGAATTGGTTGAGGCTTGTTTTGTGGCTTAATAGTTATCTATTCTGGAGAATGTTCCATGTGCATTGGCAAAGAATGTGTATTTTGCTGTTTTAGGATGGAATGTTCTGAATATATCTGTTAGGTCCATCTGATCCAGTGTGTCATTCAAAGCCATTTTTTCCTTGTTGATTTTTTGTTTAGATGATCTATTAATGTAAGTGGGATATTAAAGTCCCCTACTATTATTGTATACTATTATTGGTCCCTTTATGGTTGTTATTAAATGTTTTATGTATTTGGGTGCTCCTATGTTATGTCCGTATTATTTACAATTGTTATATATTTTTGTTGGATTGTCTCCTTTATTTTTATATAGTATCTTTCCATGTCTCTTTTTATGGATTTTGTTATAAAGTCTATTGTGTCCAAAGTAAGTATTGTTACCCTGGCTCTTTTAACATTCATTTGCATGATAAATATTTGTCCATCCCCTTGCTTTCAACCTGTAGGTGTCTTTAGGTCTGGCATGATTATTTTGTAGGCAGCATACAGATGTGTCTTATTATTTTTTTTTAATCCAGTCTGTCATCCTATGTCTTTTGATTGGAACATTTAATCCATTTACACTAAAAGTAATTTTTGATAGATATGCATTTATTGCCATTTTGTTACTTGTTTTGTGGTTGTTTTTATAGTTTTTCTCTGCTACTTTCCTCTCTTTCTCTCTTTCATGGTTTGTTAGTTTCCTTTAGTGATAAACTTGGTTTCCTACTCTATTTTTTGCATATCTATTACTGTTTTTTAGTTTGTGGTTACCATTCAATTTATATACAACTATTTTCTGTATAACGCAGGCTATAATAAGCTGATGGTCGTTTAATTTTGAACTCACTTTTCACTCCTCTCCTCTCCACATTTCAGATATTTAATATAGTATTTTACGTCCTTTTATTTTGTGCTTCTCTTGACTTATTTTTACGCTTCATTTTATACTTCATGAAGTATATTTATATTTATATTTTGTGAAGATATACTTCACTTCTCTTTTGCTTTGGTCTTCTCTACATTTAGTTGTGGAGTTTGTTCTGCCAGTGTTCCAATTGCTCTCTGCTTTATTTACTCAGATGTGAAGGTTATCTAGTCTTAAACGTTGAACAAGGTGAGCTTAAGGTCCTTCTACTCTGCCGTCTTCACAGCTCCCCATAGCATGTACTTATAACTTAACACCATAAATATGATTGTTAAAAGTTGTTTTTTAAACCTAACAGTATATGGCATAGACATGTTTCCATGTCACTGTTTGGAAGTTTTGACATTTCCTATTTATGTATAGGACACAGAAAGTCAAGAAGTATTGTTGGTTCTGGAGGCATCCAGTTACTGTAAACATCCAAATAAAGTTTGTAAACATCCTTAGCAGGGGAGAAAGTGCTTATTTATAAATGTGAACCCCATTTACATCACAATCTACTGAAGGAAGACCAGATATCCTTGTTTCCTTATGCATGAAATACACATTCACAACCACAATCAAACAAAGCATCAGAGCCCAGTCAAGAAAACAAAAAGCACACTAGTTTTTTATTTTATTTTTTTGAATTTTATTTATTTATTTGACAGAGAGATAGAGGGCACAAGTAAGCAGAACAGCAGGCAGAGGGAGAGAGAGAAGCAGGCTCTCTGCTGAGCAGGGAGCCTAATGCGGGGCTTGATCCCAGGACCCTGGAATGATGACCTGGGCCGAAGGCAGCTGCTTAACCAACTGAGCCACCCAGGTGCCCCCACACTAGTTATTTTTAATAGAGCATTTAATAAAGAAGATTGATTAACAGTATCAAATTTAAGCAAAAAGAGAATATTAAAGTAAAATAAGTAAATACATGTGGGTAGCAACTGTGACCCTTGTGGCTGGGAGAACAGAGGGAAGAGTTAGATTAGCAAACATGCAAGCTTGGAGGGTCCCTGAGATGCTGGGACTAAGACTTCCACAGAGGGGGTGCCACCACTTGCTGGTGGGACCTCAGAGTGTGAGGCTGGTTCCAGCAGTGACAGAAAACCTCAAAACTAGAGCTATGCTTTGCTGCTGGGGCCAAAGGACATTGCTAGGGTAGCAATGACAGGATTAAGGGGCACAAGGAAAGGAGCAAATCCCTTGGGAGAGGGAGAAGCAGGCATCCTGCCGAGTAGGGAGCCCCATGTGGGGCCCGATCCCAGGACCCCGGGATCATGACCTGAGCTGAAGGCAGATGCCCAACAACTGAGCCACCCAGGCGCCCCATTGATTCTTCTTTTTACTTTGTGGATCAGATATTGTAGGTGGAAATGTCAGATACTACACCAGTGAAAGAGTAAGAACAAAATCACAGGGCCAAAAGGAAGAAGAAAGAATTCAAAAATATAAAAAATCTTTTCCAAGAAGAGCAAGTTTTTTCAATTGTTTGAGAAATGTCTGTATTATATTTGTTGGGATTGAAAAAAACTAGCCAAAGATAGGCTAAGCTTTTGTATATCTGATCTTGAACTTTTATAATACACTATTTCTTTTTAGGTTTAGCTAAGCACATGTTCCCTTTGAATGTTATTTTAGCCATTTGCCTTTGGCCTTATAAAATGCCAATTATACTGTACAAAAGCAATTTTAATATGGGAATTACAGACTCCATTTGTCTTCACAAAGTATATGCCATAATCAGAGAATATTGAACTGTATAACTGATGGTAGAATTTAGCTTGGAGTGAAAGTAAGGCGGCAAGTGAAGCATATTTGAGGGAGGAATTCAGTCACAAACACTGGGCAGTTTGGATTTTTGCATAGTTTTGGATTTTTGAACAATGTATTTGAGCATGAATTGAAGGATGGGTCTGGGAGTTTTCCTAGTGATTTTTAAGGGGAAAATATCATCGAATGGTTTAATTTCTCTTTTTATTAAAACAAGGAATATAATTGGATATTTTCTTATTTCAGTGAAAGACATAGATATATTTCATTGTAATTTGAGCTCTAGCTAACAAGACCTGGCTCTAGAGGAAGGGATTATACCTGGACATAAAGATTATGTTTTGTTGGAGTAAGAATTTAGAATAGTGATTTTCAAATGACTCTGAGCCTCTGGAAAACATGTTAATATGTAGGTTTACAAGGACTCTCCCTCCATCTCCCACTGTGAGATTCAGATTCAGTTGGTTTGGGAAAAGTTCCATATTTGCTTTTTTAAATAAGCACACCAAGTGATTCTAATATAGATGGCCTTGGAATACACTTTAAGAAAGACCACAGAAATTTCTTCCTTCTGAAATTTCTTTTTCATAATGCAGAATACAGAGCTATTGGAAGGTAAAAGGCTTAGAACAATTCTTGCATTCTTATCAGTGATTTCTGCTAATGAAAGATGACTTTGCTAACTTCATTAACACCTGCAAGGATGAGAGTGATGATTGTGTATGGTCTTGTTAATGATTTGTTTCCTTTCTTTTTCTTTCTTTTCTTTTTTCTTCAGGTTTTTCTATTTTTCATACACTCCCCTGATTCCTCCTCCGTTTTTTTGATTGTACTGTATCTACATTGTCAGTATGTATAGACGTTATATACTACACTATCTCCCTTATAAATAATGTCGTTTAGACTTAGCTCTACAGGTAATATATATTTAATATTCAGTCCTTATGTTGGCTATCTCCCAAATCATTTTGTGTGCTGAAAGCTTCTGTAGGAAAGGTTAATGGGTGCAATCAATATTTCCTAAATATATTCATAACAGTTTGTCTGTAGCCTTTTTGTACTAGTAAACAAGGTTAGCTGGATTGAAATCCATCATGTGGGAGTTTCCCTTTTTTTCCTGGAATACCTTAATTTTTCTCTTTTTGAATACTTTATGTTATTCCATTGTCTCGTGGCATAGTGTTGCTGTTGGAAAACCAATGACAATCATATTATTTTTCCTTATAAATGACTTGTTCTTTGTGTCTGGTAGTCCAAAAGATTTTTTCTTTTTACTTAAAATCTAATACCTTTTACTAGAGTGTGTTTCCAAGTTGGCTACTTTAGGTTGATTTCTCTATGTTCAAGAAGTTTCCGTAAAATATGATTTATGTCATCCTTTATTTCATCCTTTATTTCATGAAAGTTTTCTTAAATTACAGTTTTTAGTGTTTGTTCTGTCCCATTGCTTTGAGTTTCTTCTTTAGAGACTCCAATTATATAGAAATTCCCCTTCTTATATTCTATCTTTATCATTTTCTCTAAAATCTCTTTTGAAAATATTTAAAATTTCATTTTGCCTTAAAATATTTTTATCCTTTCATTTTCTATATCTCTTCAGTTATTTTCCACCATGTTTGTTTTCACCTTAGTTTCTTCTAATGTAATGTTAACATCTTAATTTAAACTTGTTTAATTCCTTCCTGAATTCTTTATCCTCTTTTTCAAATATTACCTTTGTCATTCATAGTAAAGTTTTTTCCAATTCTGAGTATTTCTTCTTTCATAGCTTCTATTATTTAAAACATTTTTTTTTTTTTTTTTGCTTGTTCTGAAATTTTAAGTTAGAGTGCTTGTCTTTCTGGCTTGTTTTCATGCTCTCTTGGGATATCTACTACAGTATCTGACTTTTTTCTTTTTTTTTTCTTTCATAATTCAACCTCAGTGTATTTCTGTTGCTCACTTTTAAGTGCAAGTAGATTTCTTTAGTAAAGAGATAAAGATATATGATCCCTTGGCACGCCTGGGTGGTTCAGATGGGTCCTGGGATCAAGCCCTGCTTCGGGCTCCCTGCTTGGAAGGGAGCTTGCTTCTCCTTCTCCTTCTACTGCTCCCCCTGCTTGTGGTCTCTTGCTCTCTCTGTCAAATAAACAAAATCTTAAATATATATATGTATTATATATATATATATATAGCTCCGTACTTCTAAGGTTTGCCTCTTCTGTTTCCTTCTTTACTCAAATCCTGAACTTCTTTTTCCTTGGTCGCTATTTTTCTGTCCTACTTAAACCTGATACTATTTCTAGGAGTTTCTACTCAGTATAGGAATTTGACTGGGGAGAGAGCTTTGGCTTATGAGTTTGAGAGTTTACAGGGTCCAGATGGCTTCAGCACCAGCTATCCTTCTGCCCTGACCTACGTACTGGATCCTTCGGGGCTCCCACCTAGTCTAAACTAGTTTCAGATTATGTTTTTGTGCTTTCTAAGGAGTACTTGATGGCAGTTTTGGAGTTCTTCTGATACTGTCCCCACTAGCCTCTATTCTAAGGTCTGTGAGGATATGTAGTCATCTATTTTTCTTGTGTACATTCTTGGTGGGTTTTTGGTTTTGCTAACTAGTTGTTATGTCTGGAGTGTTTTTGGAGGGGGAGGATTCAGGGAGTTTCAGAAAATACACTTCTAACTCCACCTCAATCTTCCTTTATTTATCTTTTTCAGGTGTAGGACTATGTCTTCCTTCCTCAAGGAGATTTCTCGATTTCTCTAGTTATGCACAAAACAATTATTAAAAAATAATATCCATCATCTGTTGAGTGCATACTACATTCCAGGTTACTGAATGAATTAAATGCTTTATAATATGTTCATAATCTTTACAACACTCTTTGGATGTAGCTACTTTATAACCATTTTAAATAAAGAATAACAGATGTGGAAAGTTAAATAGTTGATCCAAGGTTGGAGTAGGTAGCTTGCAAAATGGCACCAATGATCCCTCCTTCCTGATAACCATGTTCTGGGATAATCTCTTCCCCTCATATGTGGGTTGGACAAAGTGACTTGCTTCTAATGAATAGAGTGGAGGAAATGTGATAATTATGTCACTTCCGAGATTAGCTCACAAAAAAGATTGTGGTTTGGGCACTCTCTCTCTGTCTTGTTTTCTTCCTTGTTCATTCTGATGGACACCAGCTGAGACCCATGTGGAAGAAATTGAGGGAAGACCCCTAGCCAATAGTCAACAAAGAACTGAGGTTCTTCACCCAATAGTCCTTGAGGAACTGGATCCTGCTAACAGCCATGTGAATGACTTGGAAGTGGATCATCCCTCTGTTGAGACTTTGAATGAGGCTAAAAGTGCAGCTGACACCCTGATTGTAGTATTGTGAGAGATTTTGAACCAGAGGCACCCAGATTAATTTATATGTGGATTCCTGATCCACAGAAATCCATGGATAATGTTTATTGTTTTAAACTATTAATTTTAGGGGTACCTGGGTAGCTCAGTGGGTTAAAGCCTCTGCCTTTGGCTTAGGTCACGATCTCAGGGTCCTGGGATCAAGCCCTGCATCGGGCTCTCTGCTCAGCAGGGTGCCTGCTTCCCTCCACCTCTCTGCCTGCCTCTCTGCCTACTTGTGATCTCTCTTTTCTCTGTCAAATAAATAAATAAAATCTTAAAAAAAAAACCCTGTTAATTTTATAGTAACGTGTTACACGGGAAGAGGTAACTAATACACAGGTCATAAAGGTTATAAGTTCCTCTTGTGGTTGGAACCCAGGGGATCTGATTTCAGGTTCTATATTCCTCATCTGTTTGCAACACTGACTTTGATTATCCTATACCTTTATGAGCTACTATTTCTACCAAATTGAATTTGACAATCTTCCAGTTCTTTGATTCCATTCATTCTTCTTTGAAAGAAACTTTTCTAACTAAAAATTGCCTGTTCCTGAACTGATAAGTGAGCACTTCCTTTAAGTCATGGAAATTTAGAGTTTGGAGGAATCTGAAAATTTGTATAATCCAAATCAGCCTGTTCCCAGTTTTCACAGATGAGGAAATTAGGCCCAGAAAAATTAAGACTTGCCTAAAGTTGCAGAATTAGTAAAATAATGAGGATTAAAGCCCTCTTAAAGTCAAGTTTAGGACCATGAGCAGGTACATACTGATAGTTCTGGATGGTCGTAGTTCACTACCACATTCTGAACCTGGAGTAGATTCAAGTTGATTCCCCTTCAGTTTTGCTGTACAAAAACACAGGGATCCCCAAGGAAACAGCTGACAAATAATGAGTAGGATATTTATTTCCTTTCCTCTCAGTCTTACCTCCCCTGAAAGAGGGATAAACAGCCTGTATCCAACTGAATGACTATCTGACTTCCAATCCCTTAACCATAGCTCTGAATCCAATATAGCAATGAAATTTCATACTGAGAGCCAACTCTAAACGATTTGTCTTGGCTCTTCAGACTGCTCATTAAGAAGCATTTCCTGGGCTGGAGTGGAAGGGGCTGTGTTCAACCAGTACTATCAGCCATGACAGGAGGTTGAGAGTGTGGTAGAGCATGTGCCATGTACTTACCCACTGACATCTCTGCAGATTTAGCAGCCTGGTCCTTCCTTTGATATTCCTGCTATGAACCCTTCTTGCCGCACAAGCTGCCCAGGAAGAGTCACTTTCAATGCTCCATTGGCCTTAATTTCTGGCATCTTTTTCTTCTCATTTGATGGTGAGCTTTAAGTGGCATTTTTGGAATTTACCTTGTGACTGAATGTAGTGTTGGGAGCAGAGCCACTTCTCACATCCCTGAGGTTGGATGCTTTTATGGCTTCATAGACTTCATTTCTGGCTGGATCTAAATGTCACATTGCCAGAAGACTTTCATTCAGCCCATCAGAAAAAAAAATGCAGGAAAATACAATTCTGCATGTGCTTATTCTATTGTCTTTTGCAAAACACTCCATTTTTCTCAGTCCCAGGAGGTCATAGGAATAAATTTACGAGTAAGTGTTAGTCCAGGTATCTTGGATGACAAGGTAAAATATTGGTCTTGTAGATCAAAAGCACAATTAACACGTGCCTTGGAACTTGGACAACTGTAGGAGCTGGGGCTTAATATCTCCATGGGTGGTAGTTTCAACATAGTACTGCCAGCTTTTTTTTTTCCCCCTTTCATTTTGGCAAGGTTGAAAGTTAGGTAATGTTAGAATTCAGGTAAATGCCTGGGAAAGCTTGTTTCCTTCTATTCTTCTGCCTGCTGCTTGACTTTCTTCTTCTATTGCAATTCATTCTATTCTCTTTTCAATGACTCATGTTTTCTCTATTATTTTTCAGCATTGGAGTATTGAAACCTCAATGAAAATTTTTTACTTTTCAGAATATTTTTAATTAGAAGTCTATATTATTGAAACAGTAAAAGAATGGTAGGATACCTTCTGGCAACTAGATAGCCTTTGCTCTTGACTCCCAGAAAACACAAAACCCCTCCTCTTTTAGTGGGAAAGCAATAAAAGCCTGAACATAACTTGATGCTTTGGGTTGTGGAACTTGGGTAAGTTAATTTGGATCTATAGGCTTCATTTGTTCCTAGGTATAAATGTGTGTGTGTTGGGGGAGAGAAACAGAGAGAAATAATGAGATCAATACTTTTCTGAACCTTTAGAACCCTGAGATTATGGAAGGAAAAGTTTGAGCTAGTGAAAATCCTGTCCTTCCTCATCTCTAACAACCCTGTTGTTACTTTTTTGTAAGGCCTTTTTGCATTAGAGCTTATTTGACAGATGGTTTCTATTGTTTTAAATGTGAAAAACATCAGCATCAATGAGCCTTAGATTCCTTCTATTCCTATTTTTTATATTACCTACATATAACCAGATAGGCCTAAATTGGAGAAAAAGCCCATGTAATGGTTAAGAACATCATCTCTAGCAGAAGTCTCTGTTTTTGGATCACAACCACACCCTACTGAGGCCTTAGTTATTACCTTCTTTAAAGTGGAGATAATATTTTTTGTTTTTTATTTTTTAATTTCTTAGAAAGATTTTATTTATTTGAGACAGAGAGAGAGAGAGAGAGAACAAGGAGGGAGAGTGAGAAGGAGAAGCCGACTCCCCACTGAGCAGAGAGCCCAATGTGGGACTCCATCCCAGGACCCGAGCTGAAGGCAGATGCTTAACTGGCTGAGCCACCCAGGTGCCCTAAAGTAGAGATAATATTTGTATCAATTTCATAGGATTGTGGTGAGAATCAAATGAGCTAGTTCACAGTGTTCATCAAATTATAAATACTCAATAAGTGGTAGATATTATTAATTAATCTGAAAAAACATTGGCATTATATATGATATGCACATCTTCCTTTATTACATTATTTACATTTATTTCAAAAAGACTTCTCCTAGAAACAAATCTAAAAGCATTGAAGTAGAATATCTAATACTCTGCTACTTTTTTAGCTTGATATCACAAGGAAAATTTATATGATTTTAAAATGTTCACTTAAGTATAAACTAATCTGTAAAATATACTGTACCATAACATGGCTATGTAGGTTTTCGGCCAAAAGATTTCAGTGAAAAGTTGAAGTGAAAATAATTTAAGACAAAAATGAATGGTTTCTGTGGATGATGCTTTACTGAAAATCAGCTTTTTCCTAAAATTTCAGCATGTATTTACAGAACTTTATTTTTCTTTTGAGTTTTTGGGTCTCAATTTTTTTATCTGTAAAGTAAAGGTACTGGACCTGATAATTTTTCATATTTAATATTGATGATTCTAAGTTTCTTATCATGGGATGTGGCATTCCAATCAATTCATCTAAATTTTCCAGGCATCCGTTTCTTTAGCTGAAAATTGAGAAAAGAATATTCTTAACTATCTGCTACCTTTAATTTTACCACTAGAGTTTTGAGTTTTCTTTTTATGCCTGTCCTCATTAGTCTCTGGTTATCTGATCATCTAAAGTGTATCACAAAATAGTTTGTAGGCGTGTATTTTTAGGTGCACGGTTAAAGGCTTATCAACCTATACCAGGCAATTTCTGAGTATTGCTTGGGACACAATGATGAAAAAACAACATATTTTCTTTTTTTTCCCCTTTTTTTCCACAAATACTTTTATTTTTTTCAGTGTTACAAGATTCATTGTTCATGTACCACACCCAGTGCTCCATGCAATATGTGCCCTCCTCAATACCCACCACCAGGCTCGCCCAACCCCTCCTCTCCCTTCCCAAACCTTCAGTTTGTTGCTCAGAGTCCACAGTCTCTCATGATTCATTTCCCCCTCCAATTTTCCCCAATTCACCCTTCCTTTCCTTCTCACAATGACCTCCATGTTTTTCCTTATGCTTCACACATAAGTGAAACCATATGATAATTGACTCTCTCTGCTTGACTTACTTCACTCCGCATAATTTCCTCCAGTCCCGTCCATGTTGATACAAAAGTTGGGTATTCATCCTTTCCGATGGAGGCATAATATTCCATTGTATGTATGGACCATATCTTCTTTATCCATTCGTCTGTTGAAGGGTATCTTGGCTCTTTCCACAGTTTGGCGATTGTGGCCATTGCTGCTATGAACATTGGGGTTCATGTGGCCCTCCTTTGTACTGCATCTGCATCTTTGGAAGAAATACTCGGTGGTGCAATGGCAGGGTCATAGAGTAGCTCTATTTTTAATTTCTTCAGGAATCTCCACACTGTTTTCCAAAGTGGCTGCACCAACTTGCATTCCCACCAACAGTGGAAGAGGGTTCCCCTTTCTCCATATCCTTTCCAACTTTTGTTTACTGTCTTGTTGATTTTGGCCATTCTAACTGGTGTAAGGTGGTGTCTCAGTGTGGTTTTGATTTGAATCTCCCTGATGGCTAATGATGATTTCATGTGTCTGTTAGCCATTTGCATGTCTTCTTTGGAGAAGTGTTTGTTCATGTCTTCTTCCTATTTTTTGACATGATTATCTGTTTTTTGAGTGAACAACACATTTTCTGCCTTAGACATCAGACTTATGATGATGATGGTGGTAATGACGAAGAAAATAAAGACAGTAAATGCAAACATAATTGTTTTAATTGGAAAAAGCACAGCATTTACTGGAAACAAAAGTAAAAAAAAAACCCCAATCAGCCGGGGGTAGGGTGTTTGTGAATGCCAACGCAACAGAATGGGAGGGAGTATTCCAAGCCAGAAAAATAATGATTGCAAAACATGGAGCTCTAAATGAGAGAGCAGGGCTAGACCGGGAATTACAAATCTTTCCACATTGTTGGTGTATGAAATGAAAAAAGAGAATGAGGTGGGATTCCTAAACAGGGGCCTGCTAAGAGCTCATTTAATTGAGTAATATCCGGCCATATGTTGAGATTATTCAAACATCTCTGAAATGCCAAGGTTTTAATTAAAGTAGGAAAGCAGTATTCAGAATTATAATTCAGAAATATATAATATATATATTATATATAGCATATATAATACATAATTTGGAAATATAAATTTCTGAAACTCTTACAAAAATACAGGTATTCAGGATCAATAGTTATGTATTTTGCATTAGAAGAAACTAGCCCAGGGAAACTAATTAAGAGTGCCTGTAAAACAACACCAAATTCATTTTACTTTAAAATGTTTCCTGAGTTGTTTTCATCAGATGAGCACTAAGCAGTTAGACATGAATTTCTTTTGTAAGTATAAGATAACGCTCCTTTAAAAAAAATCTCATGGGTTTTCATAATTTGTGAACTTGAAGATTTTATTCAAAAATTTCCCAGTGATTTTTTTTTATTATTGACTTACTCCATTAAAAAAAAAAACTACACAACTGACGACCTGGCATCTGATCTATTCCTATACTTTGAGTGAATTTCAATGAAATGGAAAGATGAAGACAAACAACAAACGTGCTCTATTAAAACAAAAAGACTGTCAATTATCCTAACTCTGGTTCAATTTTTGTAGAAAAAGCACACAACTTGGAAGCTGTGAATTCAAGATTCTGCTATTTATCATTTCAATAATGATTTTATAAAGATATGTTGCTTCATTAGCTTTTCTAAATTTAAAGCTATACATCCATATGGTTTAGAGAACCAAATTGTTCTAGAAGACTTGTATAAAACCCAGAAGTACCATATGCTTTCCTTCCATTTCTCATTTACTACAGGCAACCACTTTTAGGTTGATTCTATTTTTACCTCCATATCTCTAAATGACAAACTTATATTGGTACTTCTTCATTTTTAAGTTTATCATTATCTATTAATGCTCCCCTAAAGCACTTTTCACTACTGTCCCTCTCAAAGCCTCCACTACTCCTCTGAATATGTTCATACTCTTCAAGCATTTTATTCAATCTAGAAGAAATCTCAACCCTGATATTTAGGACGAACTCCAATTTGAGCTCACCTTTCACTATTATCCCAAGACCCCTTTTGCCTCTATCATGTACTAGATCTCTCGTTTCCTATGTTTCATGTTTTTCTCTTCATCTTGATTTACTACCTTGCTTTGGTGACACACGACCTTCAGTAGCTTACTCAGAAATAATATAAGGAAAATAATCTCTTTTGAGAGATCTCATACCTAAGAATGAATTTGTCATGTATGATTGATATTTTTGCTGACTATAAACTTCTACATTGGAAATTATTTTCCATCGGTCACTGCCCTATCACCTCTTAACTCCTTGTGTTTCATCTGTTTGGCTCCTATGCTTTCTCCATACCTGCACACAAGAAGCTTAGCACTGGCGAATAAAGTCAAAACAAGCAGGCAGATCCCATTATAAATTTGTGACTACCAACATCATCTGGACTCTCAACAGTACCAACTCATTCTTTTACAGAAGCAAAAGGCTATTTTAAAAACTTTGTAAACAAACATGAAAATCTCTACTTTCTTCAAACCTTTAGCAGCTCTCCTTCCCCCACATTCTCAGCAGGTGATTTTGACTTTTACTCTATTGGGAAAATAAAAGCCATTAGGTGACAATTCCCTTGAGTTCTAGAAATGAAATCTACCAAGTGACATACATTTACACCTATCTGTTCATCTTCAGATGAACAGTTTTACTTCTATTTGGGTCTTGGAGTCTATTCTGTTCATGCTTGCAAAGCCCTATAATATCGATTCCTCTTCTTTTTTTCTTATATGTTCAATTTCTGTCAAATATATCGTTTCCAGTGGTTTTTCCAGTGCTCAAACCTCACCCATTAAATTAGTCATCCAACTTACCAGCCAACCAACCCAATGGACAACAAACAGCCCTTCTACCTAGATTATCCTTCAGCTATTAATCTCTGCTCCCCTTTTTAGCCAAATCTTTCCCAAAGAGCTGTCTTTACTCTTCATTTCCTTAGCTATATTCATTCCTTCACCACTCCATTTTGACTTTTTTTTTTAAAGATTTTATTTATTTATTTGAGAGAGAGAGAGATAGATCACAAGTAGGCAGAAAGGCAGGCAGAGAGAAAGGGGGAAGCAGGCTCCCTGCTGAGTAGAGAGCCTGATGTAGGGGTTGATCCCAGGACCATGAGATCATGACCTGAGTCGAAGGCAGAGGCTTTAACCACTGAGCCACCCAGGTGCCCCATTTTGACTTTCTTGCTAAAGTCCCAGTGACCTTCATCAAAAAATTTTGACTTCACTGCTGTACAAAGATCATCACATTTTCTTTTTTGAAGTAGTCTTTTTTTTTTCCCCTGGACTTACATAACAATACTTGGTTTTATTTTTTCCTTCCTCCCTTATTATTCCTTCTATCTCCTTTCCTATTATATTGTCATCTTCTTGATTGCTAAATGTTAGGATTTGTGAAAAGCTCTTTCCTTGGTTCTAATTCTCTTCTAATTCTCTTCCCTTTCTCTAGGCAGTTTTACCCATGTATATGGCTAATTACTGTCTATAAACAAATAAGTAAGATGTTTTTGTCTCCAGTCAAGATCTCTTTTCTGAATTCCAGACCCGTATGTCCAATTGCTTATATGACAAATCTTCTTGGAGTCTCAATCACACCTTAAACTCAATAGGCCCAGTTCAAATTCATTTTTATTCCAGTGAAGTCAATCTTCTTCCAGGGGTTTCTATTTTAGCTAATGGTACCTATCTTTCTCCAGTTATGTTAGCCAGAACTCTAGAATCATTCTTGACATTTCTCTCTCCATCACCCCATATCCAATCCATCACCAATCCAGTTGGTGACATTTGCAATCATAATATTTCTCAAATCCTCTCACATCTCTCAATCTTCACCACTCTAGGTAAGCTATTAGTATCTATTATCTAAACTTCCTGGATAGTCTCTTAATTGGATACTTCTATCCCTGTCCCTCAATCTACTCTCATACCATAGCCACAGTTATCTTTTAAAATGCAAATCTAAGTACATTATCCTTGAAAGCCATGTAAAGGCTTTACATGGCTTCTTTCTGTTCCAAGGATAAAGACAAAAACTCCTTAACTTGGCGTACAGGGCTTCCATACTCTATTCCTTACCTCTCTTTCCTCAGCTAGAACCATTTCACTCCTTACTTTCTTTTACCAGCTTAGCTGATTTCCTTTTTGGTCCTCCACTGGATGAATGTACACAGCCTCCTTCCACCATGGGATCTTTGCTTATGTTGATCCTGTTGAGCGCCAACATAGCTTAGTGGCTAAGCATAGAATACCCGAAGTCTAATTTTCAAGGGAGACTTCCTGGGTTCAAATCCTGATTTTATAATTTACTTAGTTGTAAAAATAGGTAAGTTATTTTACCTCTCATGCCTCAGTTTCCCCAACTAGAAAATAAGGATAATTATAATATCTATCTTCAGGGATGTTAGGATGATTAAATAATAATTTGTAGGGAAGGCCTCACTCTCCTCTTTCTTGCCCAAATTCTTCTCAAACTTCTACTCAGCCTCAAAGTCATTTTCTCTGACAAGCCTCCACTGACCTCTCTGATTGAATTCAAATACTCCATTACTAGATTTTCTCCTATCTTGAGTCTCTTATTTGTAATGCTTAATACAGGTGCAATTTTATATTTTTCTGAATGATTTATTTGTTTAGATCAACATTCTATCTTGCTCCAGGAGCCTAAAGATGGTATTTGTTTTTGATAACTCTTCTTTGAGCCTAACACACTATCCAGCATATCCCAGGTTCTCCCCAAATATTTCTTGACAGAAAAAGATGGTAAACATCCCTGATGGAAGGCTTCTTGATAACCTGTTTTGGTGTTTAAGTTAGTGCTTTGCACAGTAATTAATAAGTTCAGAGAAGGAACACGTGGTAGTCAATCAAACAGTTAAGCTGTATATCTGCTCCCACTTTTTCAGAAGGTGACTCTGAGCAGGAAGTTTTTCTACTCAATAGGGTTTCGTGGAAATTGTTTGCCAGGTACATGGACCTGGGTTTGATTCTTGGCTCCATTAACTGATGTTATGTGACCTTAGTTATGTCACTTGACTTCCCAGAGTCTTAATTACCTCATCTGTCAGTACAGGGCAGTACATGGCACAGTCAATTCTTGTTAACTAGGCAACTGAACCTGTAGGAGTTTCTATTGACCCTAAAATAACTTGCCCCTTGTGTAAGCCAGTAAGCCTCCCTATGGCACAGTAACAAACTGCTTTCCCATTCCAACCCTCACCCCCTAAAAGGGTTACACACACACACACACACACAGACACACACAAACAAACAGGGATGCATCAGTGTGAATCCAAGTTTCTTCCCTAGTGCTTTAAGTCCAAGTTTGCCCAGTGGGTGGGCTGGCATAGGCAATTAGGATCATAGGGTCATTTGCTGGTCCTGGTCTATGAGACTGACCTTGAAAACAGAAAAGAGCCCTCGGTCCCTGACAAAACAGGCTGCCTAGATGCCAACTGGATTTAGCTAACCACTATTTCCATCTGAGAGGCTTTTTTTTTTTTTTTTTTTTTTGCCATCCTGCTCTCCCACGTTTCAAATCTGCTGAATCCTTTCCTTGACAATCACATAGAAAATGACCCCCTCCTCACTTCATTCAAGAAAAAAAAAATCCCTTTCCTCACAATAAAGAGTAAGCCTCTTGTCCATTTCTTGTGCAGCTGACTATTTTGCTGTGAAAGAGGAGTGATCCGGGTTTGAACTTGAGCTGAGGAATGAACTGCGTGAAAGCAATGACCACAATGATGTCTGCAAGAGATGCACATTGTTTCTTCCGCTAGTCTTCTTTTTCGCTCCTCTTATTTCAAACGTGTGGGACCGACTGGGGTTGTGAGTTACAGGGTGTAGTGTGTGTATGTAAATAGAAGGCGAATTACGTGTGCATTTGGTGTGCGTTCAGAAAGTGTTGTGCTTAAACCTGGTGAGTGTCTGTGTTTGAAGAACCATGAAAGTATACGGGCGGGATAAGATTCGTACGAGTAAGTGCAGAAAAGCGGTAGTGTGTACGTGGTGAGTGTGCGCGCGCGAGTGTGTCCCAGAGCCAGGGGCGGCCCGCCCGCGCGCCCGCCCGCCGTGGCTCCCCGTGGGCCGGCGGGGCCAATGAGCGCGCGGCGGCAGGGGCGGCGGGCGGGGAGGGGGCGCCTGAGTCCTGCGGCTGGAAGCGCAGGCGGCGCGGCGCGCTCATTTCGCGCGGGCGTTCCTGGCAGGGGGAGGCACGGTCCCTGGCCGGGAATCCGGGCCGGGGCTCCGGGCGGCGGGCGGCTTTCGGGGTTGGGATGCGCCGGGGGCTCCGTGGTGACGGCGTTGGCGGCGGCGTGGGCGGCTGGCGGGGAACGAGCTAGCGCTGCGGCTCGGGGAGCCAGTCGAGCCGGGACAGCGAGCGGAGGCGGGGGCGCAGGCAGAGCGTCTGCCGCGGTCGGAGTCGGAGCCCGGGAGCCGCACGCCCACCATGGCCGCCCAGGGCGAGCCCGGCTACCTGGCGGCTCACTCGGACCCGGGCTCCAACAGCGAACGCAGCACTGACTCGCCCTTGCCCGGCTCCGAGGACGATCTGGTTGCGGGCGCGCCCTTGCATAGCCCCGAGTGGAGCGAGGAGCGCTTCCGCGTGGACAGGAAGAAACTTGAGGCCATGTTACAAGGTAGGCATCCCCCGCGTTCTCGGACTCCCGGACATACCCGCTCCGCGCCCAGCTCTCCACCCCAGCCCATAGCCGACTTAGTTCCCTGGTCTCCTTCCCCGCGAATCTGCAGGACACCCAAGGAGTGGAGACCTCGCGGGACTCTCCACCCTTCCACGCCTCTCAGATCTCCAGGCACCGGGAGCCTTGTGCTAACTTGACCGGCTTTAGAAAAGCCAAAGGCCGAGTTTGTACCGGCGCGCCCTAGTTGTGTTCACTTCGGTACTTTGGAGATGCCAACTTTAGTCTCGACATCCAGTTTGTGCCCTCAGGACTCACTGGGGCCGCACAGGGTATGCGTGACTGTATCCCCACTCCCTGATAGTCTTGAATTCTAGCGTTCTGTCCCTGTTTCTCCTCGTGTCACTATCCACTTCCTCCAGCTGAGGGGCCTTGTTTAGTATTGGGAAACACCGCAGATGTCAGGGCTTGTTAGGAGTTCTCGCCCCCCACCCTCCACTCTGCAGTAAAAGAGGCCTGGATGGGGGTAAAGAGCCAGAGCGTGAGGGACTGTGTCAGGGCAATGCTGCTGGGTTGGAGGACACTGTGTTCATCTCCTGACAGGCTTAAAAAACACATCTTGAGTTACACTCAGTTCATAAAAATCTTTCTGTATTATGAGTGTCTAACACAATTTGTTTCTTCTCTCTCTCTCTCTGTCTTTTAATTCCCTAGTTTCTTTGGGACTTTCCCAGGCATAACAGCTTTAGGACTGGATTCAAATTCCGAGTTTTAATGGGAGGATTGGAGTTCTCAGAGTAAGCGCTAAAATGTCCCTGGTCATTTTGGCCTTCCTTAAAAATGTTAATTACTTGCCTGCCTGTAAGTCACCAGTGTGGTATTTTCCCTCATCCAGAAAAATATGATAGTTTAAATGACTATTGTTCTTAATGTAGAGGACCAGGCGTTAATTTGACGAAGGGTGTATGGTGGATTTATTAAGTAGCTAGTGTCCTTATATTAAGAGAGGATTGGAGCGTTCCAACTTTCTTGTGTGACTGTGCATACCTAACTTGGACTTTATCAGTCCATCACAACATGGGAGCTATTTAGCCCTCCCTGGAAATGCAGTGGCTTTTAAAGACAATTAAGCAGGTTATTTTAAGAGAGAACAGCATGTTTTCCAAGACAATAACTTGGTAGAAACAAATAGCAGGAGTGTTTGGCTGGAGTTTTTGGATGAGCTACAAACTCATCTCCCTTGTTACTTATTTTTACTGATAAAAACATCCCTAGTATTTATCATGTCTCTCTCTCTCTTCTTTCCTTCTTAAGTTATATAATTTTTCTAGGAGAGTAACTTTTGTGATAAATGCTCAAATAAGAATATCATATAGTGGATTTAAAAATCAGCAGATTTGGAAATTAAAGTTGTATTTCAATCCATTTTAGTTTAATTTGTTCCATGGTTCTTTTTGCTTAGTTTCTGATTCTAAAACAAAATACCAAGTTTATTGAGAAAAATATTGTGAGATTGTTTCCTACATGAGTTTGGGATGATGTGAAAGGTGGATCTTCTAATAATACTACGTCTTCCTCACCTGTTCCATTTGTGCAGGCACACATAGTGACAGCGATTTAGTTTCTAGGCAGCCGCCTGAGCTTCGGAAGTGGATTTTTTTTTTTTAGTTAATTAATTTTCCTTTAGAATAAAATAAAATATGGGTGATGCATTTCTTAAATTTGAAGCTTGTCCCCTTAGCAACTCTAACATGAGGTGGTTTAAAATTGCTTCAGCGATAAAGTTTCTTTCACAGGTAACGTTTCTTCCACAATCAATGTATAATGAAATATTTACATTTCAGCCCCAAAGAATTCTTTAATGATTGAACATAGGGCTTTAGTTAACTTTCCAGAAATCACCAATAAGGGAATTATACCTTGTGAGAAAGTAAATTTTGAACACATTTGGCAATAGAACGTGGTGCACAGTGTACCAAGGCATTTTGTGTTGCATACTTCTAGTGTCAAATTATGTAGAACTACTATGTTTGAAGGAATGAGACTGATTTCTGAACCAAAAATAATCCTGTGTCTCATTGTTTTAAACAATGAGGGGGATTATACAGAGAGTGGGCACTGGAATCACTCAGACCTAGGTGGATATCCCCCAGACCTGGGGACAGTTTCTGGGCATCTGCCTCAGTTTGCCCATCTCTAAATGGGACTGATAATAGTATTTCTCTTGGGGTTTTGTGAGAATTAAAAGATACAATGCCTGATAAGCTAAAACACTGTTTGACAAATAAGAGCCTAATATATATTTTAGATGTTTTTATTATTATTAATAAATATTACAGCATTGATTCAAAAGATTTCCAGTGTCCATTACAATTTCTGACATATAGTGTGTACTTAAATATTTGGAGAACCAAAAAATTTTGCACTTTCATATTGTGGAAATAAAATAGAGACCAAGATAGGAGGTTTGGCAAGTCAACAGATATTCTAATATTGTTAGATATTTTTTGGTGTAAAACTTTTTCCTTTGAAAAGAGCCAAGTAAGTAAAGTATTTGCCTGGTTGGATTTCTGATTATGTGAATCTGGTTTCCCATTTTTCTTTTCATAATTGCCTTAAAATATATGCAGCTTTCCAATTTAAAACAGGATAAATAAGATTATCTGTCTTTAAGCCTACATAGTGCAAATTAGTGATTATAATGCTTGGAATTTATTTCTAGAGAGACTGTCCTGGGGGCAAGTTAATCTTTAATGGGTGCATGTTTATTAGTAGAGAATTTCTTCTACGCAATGGACCAAAAATTCAGTGAGGTTAAAATATGGGCAGTAGGGCACTGATCAAAGAAATGAAATACCATTCTTGGGTGATCAATGAATCCCAAAAGAATTTATATACATAAAAACCACCAGGCTGAAAATGTAGGGAAAAATTGCTAGTTTTTTTCCTCTTCTCTTCTTTTTTCTCTTTCTCTTTCTCTCTCTCTTTCTCTCTTTCATTCTTTCTCTCTTTCTTCTCTTTTTTTGTCTGATAACCACTTTGGAACAGCCCTGCAGAGTATCTGACATTTTTGTCTAAATGAAGATTATCAATTTTATTAGTCAGTGGTTTTATAAATGGGAATTATTTTCAAGTTTATTGAAGATTATGGTAAGCCTTGGAATGGATACCATGGACAGCACTGTTTAATCATAAAGAAAAATTGTTTTTAATTTATTTAATACTGATTTTCACAATTTAGAGTTCATGCCTCATATGAGATAATAGTATTGATTCACCGAAGTCAATTAAATGTGACTTATGGTATGCAAAGAGGAGGAGGAGAATGGTATAGAAGAAAGTCTGGAGGAAAGTAGGAAATAAATAGGTCAGAAGAGTCAGAAATAGTCTTGGTGTTTGCTAGAGACCTGAGAGGCAAACATGGAATTTGTCTATGTATATTTTTTCTTTTTTCTCTCTGTCTTTTTGGTTGTTTTATATCTTACTGTTACACTTTTCCTCTCCTTTTCTTTTTTTAAGATTTTATTTATTTATTTTCCAGAGATTGAGAGAGAGAGAGAGGGGGAGAGAGAGATATCACAAGTAGGCAGTGTAGCAGGCAGAGAGAGAGGGGGAAGCAGTCTCCCTGCTGAGCAGAGAGCTGGATGCAGGGCTCGATCCCAGGACCCTGAGGTCAGGACCTGAGCTGAAGACAGAGTCTTTAACACATTGAGTCACCCAGGCGCCCTGTTACACTTTTCTTCTTAAGTTAGAAAACATACATGTGTGCCATACAATTAAAAATTCCTACATACAATTTAGAAGCATAGGCATTTTCAAAGTTCTGAATCTCTTGTTTCATCATAGAAGGAAGTGTTACAAGTAGGAAGTGGCTTATTTTTATGCACTGAGGTTGACATCTGGTGGGCTTTTAGGATATTGCTGTTAAAGACTTTAAAAACCATGTTGCATTTTTACAATGACAGGCACAGTGGGGATCATTTACTCCTGCGGGCTTGCATAGCAGAAGTAGCCACTAAAATAGGTTGTCAACACATGATTGATTAAAAGTAAGAGCAGCAATTGTTTTATCTCTTTAATTCAGCAAGTGGAGTGAATCTTAGTGAAGATGGTCTTATTTTTTAGATGTTTTGTGGGAGAAATATAAAGCACAAATATATGAAAATTGGGAAATACTGAAAGTGAAGATAAGAGCTAAGCTTGATATAGGTTTCTAGCTAATGTTCAATTAAGGCTAATACAACAGGGACAAACCAAGTAACTTTATGAAGCTTAGGGGTTAAATTCACAGGGCTCTAGGCCAGATGTGGATTTGAATCTTGATGCTACCTTCTAATAGGGAGCTTGGGAAAATTCATTACCTGTGGCCATCTCTGAAAGTGAGTGTTGGAGCACCTTGGTGGTTCAGTCACTTAAGCGTCCGACTCTTGATTTTGGCCCACATCATGATCTCAGGGTTGTGAGATTGAACCCTGCAGTGGGCTTCGTGCTGGGTGTGGAGCCTGCTTGGGATTCTCTTTGTCCTTCTGCCCACCAATCAATCGATCAAAAAATAAAAGAGAGTATTAATAGTTCTTGCCTTTTGAGGTGCTTGTGATGAGTAAGACAAAAATGATGTATGTAAAGCGTCACAGTGCTGGCCATATAGGAAATACTGAATAAATGAATAGTAACTATATTTATTGTAAACCATAGCTCATAAAATGCACCTTTTTATACTGCAAATGAAAATCAAGTGTATTGGAGAATAAATTAAATGGTTTTATGATAAATAAATATTCATAGCTATTTAAATATTATTGGCCTTCCTGGCAGCTCACACTGTGATGAGTATATTAGCTTCTTGTAAAGATAGTTGGGTATATACTGAGTAAAGTTGTATTAGATGTGAGTGTGGAATTTTAGATTTCACTCAGGATGAGAGGGCTTTACATCCTTGTTAGTTGTCCTTGCCTTGAGTATTTTTCATTCTTTGAAGGGTCTAAGCCAATCACTTCTGATACTTCTACTAAAGACTAGCAGCAAAATCAGTCTCCTTTCTAGTTTTATGTTGCTTTGAACTTGTCATTCAGTGGTATCTAGAAAGAGACATTTTTCAGTCTGTGCTCAGACATGTTCTATTTGCTCACTTGTAAAATGGGGATGTTGTGAGCACTGAATAAGATGATGCATGTGAAATGCTTAGCCCAGTGCCAGGCTCATGGTGCTTGGTGGATGTCAGTGTAGCTGCAGCTCTGTGCCACATGACAAAGATTTCAAAATGCTGGAGAGCAAATGCTCGCCAGGTTTTTTAAAAAAACTACGTATGAATCCCTTTTGTTTCGGGGAAGGGATGATTTATTTTTTAGAAGTTTTTCTCCAATCAGAAAGTTAGTTAGGACAATTGTAGTTGAGACTGAGAGCAGACTTGAAGGTTAAGATTGTTTTATAAACAATGAAAAAGTCCATCAGAGATTGTGTAGCTCGGTAGAGCTCAGGAACTACTGTCAGACTGGCCTGGATTGGGGTCTTAACTTCGCCTCTTCTAGGATCCTGTAAGGATAAAACCAGGTGGGCATATGTCCCTGCCCTCCTGGGCATTGAGTAAGCACTCTCAGTCAATGCAGGTACTCTCAGTAAGTCTCATCTTTGTGAAGACTTGTGGGGTTTGGTGAAGTTGATCATTGATAAGTTAAAATATAGAAAGGTTTGTCATATCGATGATGTTAATAGGCAGGAGTATATTTGGCTGTGACTAACAGAAAACCGAACACAGTGTGGCTTAAATAAGCCAGAGGTTTATTTTCCTTACCTAACACAAAATCTGGAGCTAAGACATCTAAGCCCCGGTAGTTGCCCCAGGGTCACCAACGAGCCCAGTGACTACCCTCCTCACCTCTGCCATCCCCAGTCTGTGGCTTTTGGCCTCTTTGTTATAGACTGGCTGTCTAGGCCTGGAGGTGCATCTGGGGTCTGTGCAGGGGAGTGGGGGAAACACTTTTCTATTCAAGATTTTGAGGAAGAATCTCTCTTCTGAAACTTCCATCTGTATTTCTGTGGCCATTCTTTGCTACATTAGATTCTGGGACAGTAACTTCTTTTCCAGCTTCTCTAACAGAAGTAGGCAAGGAAAAAAGGAGGCACAGTGGATCCAACCTACAGTTTCCCCACAGTGGGTGAAGCAGAGGGGATTCTGACAAAAATTCCAAGTTTTAACTGAAGCAGAAACTTACTTATATTGGCGACTGGCCTGCATTGATAATCCCTAGAAATTTAGATTATTTGGTAATGTTTTCCTCCATTGTTTTCTCCATGTCAGGTTTTTTTTTTTTTTAATTGAAAATTCCACAACAATAAAAATGCCCATTTTCCCTTTTATTACTCCAAGATAATCTTTTCTCTTTTCCTTCCTGCCTACCACCCATCTCAAATTGCTTTCTGAATTGACAGATTCAGTGTAGTTCACGCTTCTGTCCTTTTGGCTTTTTGGAGATTGATTACTCCAGTATAATCTGGCCAACAAAGCCAGAGTTTGTTCAGAAGATGAAGTCATTTTGGATGCAGTTTGACAGAATTATCATCAGACTTGTGCCATGCTTTGGTGTTTGAAATTGTCCAGAGTGATGAGCTAATAAAATATACCAGTTGGCTCATTCTTGACTTATTCTAAAATGTATTTCTTAAAAAATGCATGGGTATAGTGACCATATATTTTCCTTTATGAAAATATCATGGATAATAAACTATCATGGATAAAATATCATAGATCTTAATAAACTATCATGGATGAGGCACAATTATAATGCTAATTTGTAGTGGTTCTTGCTGTGTATGGGGATGACCTTGGCAAGAAACGCTTGCTATGCTGCAGAAGTCACCAAATTTGATTTTTAATCTTTGTGGTACTAACATTTGGGCAGCATCCAAAATACAGAAACCATTAATAGAAACATTTTGTGGATGTTATATATTTATAAATCCATTTCCTCCCTGCTAAGCTACTAATGACTGTAGGTGATGAAAACATTACCTATTTAATAAGTATTAAATCCCTTTGGTATTTATGATGCTGGCATAGAAAAAGGTAATGCTTATCTTGTAGATATAAAGTAGTTTCTCTGTTATAGTGAGTAAGGTAAACCACACTTAGTTTGCATATTGAGTTTATCTGAAGCTTAATTGCATTTCTTATATAGGAAGATGCTCAAACATAAGATTTGAAAACTAGCCATTGCAGTTTTTTTGTGATTATGAAAGTAATATGAACTGACAGAATACTTGAAAGTAGAGACAGATATAAAAAAAGAAAAACCAAAAGTCATTCCTAATCTAGCAATAACCACTATTGTGTTTTGGAAATCTAGCAATAACCACTGATAGTATTTTGGGAATTATTTTCTGGGCTTTAAAAATATGCCCACACATAATTTATAACAGATAATGAGTTCCCACTGTATGTCAGGTACATTGTTAGCATTAGGCTTTGGGAATGCAGACACAACCGAGAAAGATATGGTTTCGTGTCTTATGTCCCCTACATTCTAAACTGGGATCATACCCAGTTTTCCACTTATATTGTCCTGAGTATTTTCCATCTCATTAAAGATTTTTAAAGAGCATGGTTTTAAATGGATATAAAATAACCTTTGACATATCATACTTTGCTTAAACATTATGACATCTTAAAACATTTCACAGGGCCAGGAGTGGGAAGAGCCTGATGTTTTTACTCAGACTGCCTGAGATTCAGATCCTGGGCAGGTTAAAAACTAACCTGCCTGGGCAAGTAAATAACTTCTCTGCACCTTAGTCTTTTTCTGTCTACAATGGGGATGAAAGTATTGAGGGTTAGAAATATCGTGTGTCAGTACCCACCAGGGCCAGATGCAGTGCATATACTTAAAAAAAATGGCTGGCGAATATTAATACCGCTGTCCCAAACACTTGGGTACTTGCCTAAAAACCTTGTTTGCATCCTTGAATATTCTCGTAGGAAAAATTCTTACTAGTGAAATTTTTGGGCAAAGGGCATGGCTATTTTAAGACTCTTGTTAAAATGCACAAAATTATTTTCTGGAAACTTTGACAGGTTAGACAGAAGAGACAACAGATTTGCAGGCTGTCTGCTCCTCATGTCTGTGATCTACAACCTGACTTGTTTGAGCTGGTAATTGTGAGAAATTAGGATGTAATGGAATTACCTATCGAGAGTTAAGAGTTCTGTATGTTTCTGTCACTGAAAATTTTAAATGTTATTTATTTGACCTTATTAACATGTCTGCAGATCAATAGTTCTTAAAATCTGTGTGCATAAAAATCACCTGGGAAAATTGTTCAGAGAGGCAAACTCTAGGCTTATGATGCTGGAGATTCTGATCGTGTAGGTTGGAGGATTGGTGTGGTGGTTGGAATCTGCATTTTGAAAAGAACCTCAATTTGACTCTAAGGTCGGCGATCCTAGAACTATACTCTGAGAAACACTTGCTACATGGTTTCATGATTATGGTCAAAAATAAAAAGATTCCGATCCTTTTCTTTCTTTGATTTCCTTGAAAGTACTTTCTCCATGTTAGACCATCTTGAAGCATTTTAGTCTAGGAGCATAATTTATAACTGGCACTGTTTAGAGTGTCTTGTATGGGACTTGGGAAGAGCCCAAACTTGTGTATTCCTGTAGAGGGATATATTATCTTTATTATTGCACTGGAGGCTCAGAATAAATTTAATTTTCCTACAGATTCCCATTAAGTTAGATATTTATTTAATATATTATGAGGTAATTTAAAAGGACACATTTGTTGTTAAAGAAATTTAAAAAGCAGTATGAAGGAACCTTTTTTTTTTCTTTAAAGATTTTATTTATTTGACCCAGAGAAAGAGAAAGATCACAAGGCAGAGAGGCAGGCAGAGAGAGAAAGGGAAGCAGGCTCCCCACTGAGCAGAGAGCCCGATGTGGGCTCAGTCCCAGGACCCTGAGATCATGACCTGAGCCAAAGGCAGAAGCTTTAACCCACTGAGCCACCACTCAAAACTTTTTGAGCCACCAAAAGTTTCCAGGTGCCCCACAAACTTTTAAGAATGAAAACAATCATAAGTAATCTCACTATCCTGATAGCGTTTTCACTTTTCTGCTTTTAAATATAATCTTGACATCTTTGACTATTTGCATAGAGTTTATGTAGTTTATGTTATATCAGTAACGACTCTTTTGTATTTAGTATTTTAATATATTAACTGTTTTTGCATTTGTTTAAAGATTTATTTATTTTGGAAAGAGAGAGATAGCCCCGGGGTTGGGGGAGGGACTTGAGGAGAGGGAGAGAGAGTCTCAAGCAGACTTCCCACTGAGTACAGAACCTGACTTGGGGTCTGTCTCATGATCCTGAGATCATGACCAAAGCCGAAACCAAGAGTCAGATGCTTCACCGACTGCACCACCCATGCACCCCGTTTCTGTATTTCTAAGCAGTTTTCAAAATTAAAATTTTATAGTTGAATAATAGTACATTTGGTCAAAAAATTTTTATGGTTATAGGCAATTATAGTAAACGTGAATTCTATTTTTTTTCTCCTTTGGAACTTTATTCTGAGGGAAAAAAATTTGAGGAATATGGTTACTAAAGAATGGTGGTGATTTTGAAAGCAGCAGCCAACTTTAATTATTTGTATGAGACACTATTCTGGTGTTTTAGGCCTGTTCAGTAATTTCCACCTCTCATGCAGCAATCTATGAGATACCAATGATGTTGGGATCTGTATTGTACAGATAGAAAGGCTATAGACCCTTTAAACTTGGGGAATGGGTTTCTTTTTGGAATTCTTCATGGATCTAGACACTACTTTTCTTCTCAAGATTGTTGTAGAGTTGAAACTCTTATGCATTGTGGAGATATACCAAATCTGGATCTAAGATGCTAAACTGTATTCCAGAATAGGTTAGTTTTTCCCTGGTTGAAATGCAGAAGAATATGGTGGTAGGTACACAGTTGGTTTAGAATTCTTGGTCAGACTGCACATGTTCCAAAGCTCTGCTAACCTTGGTTAACTTTTCTGTTTTCTTCATGAAACAAGGATAATAATATCTCTCGCCCAGGGCTGAAGTAAGATTATGTGGTTATATAAAGTTGGCTTACAGTTGGCTCCCTATACATGGTCTATATGTTTCACGTTCATCTCCTATTCCTCTCCAACATCTAGTCCAGTGCTGTGTTTATAGAATAAATGACCTATGGTGGAGCTGAGTTAAAAACTGCCTATTTTGGGCTATTGACCTGGCACTGACCTCCTGGAATGGAACCTTAAAGGTAGGGCATGTGCTTGGTTTTAAGAAATACCAACCGTTCTGCCTTACCTAAGTAAGGCATAATTAATTGTCCACATGTAAGGTGATCTTTCTTTACTTTTAGTCTAGGAGCTGTGCAGAATATTGTACTGTTAGCGATAGTATATTAGTGCTGAGTTTTGAATGAGGATGTGCAAAATAATTCAAGTGTGGTTAATGTTGAATAATTTGTATTTGTGTCTGATCTGGATTAGTTTTATATATTGAAATTTGTCAAGTTTAGTGTGATTATCTAGTTAATTATAGATACTGGATTATCTTTTTCTTATAATATATCTCCAGGGGCGCTGGGGTGGCTCAGTAGTTAGGTGCGTGCCTTTGGCTTGGCACGTGATCCCAGGGTCCTGGGATCAAGCCCTGCATTGGGTTCCCTGTTCAGCAGGGAGCCTGCTTCTCCCTTCCCCACTCTCCCTGCTTGCGTGCCCTCTCTTGCTGTGTCTCTCTCTGTCAAATAAATAAATAAAATCTTAAACAAAAGAATACATCTCCAGATACTTGTTTACATGTGATTTTTAAAGCATCTTAGATAAGAGACAATCTGTTCTTGAAATAAGTGGCCTTTTATGTTACTTTGCTCTTGGCACTAGGATAATCACTGACATTTTTGGTTAGAAGGAAATAAACCATTCCTCTCAGAAGAATGGGTAACCAGGAGTCAGGCAACTTGAGTTCATGATCCAGCCTTGCCATTGCTATTGTATAAGTCATTTAACCTCTCAGGGTTTTAAATTAGATTTCCCTAAAATCCTTTCCAGTTTTCGTATTCTGAGTCTTTTGCACAGTGTATAATAAAAGCCCAATAGTGCTTGGCTTGCACTCGTGGAAGCAGATTGAGTTTACATACATGAGCAGTTTGGGTAGGAATTTGCGTTTATGAGTACCACACACAAACATTCACAACAAATGGGGGAGGAGGGTGGAATGAAGACAGTTGGAGTATCTTGGTTTGGAGGAGCAAGTACTCACAAGACAGCTGACTGTGAGCTCTATTGACATCTTGGCAGTCAGGTTTGCAGTGTCTTGTGGGCTAGATGTTACCCAATTTAAGGTTTTCTTTTTTCTTTAAGGTTTCTTAAAGTAATTGTACAGGGATGGCAGTGCTAACCGTAGTTGAAACTTGTTGGTGTTGACTTAACTGTGTTAGATGAACAAAGGTGATTGTGTACTTTCCCAAGTAGCATCTTTTTGTAACATTTTCCTTCTTCTAGATCATGTCCAGTTATCAAGCTTCATGTACCAAGATTTAAATGTCATATAAACCATTAGAGAAACATAGTAGGGAATGTAATAATGTTCGTTAGAGTAAAACCTCAATTAAAAAGATATCTTTATGTCCAAAGTTTAAGTATTTTCAGAATTGTTTTAATTTCTTCTTCATTACTGAGAACTAACACACTATTTATCTTGTACAGAAGACCACTAAATCTTGTATTATGTATTTTTTGAGTTGGTCCCTTTATCACATTCTGAGCTTTTTAAAGCAAAATTGGTATCATGGCAAGAAATTGTTGTCTTTTAAATTGATTGACTATAATGATCTGATGTAAAAAGCCAGAAAAATGTTTAGCTTGAGTGTTGCAGGAGGACTCATATAGAGAAATGTTTATTTTAATCCAGGGGGAATGTTTTTCTTAAGTGTTTTTTAATATTGGTAAAGAAAACCCAAGCTTAGCATAGATCTATAGAGGCTTTTTTGGGGGGGTCAGGGATATATAATTTAGTAAAACATTGCTGGCAGTCATATTATCACCTAAACAGAAAGCTGCCTTCAAAAATACATTTACTGTCAGCGAATGGACATCTGAGATGCGTTATCTATGAAAAGTATATTTCACTATGTCAAAACATTTAGGTTTGAGCAACAAAATATTATAAAAATGGCTTTGAATTTGAAGGAAGATCTGAATAAATGATTAGCTTTTAAGCTTGTGAAAATTGTCTTTTATTATAAATCATTAGGAATAGTGAGGCCATCTGAAAAACCCAGTGGGCATTTACTGTGTTTGAAAAAAAAATCATGAGGTCATGTTAGGGACTTCTCAAGTGAATAAAACTTTTTATTTGTAAGAGGAATACAGTTTAGTAGGAGAGAGGAAACCCACCTATACTCAATAACAGAAAAGAAAGGGAGATCCCATGGAGTAAGGCCCTGCTTAAGTAATGTGCTTCTTTCTTAGCCTGGCATTGCCTATTTCTATCTCTCAAGACTAGAACTTACAACAGCTAGTTTATTTGAGAAATGCTTTTGAGAAGACGGAGTAAGGGAATAAGAGTCAAATGGGAAAGAAAAAGAAACAGCCAAAGCCAATACAATGATGCATTATTGACTTGGTTATCTCTGAGGGTGACTGCTATTCCTGGTAGTCCCAGAGACTTCATCCCTAAATCACCCATCTAAGGCACTCAAAGGAAAAGTATTTATAAGCTTGTATCAGTCTTCCAAGAGGATTGAGGGTTGACCCATGAGGTTGTCTTATCTGCACTTCTGGGTTACATATGTGTGACAGCTCTTGACCCTGCATGCATCCAATGAACTCCTAAAGCAGGAAGGGAGAAGTCTGTTTGGTATAAGTTTGAGATGAGGTACTGTTAGCACAAAATGGGTTAACACTTGCAGAGTCACTAACTGTAGCTTGCCTGGAATCAGAGATGAGGTGTAGTGGAGGTGAGATGATGTATAATATGGTCTATACTATACAAAAGCTTTATATATCTTAAATGCAAAAAAAATTCAGAAAGTGAGAGAGAGAAGTGGATGTCAGTACCCTTTGTTCTAAATCAGAGTAGTGTTTACTATAAATTTTTGATCATTGCTGTTGTGTATGTTTCCCTTGAGTTTGTTATAATGTGAGATTACAGAAATAAACTGGTCTTTGTTCAGAATAGAACGCACTTCCCTACAGAAATACTTAATATACAGTCCAAAAAGCCATTATGACAATGCCCAGGCAAGCTCAAAGGCAAGAACAACTGCATTGAAATGAGTCAGAAAGGTGGTTTAATTTCATCTATATCAGCCCCTCCTACAAGCCAGTAAAGCTAATAATTAAAAGCAAAAGCCCAATATGCTGCTTATGCCTTGGAAGGAAAAACATACTAGAACATATATCCAATGTTCCAGGGTTTTCTTGGAGTGGGAAACTACCGGAGGGGTTTGTTTATATTTTGTTGCTTGACATGGAGTGCTGATGGGGAACTGGTATACTTTGGATGCCTGGGGGCTGTTGAGAGCAAAAGAAGGCTCAGCAGCCTGTAATAGTGCCAGAGAACCTGCAGTACTGTAGAAAAGACATCAGAGGGAGAAAGAGACTAACGCCTCATGAAACAGAAACTGGAAAAACTCTCTAATTGGAAAATACACAAGCTCAGAGAACATGTGTCCTTGTAAAATGTTTGAGAGGCCCCCAAAATCTCTAGCCAGGCTGACTGATGAAAGTCTTCCAGTATATAAAGCCAGTCTATAAAAACTGGAGGAGGTGGCTCCTTTTTTAAAATGCAAAAATGACAACAAAAAATATGGCAATTAACAGGGCACACAAAAAAACAAGGAATCATGGCTCAATCAAAAGAACAAAATAAATCTTCAGAAACCAAACCTAAGAAGTGGAGATTTATGAATTAGTGGACAAAGAATTAAAAATAATCATCTTAAAGAAACTCAGTGTGCTTCAGTAGATTAATTGAAAAATTCAGTAGAGGGGATCAACAGCAGACTTGATAAAGCAGAAGAAAGAATCAGTGAACTTGAAGACAGTTCATTTGAACTGATCACATCAGAGGAATGAAAGGAAAAAAAAATTAAGGAATGTGAAAAAAGCCTAAGGGACTTATAGGACACTATCAGATGGTTCAATTTATACAATATGAGAGTCCTTGAGGAGACGAGAGAGATGAGCAGACAGTTTCTTTGAAGACACATGGCAGAAAGCTTCCCAAATAAGGAAGGAAGAAGCTTAAAAGATTCAAACTAGGACAATCTAAAGAAGTCCACACTGAGACACATAGAAAACCAAGAAATGGACTCTCAACTCTATAGTCAACTAATCTTCAACAAAGCAGGAAAGAATATACAATGGAAAAGAGACAGTCTCTTCAATAAATGGTATTGAGAAAATTGGACAGCCACATGCAGAAGAATGAAACTGGACCATTCTCTTAAACCATACACAAAAATAAACTCCAAATGGTAAAAGACTTAAACATGAGACAAGAATCCATCAAAATCCTGAAGAGAACATAGGCAGCAATATCTTTGAACTTGGCCAGAGTAACTTCTTGCTAGACAATGTCTTCAAAAGCAAGAGAAACAAAAGCAAAAATGAACTATTGGAACTTCATCAGGATAAAAGTCTTCTGCGTGGCAAAGGAAACAGTCAACAAAACAAAAAGGCAACCTAAAGAATGGAAGAAGATATTTGCAAATGACATTAACAGATAAAGGGCTGGTATCCAAGATCTATAAAGAACTTATCAAACTCAACAACCAAAAAACAACAAATTCAGTCAAGAAATGGGCAGAAGACATGAATAGACATTTTTCCTAAGAAGACATTCAAATTGCCAACAGATGAATGAAAAAAATACTCCATAGCACTTAGCATCAGGAAAATACAAATCAAAACCACAATGGGATACCACCTTTCACCAATCAGAATGGCTTAAATTAACAAGTCATGAAATGACAGATCTTGGCGAGGATGCAGAGAAAGGATGAGGATGGTTTCCCTCTTACTCTGCTGGTGGGAATGCAAGCCGGTTGAGCCACTCTGGAAAGCAATATGGAGGTTCCTCAAAAAGTTAAAGATAGAGCTACCTTACGACGCAGCAATTGCACTACTAGGTATTTACCCAAAGGATACGAACATAGTGATCCCAAGGGGCACCTGCAATGTTTATAGCAACAAGGTCCTCAATAGCCAAAATATGGAAAGAGCCCAAATGTCCATTGACTGATGAATGGATAAAGAAGATGTGGTATATAAAAAAAATAAAAAAAAATTGAAATCTTACCATTTGCAAGGACGTGGATCGAACTAGAGGGTATTATGCTAAGGGAGATAAACCACAAGAGACTCTTAACTATAAGGAAAAACAGGGTTGCTGGAGGGGAGGTGGTTAGGGGGAGGGGGAAGGCCTTAAGGAGGGCACTTGATGTAATGAGCACTAGATATTATATGCAACTAATGAATCACTAAATTCTACCTCTGAAACTAATAATACGTTATATGTTAATTAATTGCATTTAAATTTTAAAAAAGGCACATAATCAAACTGTCAAAAATCAGGACAATCTTGAGAACAACAAGAGAAAAACAACTCATTTTATACAAGGATGTTCCTATATGATTATTCAAAGATTTCTCAGCAGAAACATTACAAAAGGGAATGGGATAATATATACAAAGTGCTAAAAGAAAAAATGTCAGCCAAGGATACTATATCTGGCAAAACTGTCCTTCAGAAATGAAGGAGAAATATAGAGCATCCTGGATAAATAAAAGCTAGATGTGCCTTATAAGAATTGTTAAATGGAGTCCCTTCAAGTTGAAATGAAAGGACACTAGACAGCAGCACAGAACATATATAAATATAAGCATTCTGATGATAACATCTTGCTGAAAGGCCCCAAGAGAGAAAAAGAGGGATAACATACCTATAAGACATATAGAAATCAGTCGACAAAATGACAATAGTAAGTCCTTCCCTATCAGCAATTATTTTAAATATAAACAGATCAAACTTTCCAATCAAATGACATAGAGTGAATGGATTAAAAAATGGATTAAAAAATACACAGGCTGAAAGTGAAAGGAAGGGAAAAGATATTTCATTGCAAATGGAAACTGAGAGTAGAGGTGATACTTAACATCAGACAAAATAAACTTTAAGTCAAAAACTGCTGCAAGAGACAAAGAAGGTGGTCATATAGTGATAAAAGGCTCAGTTCACCAAGAAGATGTAACAGTTGTATGCACCTAATAGCAGAGCACCCAGTTTGGTAAGCAAATATTACATTGACAGAACTGAAGGGAGAAATAGACATAATAGTAGTGGGAGATTTCAACACCCCACTTTCAGTAAGGGGATAGGTCAACCAGACAGAAGGTTAGCAAGGGAACAGAACTTGAACGATGCGATAAACCAGTTGGAATGCTCCACTCAACAACAGCAGAATACACATTTTTCTCAAGTGTACATGGAACATTCTCTAGGATCACATGTTAGGTCATAAAAGTATTCTTAACAAATTTAAGAAGATTGAAATCATACCAGATATCTTTTCTTTCTTTTTTTTTTTAAATTTATGTATTTATTTAACAGAGAGAGAGAGATCACAAGTAGGCAGAGAGGCAGGCAGAGGGAGAGGGGGAAGCAGGCTCCCTACTGAGCAGAGAGCCAGATGCGGGGCTCGATCCCAGGACCCTGAGATCATGACCTGAGCTGAAGGCAGAGGCTTTAACCCACTGAGCCACCCAGGCGCCCCCCAGATATCTTTTCTAAACACAGTGGAATGAAACTAAAGATCTATAGCAAAAGGAAAACTGGAAAATTCACAAATATGTGAAAATTGAACAATACATTCCTGAACAGTCAATAGGTCAAAGGAGAAAACACAGGGGAAATTAGAAAATATCTTGAGACAAATGAAAAGAAACTGTGGGATGCAGCAAAAGTAGTACTAAAAGGGAAGTTTATAGTGGTAAATGCCTGTATTAAAAAAGAACATTTCAAATTGACATCCAACAACTCAGAACTAGAGAAAGAATGAACTAAACCCAAATTTAGCAGAAGAAAGGAAATAGTAAATATTGGAAGCAGAAATCAATGATATAGAGAATATAAAAACAACAGAAAAAATCAGTGTCATGAAGAGTGGGTTCTTTGGAAAGATTAATGAAGTTGAAAAGTTCTTACCTGGACTATGACTCAAATAACAAAAATCAGAAATGAAAGAGGAGATATTACAAGTGATGCCATAGAAATAAAAAAGATCACACAGGACAACTGTGAACAATTATATGCCAAAAAGTTGAATAACCTAGAAGTAGTGGATAAATTTAGAAAAATATATGACCTACCAAGACTGAATCATGAAGAGATAAAAAAAAATTCTGAACAGAACTGTAACTAGTAAGGAAGTTGAATTAGAAATAACCTTCCAACAATGAAAAGCCCAGAACTGGATGGCTTCCCTGGAGAATGATACCAAACATTTAAAGAAGGATTGAATCTAGATCTTCACCTCTTCCTAAAATTTGAAGAGGATGGAGCACTTCCCAACTCATGCTGTGAGGCCCCCTGATGCTAAAATCAAAGATACTACAAGAAAACTACAGACCAGTATTCCTAGTGAATATTGATGCAGAGATCCCCAACAAAATATTAGGAAACTAAATTCAGCAGCATATTAAAAGGATTATATATCATGTCCAACTGAGATTTATTTCTGGAATGCAAGAATGGTTTAACATGTGAAAATCAATCCATGTAATACACCACATGAACAGAATGAAGGAAAAAACCCACAGGATTCAAGTGAGTAGTAAAAAACATTTGACAATATTCATCATCCTTTCATGATAAAAACATTCAATAAACTGAGAATAGAAGGAAATTACCTCAATGTAAGGAAGGGCAAATATGAAAAGCACAGCTAACATCACTCAATGGTGAAAAACTGAAAACTTTTGCTCTAAAGTCAGGATGCCTATTCTCACCACTTCTTAGGACTGAAAATCCTAGCCAGAACAGTCAGGCGGAGAAAAAGAAATAAAAAGCCATCTAAATAGGAAAGGAAGAAGTAAAATTATTTCTGTTTGCAGATGGCATGATCTTGCATGTAGAAAGCCCTAAAGACTCCACACACACAAAAACTGTTAGAATAAGCAAATTCAGCAAAGTTGTAGGATACAGAATGAACACACAAATATAAATTGCATTTCTATACAATGACCAATCCAAAAATAAGAAAATAATTCCAAATACAATAGTACCAAAAAGAATAAAATACTTAGGAAGTAAACTGAAGAGGTGAAAGGTGTGGATATTGAGGACTGCAAAACATTGGTGAAAGAAATTAAAGAAGACACAAAAAAATAGAAGGATATATGGTTGGAAGACTTAGTGTTCTTAAAATGCCCTACTACCCAAAGTGATCTACAGATTCACTGCAAACACTATTGGATCTCCAGTAGTGCAGTTGTTGGGTCATAGGGAGGCTCTATTTTTAACAGTAAGGGAATGTCCACACTGTTTTCCAAAGTGGTTGTACCAACTTGCATTCCTGCCAACAGTGCAAGAGGGTTCCCCTTTCTCCACAACTTCTCTAACATTTGTTGTTTCTTGTCTTTGGAATTTTTGCCATTCTGACTGGTGTAAGGTGTATCTCAATGTGGTTTTGATTTGAATTTCCCTGATGGCTAATGATGATGAACATTTTTTCATGTGTCTGTTAGCCATGTGTATGTCTTCTTTGGAGAAGTGTCTACTCATGTCTTCTGCCCGGTTTCTAACTTGATTATTTGTTTTTTGGGTGTTGAGTTTGAGAAGTTCTTTATGGCTCTTGGATATCAGCCCTTTGTCTGTAGTGTCATTTGCAAGTATCTTCTCCCATTCCGTAGGTTGCCTCTTTGTATTGTTGACTGTTTCCTTTGCTGTGCAGAAGCTTTTTATCTTGATGAAGTCCCCAAAATTCATTTTCGCTTTTGTTTCCTTTGCCTTTGGAGACATGTCTTGAAAGAAGTTGCTGTGGCCGATGTCAAAGAGGTTACCGCCTACGTGCTCCTCTAGGATTTTGATGGATTTCTGTCTTACATTGAGGTCTTTCATCCATCTGGAGTTTATCTTTGTGTATGGTGTAAGAGAATGGTCAAGTTTCATTCTTATGTCCAACTTTCCCAGCACCATTTATTGAAGAGAATGTCTTTTTTCCATTGGATACTTTTTTCCTGCTTTGTTGAAGATTATTTGACCATAGTTGAGGGTCCATATCTGGATTCTCTATTTTATTCTGGTATATGTATCTGTTTTTGGGCCAGTACCATACTGTCTTGATGATCATAGCTTTGTAATATAGGTTGAAATCAGACAACATGATACCCCTCGCTTTGTTTTTCTTTCTTAACTATCAGAAAGGATGAATACCCAACATTTGCATTAACATGGATGGAACTGGAGGAGATTATGTTAAATGAAATAAGTCAAGCAGAGAAAGACAGTTATCATAAAGGAATAACATGGAGGACATTAGGAGAAGGAAGGGAAAAATGAAGGGGGGGAAGTCAAAGGGGGAGACAAACCATGGGAGACTATGGACTCGAGGAAACAACTGAGGGTTTTAGAAGGGAGGGCATAGGGGAAGGGGTAGCCTGGTGATGGGTTTTAAGGAGGGCACATATTGCACGGAACACTGGGCGTTATATACAAACAATGAGTCATGGAACACTACATTAAAAACTAATGTACTGTCTGGTGACTAACATAATAAAAAATAAAATTATGGGGAAGAAAAACCTCAATGTCATGTTTTATAGAAATAAAAAATTCTAAAATTCATAAGGAATAGGAATGTTAAAGGGCCGCAAGTAGTGAAATCAGTCTTGAGAAAGAACAAAGGTGGACGCCTCACACCTTCTGACTTCAAAACATGTAATAAAACTACAGTAATCAAAAAGTATGGTACTGGCATAAAGACATATATAGACCAAAAGAACGCAACAGAGAACCCAGAAATAAACCTCCATTATATGGTCAGAAGATCTTTGACAAAAGTGCCAAGGCTACATCATGGGAAAGGTTAGTCTCTTCAACAAATAGTGTTAGGAAAGCTAGAGATCTATAGGCAAAGAATTAAGTTTGTACCCTTACATTATACCATATACAAAAATTAGCTCAAAATGTTCAAAGACCTAAATGTAGGACCTGGAACTATAAAACTCCTAGAAGAAACATAGCAGAAGGGCTTCATGTCACTGGGTTTGTCAGTTATTTTTGGATATAACACGAAAAGCATAGGCACCACAAGCAATAATAGATAAATAGTATGATATCAAACTTAAAAAACTTCTGTGCAACAGAGGAAACAACAGAATGAAAGGGCAACCTATGGAAAAGGAGAAAATATTTTTAAACTATGCATCTGATAAGGGATTAATACCCACATTATAGAATTCTTAAACTTAGTAATAAAAATAAATTAAAAAATTGATAAAGGTTTTGAGTAGCCATTGCTCCAAGGAAGATACAAAAATGACCAACAAGTATGGAAAGATGCTCAGCCTCAGATAATCAGTAAGAAAATGCAATTACCATATGTTGGCTCATTGAATTTAAATAAAAATAAAAGTAAAAAAGAAAATGCAATTGAGAACCACAATGAAATACCACCTCACAGCCATTAGGATGGCATTATCCAAAAAACAGAAAATAACAAGTGTTGGCAAGGATATGGAGAGGTTGGAAACCTTGTGCCCTGTTGGTGGGAATGAAAATGGCACAGCTGCTATGGATAATAGTATGATGTTTCCTTGTCAAATTAAAAATGGAGTTATATGTGATCCAGCAGTCCTACTTCTGGATATATATCCAAAAGATTTGAAAATATCCATTCAAAGAGCTGCACACTCATGTTCATTGGAGCATTATTTACAGTAGCCGAAAGATGGAAGCAACCTAAATGTCCATTAGTCGGTAAATGGAGAAAGTGTGTGTGTCACACACACACACACACCCCTGAATGTTACGCAGCCTTAAAAAGGAGGAAATCTTGTCATATGCTACAACAGGAATGGACCTTGAGAACACTACACTAAGAGGCAAGTAAAATAAGCCAGTCACAAATACTGCATGATTCCACTTATGTGAGGTATCTAAAATAGTCAAAACTCTTAGAAACAGAAAATAGAATGGTGAGAGCAGGGGTTGGAGGGAATGGAAAAGGGGAGTCTGCTCAGTTTTTACAGTCTCAGTTTTGCAAGATGAAAACCTTCTAGAGATCTGTTGCATAACAATGTGCATATAATTAACACTATAGTAGTGTTCACTTAAAAATGGTTAAGATGGTAAATGTTACATATTTTTGACTAAAATAGAAACCAAAAAAGAAAAAAAGTCCTGTGTATTGTCCTCTGAATTTTTATCCTACAGGACAGATTTGCCCTAGGTAAACCTTTATGAACAGTCATGATCTTTTAAAAAGTGTTTTAGTTATAAAAGAGAAAGAACAAAGGCACTTGAAAAGTCATACTAGTTCTTTACCTTTGTTAATAGTTTAAAAAAGAGAGCACTTTCTGTATTTCATATGGGTGAAAGCACTCATCCATTGAAACCTGAACCATGAGTATTTCCTTCTGAGAGATGCATAAAAATAAGTCGGCAAGAAGGCAGAACTCTGCGGTGACTGGAACCTCGTAATAGCATTTACATTTGGTGTTAACATGCACATACAGGAAACAGGATTCAGTTATTTTCAAGCTCTCAAATCCAAAATGTGCTGAATACATATTTCTTTTTAAAAATAAATATGCAAGATGGATTTGTATGACTTGAAGTTTAAAATAAATGTTCTTGCATTCCATAGTTAAGAATTGTAACAATATCACTTTCTCAAGTTCCCATATTTTTAAAGTGGACTATCATGGTTTGGCTCAGCTACTAAATTAAATTATTGCTAGCTTGCACATTCCTATTGGTTACACTATAATCTTTACCTCCATTGGAAAATACGCCCTATTTTCAGTGTTTGTTTCAGGGTTCTTGGCTTGAAATACCTCTATTTAGCAACAAAGCATTGATTTGTATGTGTGGTCTGTATTACCCATCTAGAAAGAAAAGAAAGAGAAATGTGTTATACTGTATTACAAATAGACATCAGAAATAGTGTGAAAAACATTTAGTGCAATTATTTTGTTAATAATTGATAAGAATGGTTCTAGTTATATACATATGTACATATACATAATGTATATACATACATATAACACATACATATACATATGTATATATATGTTATGGATTGAATTGTGTCCACCCAAAATTAATATATTGGAATTCTAAGCCCCAGTGTCTTAGAAAGTGACCTTGTTTGGAAATAGGGTCTTTATGTAGGTAATCAAATTAGAGTGAGGTCATTAGGGTGGACTGTAATCCAGTGTGACTGGTGTACTATGAAAAAGGGGAAATTTGGACACACACACACACACACACACACACACACAATAGTAGAGGGAAGATATTATGAAGAGCTTCAGGGAGAATGTGGCCATTCCTCATAGCTCTCAGAAGAAACCAACCCTGCAGCACCTTGGTTTTGGACTTGTCTCGAACTGGGGACAGTAAATTTCTGGTGTTTAAGCTATGGTACTTAGCTATGGAAGTATTAACAAATTAATGCAATATATTTCTCTGTTGTAAAAATCAGGATACACTCATTTAGCTGAAGCATAGGTCTTAAAACAGTTTAACATTTTTTACTTAGTACCTTGTAAGCACTCTTAAGAAATTAAGGTTGGCTATATGATAATGCAGTAGTTAGATTTGAAAAGTGGATCCAGGACTTCTGACCCTACTTTGCAAAAATATAAATCAGACCCTTTCTTATTCAGGAGTTTGAGTTTGTGCAATTTTTAGCAGTGCCAGAGTCCACCAGGGACCTAATAGTTCAGAGAGGCCGAAGCAGAAAGAAACCTAACTCTAATCTAGCACCAAAAAACAAAAACAAAAACAAAAACTTCAAAACCAAAACCCCAAACAAAACTCTCAGAATTACACATATTAGAATTAAATTTTCTGGAGATTAGAAATAGATGTCTTCGAATGACCAGATTTTCCACTGCCCAAGCTGTAACTACCTTTTTATTGTGCTCATATTATGAGGACAGTATCAAGCTGGGAAGGGGGAACCCTTAAGTTCAGTGCTTGGAGAAGTGGAAGAAGCAGCATTCTCTCAGCTATCTGCCTCTGCATACCCTGGCATACCCAGGTGTCCTGTGCTGCATATCTGAGTAAACCCACACCTGAGTTTACTACGCCCAGCTGATGCAGGAACACATCAGGGTTCCCCAAACCTCTGACTGGGAAAAATTGGAGATAGTGACTGAGAAGAAGAAAGCTATTTTAAAATGTTAGGTATTTTTGTTGTTGCTGTTTGAGGTGGGGAGAGGTTAATTTTTGGGTGAAAAAGTTCTCTATCTACTTGAATTTTGTAGGCTAAGATAGTGAAAGCTGTCAAACTGGCCTGATCAGCGATTTTCACAGTAATTTTTAATTAAAAAAACAAAAGAAACTGTTATATGAAGCTGGCATTCTTTAAATCCTGTTATTGGGTGTTTAAGTTGTCCAGTATTCCAGTAACTCAAAATATACCAAGATGTATCATTGAAAAGGTGTTACATTGATGTTTAATGTAAGACTATAAAGTTTTTGGAGTAATGAAGAATCCAGACCTTTGGAAAAATAGACCTAGTTATTGGTAAAATTTTATTATCTATTCCAAACAATGAATTTAGAAATTTAGAAAATTTCTAAATAGAATTTAGAAAATATCTAATCAAGGGATGTTATTTGATTTATTATGCTTATGAATTCGAGAATTTTGTGACCGTTTATTTTTGGGATAGAATTAGTCTGTTATCACTATGCATGCCTTTTTCAAGTACATATGCTTTTTGTGTTTTTAGTATGACTGTTTCCATTCTAACATTTTCAAGCCCACAGTTTTTAGTTATGAAATAATTGAATCAGTTCAGAGTAATTTTCTATTTTTGTTTTTAACGTTTTAAATTGTGAAGTATAACACAGATACAACAAATGTAGCAGAAATGAATAACGAATTATTTACACTACTAAGGTCAAGAAAGAAAATACTGTCAGCACTCTAGAAGCACTCTCTTCATGCCTATTCCTCACCTTTGAAGGTCGCAGCTCTCCTCATTTCTATGATAATATTTGTCTTAGTTTGCAATCCCTATATATGTTGTTGGGTTCTTTTTTAAGATTTTATTTATTTATTTGACACAGAGAGAGAGATCACAAGTAGGCAGAGAGGCAGGCAGAGAGAGAGGGGAGCAGGCTTCCTGCTGAGCAGAGAGCCTAATGCGGGGCTCGATCCGAGGACCCTGAGACCATGACCTGAGCTGAAGGCAGAGGCTTTAACCTACTACCTTGTTGGGTTTTACCTTCTGTTAAACTTTGTGTAATTATACAATATAGAACCTGTTAGGTCTGGCTTTTCTCTCTCAAAATTGAAATCCATCCATATTGTAATAAGTATGGTTTTCATTACTGAATGTTTTCTGTGGTATGAAACTTACCATAGTTTATCCTTTCTATTCTGATAATTTTACCTTTTAACTGGAGCATTTAGTTTCACAAATATTTAATGTAATTATCAATATAGTTGGATTTAGATCTATAACTTTGTTAGGTGTTTTTTGTTTGTCTCATGTTTTATTTTAATCTATTTTAATTTTGATAGATTTTTGTTTTATTATTTATTTTTTAAAGATTTTATTTATTTGAGAGAAAGTGAAAAAGAGGGAGCAGGAGCAGGGAGGGGGCAGAGAGAAGCAGACTCCTTGCTGAGCAGGGAATCCTATGTGGGGCTCCAATCCAGGAGATAATGACCTGAGCCGAAGGCAGACACTTAACCTACTGAGCTACCCAGGCACTCCAGATTTTCATGTCTTATAGCAGTTTTAGATTCACAGCACAATTGAGCAGAGGGTAGAGAGATTTCTCATATATTCCCTGTCCCCATACATACATAATCATTATCAGCATCTCCTACCAGAGTGATAATCAATTCCAGTTACTGAACCTATATGGACACATCACAATCTCCCAAAGTCCATAGATTACATTAGGGCTCACTCTTGGTGTTGTGCATTTTGTTGGCTTGGGCAGATGCATAATGACATGTTTTTTGGTTTTCCCTATCCAGTCTTACTTTGGGTTAAGTGATGATTTATAAAATTTCTGCCCAACTTATCTAGTAGCTTTTAAACAATAGCTTTTAAAAAAATTTTTTAAATGGTTGCTGTAGAGTTACATTATACATCCTCAAGTTGTCACAACCTATTAATTATTATTATACTACTTTATGTGGAAGGAAAGCCTGCGCAATCATACAGGTTCATTTACCACCATCCTCCATCCTTTATGATGTGGTTTCCATATGTATTATGTCTACTTACATTATAAACCCTATAGTAAGTACAATAGTACAATTTTTTGTTTTTTATTTTAATTCCAGTTAGTTAGCTTATGGTGTTATAGTAGTTTCAAGTGTACAATATAGTGATTCAACAATTCCATATATCACCTGGTGCTCATCATGACAAGTGCACCCCTTAATCCCCTTTGCTTATTTCACCCATCCCCCACTCCTGGCCCTCTGGTAACCATCAGTTTGTTCTCTATAGTTAAGAATCTGTTTCCAGTTTTCTTTCTTTCCTTTTGCTTGTTTGTTTTGTTTCTTAAATTCCATAAATGAGAAAAATCATGTGGTATTTGTCTTTCTCTGACGTATTTCACTTACCTTTGTACTCTCTAACTCCATCCATGTCATTGCAAATGGCAAAATTTCATTTTTCTAAGGTTGAGTAATATTCCTGTGTATATATATTCCACATCTTCTTTAACCATTCATCAGTCAGTGGACACTTGGGCTGCTTCCGTATCTTGGCTATTGTAAATGATGCTGCTGTAAACATGGGGGTATGTATCCCTTTGAATTAGTGTTTTGTATTCTTTGGGTAAATACCTAGTAGTGCAATTGCTGGATTGTAGGGTAGTTCCATACTGTTTTCCAGCCAGTTTCCAAACTGGCTGCACCAGTTTGTTTTCCCACCAAGAGTGCAAGAGGGTTCCTTTTTCTCTACATCCTTGCCAACACCTGTTGTTTCTTGTGTTGTTGATTTTAGCCCTTCTGGCTGGTGTGAGGTGATACATTTTTGTAGTTTTGGTTTGCATTTCCCTGATGGTGAGTGATGATGAGCATCTTTTCATGTGTCTGTTGACCATCTGAATGTCTTCGTTGGAGAAATGTCTGTCTCTTCATGTCTTCTGGCCATTTTTAAATTTATTTTTGAGTTGAGTTTTATCTATTTTCATTACTAACCCTTGATCAGATATGTCATTTGCAAATGTTTTCTCCCGTTCAGTAGGTTGCTGATTGTTTCCTTGCTGTGCAGAAGCTTTTTATTTTGATATGGTCCCAATAGTTTATTTTTGCTTTTGTTTTCCCTTGTCTCAGGGGACTTAGGTAGGAAAAGTTTCTACAGCCAGTGTCAAAGAAGTTACTACCTGTGTTCTCCTGTAGGATTTTAATTATTTCCTGTCTCACATTTAGGTCTTTAATTCATTTTGAATTATTTTTGTGTATTGTGTAAGAAAGTAGTGCACTTTCTGGATTCCTGTTGTCCAACTTAATGGATGTCAGGATTCTCTTTTATAGTTAAAGAGAATGGAGGCCATTGGAGTTTTTTTCAGGTGGTGGCCTTAGGTCATGAGTAGCATATTAAAAGTTGCAACTTATGGTCCTAGACATTTCACCTATTTGATTGAATTGCTCCAGCATTGCTTTTGTGTAGTGTCAGGGACAGAATTGACCTCCCAGGTAGTTAAAAAGTAGTCAGTAATCCTGGCAGGAGTCCTAGAAACGTCAGTATAAATAGGCCAGTTTTCTCTTCTGATCATCAAGATCGAAAAGGGGAAGCTGAGGTCTAGGTAATGAGATTCTCTGTATGTGAAGTCAGTTAATTTTCAGTGAGTGGATCGGTATTTTCATCTCTTATGGTAATGATTAAGCAACTCTTGTTAAGGGAAGTTTCAGTGAATGCTTGAAAAATATGGGTCAGTGAGGTCTCTCATGTGAAACTCAATGTTGGCCTGGCATCTCTGGAACTCAAATGATGGCCAAATGGGTTTGGTCTTTGTTAAACAGAATTTTAATCATTAAATGGAAATGGATAAAATTGGTGAACAAATATAGTGGCTTCAAAGCCCTGATTTGGTTTTTAAACAGCCCATAACTTTGGTTATAGGAGAATCAAGTGAAATATTTCACTACCGGAGTTATCACTAAAGAGAATCAGTTCAGTAAATGGTGCTAGTTTCTCTAAACACAGTGTTCTACACCAAGGATCAAAACTGTCATTCCCAGTTAGGTAGCATTTGGATGGAGAAATACTAACAAATTGTATGTTTTAAATTTATTTGTTTAATTATGGTTATCTAGATAATTTATAAATGATAGAATGAGGAAGTCTATTTGTAAGGCTGTGGAACTTCTATTTAGATGTGTTATGGGATGGTTAATATTATGACAAACTATTAAACTTGGGATGAAAGTTATGCCTCCCTGGTTGTATTCAAATGCATCTCTTGGGGGGTAGGGGGGTAGGGATAGGGTGGCTGTGTTATGGACATTGGGGAAGGTATGTGCTATGGTAAGTGCTTTGAAATGTATAAGCCTGATGATTCATAGACATGTACCCTTGGGGCAAATAACACATTATATATTAATAAAAAAAAGACAAAAACAAAACGAAATGCATTTATTCCTGAATGGAAAGCCTTGATTCTCTCTGATTTTATTGGTATAGGTGTATGCATGCAAGGTAGAAAAAGATTAATTTTACTCTTTGCAGCTTCTCAAATTCTGAAATTGCATTACAGATCTAAAATAAGTATTATAAGAGCTCAGTTTGGCAATGCATTGAAGCATTTCATTTAAGGAAAGACTGTTAGAGCTATTGGAATACCTGGTAGACCATAAATTCACTTAGCATAAAAGTTTACAACTTTATTGATAGTATGAAGGACAAAAGAAACTAAAAAAATATGACTTACAGAATATTGACATAGAGTTAAGTTAATATAATTTCAACCCCTCTAATGCCAAATTTTGTCTTTAAAACTAAGAGTAATTTGATTGATAGGGCACTGATGCAAGTAGGAAATTGTTTTTTTCCAAATCACTTTTCTGATTGCTTTTGAGTTTTTTTTTTTTAAACAGCATTTGCAGTTTATAATTATGTAGATAGTGTTTGGAGAATCAAGGAGTATACTTGGACTGGTTAAGAAGAAAACAATTTTATTGATTTATTTTTAAAAAGATTTTATTTATTTGACAGATCACAAGTAGGCAGAAATGCAGGCAGAGAGTGAAGGGGAAGCAGGCTCCCTGCTGAGCAGAGAGCCCAATGTGGGGGGGCGGGGGCTTGATCTCAGGATGCTGAGATCATGACCTGAGCAGAAGGCAGAGGCTTTAACCCACTGAGCCAACCAGGCGCCCCAAGAAGAAAACAGTTTTAAACTACTAAATCTGCAGGTCAAAGAATGTCCAGGCATCAAAGTCCAAAGGAATCCTGCTTAACTTCTTTCACATTTCTTTCTTCTCAGTTATACTCAGCTTCCATTTTTTAAAAATTACCTATTTTCTTGCATTATTATTTTTTGATAGTGGAGGGTCTTTTTGAGTAATTTCTTCATATGGGTTACTTTGGTTGGAAACAGCGTCCCAAAGGTGTTTCTGTCCTCATTCCTGGGACATGAAAATGTTCCCTTACACAGTAAAGAGACCTTACAGATGTGATTAAGGATCAGGAGAGTATGCTAGATAGTTATTTTTTCTCTGGAGAATTTTCTTTAATATTTCTTATCTTTAACATTCTTATTTTGTTCTTATTTTTGAAAGAAATTTTCATTGACTAAGTAATACTAGGTTGACAGTTTTTTTTTTCATTATTTTAGCAATGTTTCACTGACTTCTGGCTTGCATTATTTATAATGAGAAATTGGCCATCATCTGTAAATTAAATTTGCTCTATAAATAATGTGTATTTTTTTCTCTAGTTGTGTTAGAGATATTTTCTTTAGCACTGGTTTAAGCGATGTGATGATATATAGATAGATATATATACATATCTAGATATCTATCTATATATATAGTTATGTAGATATATATATCTAGATATGTGTATATATATCATCTGTTGTTTTATTCGTGTTTCTTACATTTAGAATTCATTGAGCTTTGTGAATTTATGGGTTTATAATTTTCATCAAATTTAGAAAATTTTTCAACCATTATTTCTTTAAATAAATTTTCCGTTCCCATTGGGGGACTTGATTTATCTGTGTATTAGTTTTGATTTATATGTTTTGGGGATTTGATTTGATATGTATATTAGTTTGCTTGAAGTAGTTCCACAGTTTCCTGATGCTCTGTCCATTTTTCCTTAGTATTTCTTTTTTAATCATTGTGATTAATTTTAGATAATCTCTATTACTATGACTTCAAATCAACTTCTCTGCCTTTTTTATTTTTTATTTTATTTTTTATTTTTTATTTTTTTTAAAGATTTTATTTATTCATTTAACAGAGAGAGGACACAAGCAGGCAGAGAGGCAGGCAGAGGCAGAGAGAGGAGCAGGCTCCCCGCGGAGCAAGGAGCCCGATGCGGGACTCGATCCCAAGACGCTGGGATCATGACCTGAGCCAAAGGCAGTTGCTTAGCCAACTGAGACACCCAGGCGTCCCTTCTCTGCCTTTTTTAGAAAGTTTAATGTGCTTTTAGTCCTATCCGGTGAGAAACCCCAGACACTGTAGTTTTTATTTCTAGAAGTTCAGTTAGGATCTTTTGAAGATCTTAAAATTTTCAAATTTTCATTTTGCTTTTTGATGACATAATAACCTTTTTTTTTAATGGTCTTGTCTGTTAATTCTAATATATGATGGTTCTGGTTTGGCTCTACTTACCTGATTTATGTCCTTAATATGGATTGTATTTTCCTGGTTCTTTACCTGCCTAGTAATTTTTCATTACATGCCAGGGCAGGCATTGTAATTTTTAGCTTGTTGAATGCTGGGCATTTTTGTATTCTTGATCTTTGTTATGGAATATAGTTAAGTCACTCAGAAAGGATTTGACCCTTTCATGTTTTGTTTTTAAGCTGAACAACATTTAGTCTAGGACTAGTTTTACCTTCTACTGAGGCAAAAATCCTTTTTAAATAATCTACCTGATGTCTTGTTGATTATAAAGCTTTCTATTCTAATGGGAACAACCTGTGTGAGCTTTATATTATTCCCTCTACTCCTTTCAGGTGGCTCTTGGCTGTTTCCTTACACACATACGTTGATCAGGGAATAATGGAGGGGGAACCCCAGCATCTCTTCAGAGTTCTCTGCCTTCATAACTTTCTCCTCTGTGGTACTTTGCCCTGCAAACTCTCAACATCTTGGTCTCCTTGTACTCCCAGACCCATATTCTCAGCTCAGGGAGTCCACCAGGCTCTGTCTGGCTCCATGGTTTTTGTTCTGTAGTCTAGAAATTCCATCCAGGCAATAAGCTGTTTCAATTGTATGGTTACTTTGTTTCTTGTCTCTCACTGTCCTTTGTTGCTCAGTGTCCAGTGTTCAAACTATTTTGTCCGTTTTTGAGTTGTTGAAAGTGTGTGGATAAATCTGGTGCCTGTTTTGCTAAGTTGGTTGGGAGAGGATGTCTCTAGCCTGTGAGATCTTAATCATCTTCAAGCAGAACTCATAGGACCACCTTTTGTTGTTAACTTCGTAGTGCAGTTTGTTTAGTAAAAATGCCCAGACTTTAGTTTTACTTGGGACCTGAAAAATAATGTCTTTATGTATATTTGGAATGATTTATGATGGTTTATCTGAAGGTCAATAAAATTCAGTAAAAGTCTTTAGAGTTCAGTTGTAGTGCTGAAATAAAACTTTGAGTTCTAAGTGGCTTACAAAACTGAAAAATGGTAGCATACTTACTTTTGTATGTGTATGTGTTTTAATTTAATATTGAAATGCAGCCATTAGATGTGTTGACATATCTGTTTTCTGGAATAAATGAAATTTTAAGTTCAGAAACAATGGAGTATTTTAAACTTTGGTGTCACTAAGTTTTCTTTGGATTGCATTTTTATAAGTGATAAAATTTTTAGTGATGCGATGAAGTTATTGAAATTTCTTGAAAAAAAGTTGTCTAAATTTTTACTTACTATAAGAGACACATTACATTTGGAAGCATGCATTTAATTACTAGTAGAATCCTGTGCCACATTTTATTATGTACAACTTTTTCTTTTGCCTTTCAAGTGGAAAAAAAATAAAAGCTCTGTTTTGTGATAACTATGTGATCAAAGGTTGAGGTGAGTGAAAGCTGATGACGTATTTTATGCTGATTTCAATTAAAAATCCTTTCGTTTTAGCTTTATTTTTGTTATATATCTAGGCACAGCATAGTGAATTGGGGTCATTTTCAGTCTTTCTTTTTTTCTCTCTCTTTGTGGGCTGTTTTAAAAATTAAATGGTTTTGAAGCAAGGTCTTTCACAAAGTGCTTTGCTCTCACTTATTGTTTATTTGCCATGGCTCTAAATCAACTCCCATAAATGCGAAAATGGTTCTGGCTCCCCATGCAAGGCCAGAAATGCTGATTGCAGTGTCTGAATTAGTGGAGCTCTCCTTGACTTTGCAGGCAGCAGGCACTTTATATCAATCATCTTAGAAGCACTGTGGGATATGCAGCAATCTCCCCTGTTATAGATGAGGAACGTGATTTTCAGTGAGGTCACAGTAAGCTGCCTCTGATGTCATTCTGCTAACAAAGAGGCTGACTCTGTAATACCCACAGCACTATGCTGTCTCCTAGTGTTTCCCCTTGGACATGGGTAGAGGCAGCTTCTGACCGTTCTGGTGCCCCTTGTCCAAATTGTCAGGGAGGTCTTTGTGCCCTCATCCAGGAAGCACTGGGCTGTCAGTTATAGGAAGTTGATAGGATGAACCAGTTGATAGGAAGCCTGCTCCTTTATTTAAAAAGAGGCTATAAACACCATTGTGTATGATTTTGGTAAATTTGCATGTGAATGGTTCTGGCTATTTAGGAAAAAATCTATTAAATGAGGTGCTTTTAGAAATAAAGAATATCCATGAAATGACATACTTTTATGTACAATTTTGTCTTTCTTATTTTAAATAGTATTGGTATAAAAAGAACAGGAAAGAAAAAATTATTTAGGAATCTGGGTACCAGTCACTTCAGACACCATCTTGTTTTTTGATTCTTATCACATTTACCTATGTACAATTTTTGCTTCATCTCACCTAGCTATTGTAGAAATTTATCATAAGCCAAATCTTCCAATGCTTTTCAGAGTCCCTGATTCATCTCCTAGATACAATATGAATATTCTGTTTATGTCTTTGAGTTAGAGAGGATATAATTTGCAAATTGATAGATGCATTTTACATTCAGGATTTTATAGGCTCTTTATGCTTAATATATGGCATTCAGGAGGTAGGCACATGTGAAGGACTTATAGCAGTCCATCATTAGATCATTATTTTATGTTTGTGCATCTGTGTGCTTAGGGACAACAGTGTGAACCAGGCAGATGTAGGCTCTCATCTCCAAAGGCTTATAGTCAAGGATTGCAAGAGTTTTGAAACTTTGCACAAATACTGAGCAGAGCCTCTTTTTATCCTATCTGCAGGGGAGCTGGTCAGTTAAGTGGGCCACCATACTCTCCTTCTGGGCAGCCTGTCCCTTGGGGGCTTAGGAAAGAGGGCATGCCTCTGAATGAGAAAGCAGACTACCTCTCATCTTCACAACAAGCTGGCCCTCAATACCTCACTACCTGCCCTGGGAGGATAGTACAAAATTGTAATGGAAAAACAAAATAACTGAGAACTCTTTGTCATAGTAAGTAGAACTCTCTTGGCTTCCAGCTGTAAAACTGATTAATATTCTGAAACTTCTTGAGAAGTGTGTGCTAGCTTTTTTTTTTTTGACTAATCTAGAAACAAAGACAGAAGATGGCAGTGTTAGTTGGGCTGGTCCAGATAAGTGTCCAGAGCAAATGTTGATTTTTCTGTCTTCTTCCTTTTTTATTTTTCTCCTTTTCTTGTTTCTTTCCTTTTTTCCTGTCTTTCTCTCCCTCCTTTTCCCTCCATTAAACGAGAGGGATAAGAAATGCACGAGTGGGGGTGTCTGGGTGGCTCAGTTGGTTAAGCAACTGCCTTTGGCTCAGGTCATGATCCTGGAGTCCTGGGATCAAGTCCCTCATTGGGTTCCCTGCTCGGTGGGGAGCCTGCTTCTCCCTCTGAACTCTCTCCTCTCATGCTCTCTCTTTCTCATTCTCTTTCTCTCTCAAAAAAAAAATACATGAGTAAATGTGCTGTCTGTTCAATAGAATGGAAGATGCATATATGAACAGAATGTCAGTGAATATAAAGATAGGGTACTGATTTTTTTTCTCCCCAAATTTGTTTATTTTAATCTTTCAGTGTTACAAGATTGATTGTTCATGCACCACACCCAGTGCTCCATGCAGTACGTGCCCCTCTCGATACCCACCACCAGGCTCACTCACCCCCCCACCCACTCCCCTCCAAAACCCTCAGTTTGTTGCTCAGAGTCCACAGTCTCTCCTGGTTCATCACCCCCTCCGATTTCCCCCCGTTCGCCCCTCCCCTCCTTCTCACGATGCCCTCCATGATTTTCTTTATACTCCACACGTAAGTGAGACCATAAGATAATTGACTCTCTCGGCTTGACTTATTTCACTCCGCATAATCTCTTCTTTTGTATCAACATGGACAGGACTAGAAGAGATAGGGTACTGATTTTTTATCTTTTGAGGGTGTGAGTATACTAATGCTCAGCTCACGAGTGTTCTTCCTTGGTCCATATCTATCAACTGACTTAGTGATTTACACATTTATAACTGTTAAATTGTGTATATATGTGTGCATAAGTCTGATTTTAACCATATTAAAATCATTTTTTCATTTATAAATGATCAGTGATTAAAATACTGAGGCATCTGTTTCTCTGAAGCTGAGAAGGTCAATTAATAATCAGAGCGTTGCTTGGTAATATTATAGAGCAGATCTTTCATTCAAAAAAAGAGCTATGGCGCACGTGGGTGGCTCAGTCGGTTAAGTGGCTGCCTTTGACTCAGGTCATGATCCCAGGGTTCTGGGATTGAGCCTGACATCGGGCTGCCTGCTCAGTGGAGAGCCTGATCCTCTCTCTCTCTGCCTGCCACTCTGCCTACTTGTGTTCTTTATCTCTCTGTCAAATAGATAAATAAAATCTTTTTAAAAAAGAGGAATAGTTAATAAACTAATATGCTCATATTATAAAGGGGTATTTAACTGAATATTTTGGAGAACCGAAGCCTATACTTTTAACTACCAATTTATTAAAAATTATATTTCAGTATATATTTCAGTTCTAAAGATAATGCATGTTCATTATAGAAAAAAACTTAAAAGGGTAAGAAAAAACAAAAGTACCTCTATTTTAACTACTAGCAATGCTTTTTAGTAATAAACACTGTCAATCTTTGGCTTCATAATCTTTAAACTTTTTTCCTATGACTATTCATATGCTCATATACTTTAAAAATCATTCATATTGTAAAACATTTAAAATTTTTATTTTAGGTGCTTCTAAAATTTTTTATATACTTCTCTGTTTTTTTGACTACAGTAACATTCTTGGTGTTTTAAGATCACTATTTAGTACTGTAGAGTGTCTGCCATTTTATTTTTATGTTTCCCGTTCTGAGGTTAGCTTGTCTCCTGAAGTTAGAACTCTAGCCTGTCCTTTGTTCTACCTTGTGGTTCACTGGTACTGTGACCTGGTTTAGCAGAACTTTTTAGGAATTTAGTTAAAAGTTGATATGATTCAGAGAGAGAATTTTAAAGAATGGAGTTCTTGCTGAAAGTTGTGGTTTTATTCCATCAGTCTCCTGTGGAAGGCTGAATAATGGCCCAAGATGTCCATTCTAATTTACAGACCTGTGAATAAGTTACCTGGGAAAGGAACTTTGCAGATAAAATTAAATTAAAGATCTTCAGCTTCGGAGATTGTTTTGGATTATCCAGTGGGCGCAGTGTAATCATCAGGATTGTTATAAGAAGAAAGGTAATAATAAGAGAGAAGGAGATGGAGGACAGAAGCAGAAGATGGGATGTTATGGCTTTGAAGATGGAGGAAGAGGCCAAAAGCCAAGGAATGTGGATGAGTAACTTCCCAGTAACTGGAAAAGACAAGGAATTGATTCTCCCTAGAGCCTCCAGAAGGAACATACATCTGCCAGCGTATTATTTTAGCTAGTAAGACTTTATAATTTCTGAACTCCAGAACACCAAATAAAAAAATTGCATTGTTTTAAGTCACTGAGTTTATGATAATTTGTTATAGCAGCACTAGGAAAATAATATACCTCCAAAGCAGTGGGTGTTTGGAGGACAGAACTGTAACCCTTACATTTTTAAATCCAATACAGAATATAATATGTGCTAACTAAAAGTATAATACAAAGAATGAGTGAATAAATAAGTGGATACTACTTTTAACACTTGACATTTTAAACTTACAGTACAGACATTGTCATAATTCACAAGAATGAGAATGGGAAGTAGTAGGTTTAAAAAAAAGTCTAAATTTAGGAGACTCAGTAATAGAAAACTGTTAATGAATTAAAGCTCAGCTGTGCTCAGGGACATGATTTCCCTGTTTAATTAAAAAATGCTTATGTGTGAGGCAAAGTCAAATCTTATGAAATTGCCAATATCAGCTATTTTTGACTGAAAGGAAGGAAGAAGGGCAGACAGGCAAGCTTCAAGAAGCCAGAGCTGGAATTTGGTAACACTTATCTGTTCTACTCTTTTAATGATAATAATTATAGTTGATTGAATGCTTCCTCTGTATCAAGTGGTGAGCTCAGCAAGGTTTTACATATACCATTTCATTTAATGATCAGAACTGTATGAAGTCCCTCCCCACTATTCCTACCCCATTAAACTATTCCCATTTTTTTTCTTTCCAGATTTTTTTAAAAATTCCAGTTAACATACAGTGTAATATTAGTTTCAGGTGTATAATGTGATTAATCACTTACACAAACATCACCTAGTGCTCATCATAGCAAGTGCACGCCTTAATCCTCATTTCTTATTTAATCCCCACCCACCACTTCCCCTCTGGTAACCATCAGTTTGTTCTCTGTAGTTAAGAGTCTTTTTTTTTGTTTGTTTCCCTCTCTTTTTTTCTCCCTCTGTTCATTTGTTTTGTTTCTTAAATTCCACATATGAATGAAATCATTTGATATTGGTCTTTCTCTGACTTATTTCACTTAGCATTATACTCTCTAGTTCTATCCATGTTGTTGCAAATGGCAAGATTCCATTCTTTTTGATAGCTGAGTAATATTCTATTATATATATACCATATCTTTTTTATCCATCTCTCAGTGGACAGCTGGACTGTTTCTGTAATTTGGCTATTATTGACAATGTTGCTATAAACATTGAGATGTATATGTATCCCTTCGAATCAGTGCTTTTGTATCTTTGGGTAAATACCCAGTAGTGCAATTCCTGGATTGTAGGGTAGCTCTATTTTCAACTTTTTGAGGAGCTTCCATACTATTTTCCACAGTGGCTGCATCAATTTGTATTCCCACCAATAGTGCAAGAGTGCTCTCCTTTCCCTGCATCCTTGCCAACACCTGTTGTTTCTTGTGGTGTTAATTTTAGCCATTCTGATTAGCGTGAGGTAATATCTCATTGTACCTTTGATTTGCATTTCCCTGATGATGAGTGATGATGAGCATCTTTTTGTGTGTCTGTTGGCCATCTGGATGTCTTCTTTGGAGAAATGTCTGTTTGTTCATCATGTCTTCTGCCCATTTTTTAATTGGATTTTTCAATTTTTGGGTGTCGAGTTTTATAAGTTCTTTATCTATTTTGGTTACTAACCCTTCATTAGATTTGTGATTTGCAAATATCTTCTCCTGTTCTGTATTATCATTTCAAGGATGCAAAAACTGAGGGTCAGAGTTGTCCAGCCTGGCCCAAAGTCCTTTAACATTTGACCCCAAGAACCTGGTCTCATTTATTTGGTATATGAGAAGGAAGGGGTACAAATCATTAGCATCAACAACTTCCACCACCTTTTTGTAATGCTGTATTTTTGTGACTATTAGAGTAATAGTGTTCAGTGAAGGAAATTTGAAAACTGTAGAACGTATGATAGAGAAAAATAAAAAATGACATCAAATGAAAGATAAATTCTCTTAAAAAATGCTTTTGTGTTTTATAACACTGTAGCAGCACAAAAAGTAAAACCCATTTTTCAAGGGAGAAACTCCTCTTAACACTGAATTTTCTCAAGTTTACCAAGAAGTGACTAGAGACATAAAGATTGGAACTTACTTTCTCTTTGCCAGCTGGTGCATAATCACTAACAGTATCTTTATCCAGTAAATGACTCTTAACACATTGTCCTATTTCATAAGTCAATTGAATTACCTAAGAAGAAATTCTGTTGGTAGCCGCCATCCATTGTCTGTGAGATTCTAGTTTCTGTGAGAAGTGATTGATGGGCAGATGGTGCCACTTGGCATGGCTGTTCTTGTTGGCAAGTAACCCTTTCTTATCTGTGTATTTATGAAAAAGGTACTTACTTGGATTTGTATGTATTCTTTTGTTACTCAGTTTCAACAAGTTTGCTTACTTGGAATTTAGGTGCATACCAACTATAAGTGGTACCTTAGAAGCTTGGAGAAGTGATACTTAGGCCAAGGACTGACATCATCAGCAGGAAGTACAATTGAAAACCTGAGGGGACATTATAAAAAGATGTAAAAACTGATGGTAGTCAGAATGTCCATGATGATGACCTGGATTAGACTAGGTGTCTGGTACCTTATGAAAGATGTGGAAAAAGTGTTTAACATGTTCCTAGAACACTTTACATACTCAATGGTTAACTTAAACGTTGTTGTTGTTTTGTGTAAGGGTATATACTTCTCTATGATGACCCATTCCCTAGAAGTTCCCCAAAGCTCAGGTTTTAGTGCATATCTTGTGAAGCAGCCTTTACCATAAACTTTTAAAAAATGATTTGAACCCTCTTATCTCCCTTCAGGAGAGCTTTGAAGAGAAAGAAAAATGATTTGTCATCCCTTCAAAAATATATACTTAACTATTTTCACTCTCACCTCATAATTGGTTTATTTGACTTCAGTGCTTCAAAATGTGGTTGATCTTTTAAAAGTTTTATTTGCTTTTTTTTTAAAGCTCTTTGGAATTCTGTAACCTGAGTTGTATAGCCGGTTAAGATAACTACTGGCAGTTTAAAGTTGATATTTAAATGAATTGCTTATAGTTAAGTAGGTTACTCATAATAGCATTTTTCAAGTACCTGGTGTTTAGGAATCCCCTAATCAGCTGTGCCTGGAGAGCTGGTGAAGGATCACAGAGAGCAGAGAAAATCATCTGATTCTGAAGTAGGCTTCTTAAAGGTATTCAGGTGGAAGAACCTCCAAGGTACAAAGGCTTGGAGTTTGGAAAGGGCATGGTCTGTTTGGAGAATACTGAGAGATGTTATGTGATCAAAATCCTGTGGGGATGGAATCTGAGGGAAGAAAAAGAAAGAAAAAGTTAATTTTCTCTTCCAGAGTGGGAATTTTGCAGTCAGTGACATTCTAATCCCAACAACCTTCTGGCCACATAAGTTTAGGTAATTTACCCTGTGTGTCTACCTTGACATCATCTGCACAGTGAATGCCACTAATAGTGTCTGTCTCTAGGACATTTTCTATAAGGACTAGCTGACAAGACACAGAAGCCTCTAGTGTGTTACCTGGAATTAAGTGCTCTACATGGGTTTTCCTCTCTCTTTTTTTTTAATTCTCCTCAGGATGCCCACTGACTATCCCTGGTACTTTCAGGAGGCCAGATCAGACTGGCAGGTGCCAAACAGAGCTCCAGGTCTTTGGTGGAAAATATATGACTTGGAAATCTGCCCCCAAGTCCTTCTAAAGCTGATTCTGTATTATGTAGCACTTACTTAAATATTCTAGCAGGTTATCTCTTCACCCCAAAGTTTAAATGGAGAAATCCTTCTGGCAAGGATAAAAAGAAAGGAAGAAGGGTTGCTGGCCAGCAAAAACAGAATAGAAGAGAAACTTGTGCACAGATCGCCCACATCAGCACACCACATCCACTCCAGGGAGGCAGGAGGTTTCTCAATCCCAAAAATCCAGCCAGGGTTTTTTTAGGTAAGGATTGATTTTTATATTCAATGTTTATCTTGGACCTCTTCACACTTTTTCCTACTTCTGGTGCAATGTCTTCTTCTTCCCATCTTCTCTGCCTTCTCTCTACTCAGTGATTTATCAAAGAGAGAAGGTAAGACTCACATCGGAACAGCCTTTGTATGAAGTACATGAAAATGCCAAGACTTTTCATGAAGTACATGAAAATGCCAATGCCCCCTTTCTAAGGAAGGGGGATTTTGCCCCCGAGCTGTAGGGCTGTTGGCTCACTAGGCAGTGGAGTGCAGAGACTGCATAGGTTTCCCCTACTTTATCTTTTGTGTTCCTAAGGAAAAGTTTTTGCAGAAAGACAAATCAAGACATTTCACTTCTTAGGTATAGTGCTTAAGAATTCTCAGTTTGGGCTTTAAATTTTTTTTTCCTTCTCCAAATAACACTGGTAGGGAAATGAATGTGGATAGGTTTGGTAGAAGTGCCGTACAAGTACAATTTGGGTGTGTTTTCAGGTTACACGGAAAAAAGTAGAAGAACGTCAAGTTAAATAAGTAAGTTTCATGTTGATACAGCCAGTAACATTCATTTGGAGATGGTGTAACTGTCTGTCTGTCTGCACAGAGTTTCCTGAAGGTTGTCCAGTCTCAAACCTTTTTAATTATACAGTGCCTCACCACAAGGAATATGTGCCCTTGTCATATTTAAATGTCTTGAGGACTCTATACTGCAGTTGGAATGGAATGTTAGGAACTTTTTTGGGGAAACTATTTATTTTTATGAATGTCCTTCAAACCTGTAGCTTTGGTGATTATAACTGAAGGTGATTTCTTAATAAGCTGCAATAGTTAGTAAATAAGCAACATGACTGCCTAGCTGGAGAGCAAGAGTAAGATGAATGTCTGTGTATTTCTTGGTTCTGGGAAGCTCAGAGCACTTTCATAGGAAAATTTACTTAAAAACAATAGACACAATGTCTAGTTCTGATGTCAGGGTTAGAGAAATTATCTTTGGCTAAGGTTGTCTTCCATCTTGCCTTCTAACATTGAAATGCATGCTGTAGCATGATGCCTGCATGTGCTTTTCCTGGCTTGCTCCTCTTGTAGGTTTGGCCCTCATAGACTTAAAGGTTTTCCAAATTGGCCAACCCTCATGATGAACTCTTTTGAGCATGATAGGCTGGTTACAAAGGCAGGAGCAGCCAAGATGACTGGAGCTATGACTGGTGTTGAAAGAGGTTGAAGTGGAGCTATTCGGAACAGATGCAGACTGAGTTATTTCAATTGATCCCATCTTTGTAGGCTTCTTTTCAACTTTTAGAACTGCTTCTTACTTTGGCTTTGTATGTTTATCTTTCCCTTAACTTTCTAGCCATAATATATTTGAGCCAGCGGAACATGGAATTTGTGCTTAATTTGTGCAGATACAGTTTGGGAACTTAAAGGTTAGGGAAGTTATGTGTAAATAAGATATTTAACTTAAACCAGAACTGTGTGTGTGTATCTCCCAGACCTGAACACATTTAACCTGGAATTACTAACCCAATTGCTAATTTAGCATGGACACAGCCTAAAGAGAAACAAATGGGTAGCAAGTGTAGTTTTGGTGAGATTCTTCTAGATGCTCTTCCTTCCAGATGCTTTTATGCTTTACATAAAATAGTATCTTAATCAGTTTTCTTAGTGAAATGTTTCATGACATCATTTTTGTTTTGGGTTTGTAAAGGTAGTACTGCTGCTGTTTGTTTTTTTTTCTTACATAGAAATGTCTGCTTGACTTTGATCCTTTACAGTACCCAGCAAAGGTATCCATTTCACCAATTTCTCATTTTCTTTATCTTAATCTGTCACTGCTATGTATCCAGTGCACCTAGACATCAAACAATTTGAATTGTAAATCTGACCTCTCAGTTTTCTTATTTCTGCTGTATAGACTGCAAGTTTTTAGAAAAGCACTCTGACCAAATTCAATTTGACCATTCTGAATGGAGTAATGAGAATTCAGAGGCTTGCATAATTTTATTCGAAAGAACCTTTGTCATTCCACTGGGCCTATCAGAGTACCCACCTGATGGAAGATGCTTGATTAAATACTTGTTGAATTGAATGGATAGGTGGTCATGATAGAGGCCAGACTTACGGAGATTTTCTGGAGGCTAAGAATATATTATTTCCATGGGGATTCCATTATTATTCTAATGTGGAAACATTGTTGCCTGGAATAAATTTCATTAAAAATATTGTTATAATTCTTAATATATGCATAAAACTGAAAAGTGTAGGAGTCTCCCTTAAACATCTCTCATATCTCTATTCCTATCTAACTGTATACCTTTGTCTAGATATCTAGCACATATATCTGTATTTAAATATGTAGAGGAAAAAAGATGGACAAAATATCAACAAAGATTAGCTCTGGTATTGGGAATTGAGAAAAACAGACAGCCAGAGGAGAAACACCATGCTGTGCATAGCTGGTATGCACTCCCGGTTCTTGGTGGAATATGAAATATGGTGAACATTGTCATTAGGTTTCTTTTGGTAGCGTGATTTTCTGTTACGTGATATTCCATTATTATAGATACTTTATTTTGGCTATGTAGGGGATGAGAGAGAAGATTTGGTGCTTACTATTACAGTTTTTCCATCGATATTTATGGGAGGAAGTCAAAGCAGGTAATTAATTCATATTTGACTATGTAGTCTGTATCATCTGAGGGTTTACCCTAAACCAAATGGTGGCACAACACCTTGAATAATTTGGGAAACTGCAAGTTTTTCTGTGTTGGGACGTGTGTTCCCCCCACCAGCTTTCTTTTCTCCCTTTTCTGCTTCCTCTAGTTGTAAGAAGAGCTGTCTCAGTGGTTGTGTAATGGTGGCTTGAGCTGAGTTGCTGTCTTCTGTGGCGTTGATTCATTTTATAGCATTTCAGTGAAGGTGTAGCTCATTGTTGGTGCATTAGGGAATTCAGTGGATGTTCATTTCCTTAACTCTTTTCTTGAAAGAAGAGGCAGTTAGATTCTTCACAAAAGGCTGATAACTAGATTCTGTATTTTATTCAGTGGAAAATAAAATTTGGTCTTTGTCATTCCTGAAGATACAGGCTTTATAAGGCAGAATTCTATAGCTTTTGACATCCTAGGAGTTCTTAGCAGTTAAATGATAGTCCTGGTCAAGAAGGAATAAGCATTTTTGAGGTTCAGATGGTCTGAAAGACATTTTGCTAATGCTCTGAAACTAATTTGATGTTTTATAATCTTTTTGGTAGTTATCCATAGACCAGTAGCATTTAGATTTAGATTTCCTCCCAAATAGCCTTATTACTGGGTCACATGTAACTACTAAAACAGGTTACACACAGAATCTTGCCTTATGTGCAAATCCTTATCAATGAGCAAGGCCCAGTGTGTTTATTTCATAAGCTCAGTGAGGGCTGAGCTATCTCCTTTTAGGGCTCCTGTAGTCCTTGTAGGAAATACTCGAGGCAGAAGAGAAATTGCATGAGTGTCTTCTGGTCTTCCCTCAGAGCCTGGGTTGCCAATTCAAAGGGCTTGGGCCATTAGACTTTCTCAAGGGCAGGAGCACCCTACAGTATTTCTGGTCAGTCCACATTTTCAAAACATCACTATTTGACCCATGAAAATAATTTTTTTTAAAGATTTTTATTTATTTATTAGAGAGCGAGAGACTGAGAATGAGAGGGGAGAAGGTCAGAGGGAGAAGCAGACTTCCCGCAGAGCCGGGAGTCCGATATGGGACTCGATCCCGGGACTCCGGGATCATGACCTGAGCCGAAGGCAGTTGCTTAACCAACTGAGCCACCCAGGCGCCCCCATGAAAATAATTTTTAATGTCCATTTTTCTAATTAACAAAACCTTTGGCATTTATGAAAGTTAAAGAGAAATTCAGACTCCTCACTAACTGCTGCAGTGTGGCCTGAGTGGAGGCTTTCAGATGCTAATACTCCTGGAGTCTGTTCTCAGCTGGAGTAACCAGCCATTCTGGGTTGTGGGTCAGAACCAACAAACAGGCATTTGTCACGTGAGCTGTGTTGAAGTATTTTAAATATAATTACGGGCAACATAATAGAAAGATGTTTTGTGATTTTTCTTGTATGTGAGAACCAGATTGGGAGATGCATTTGAACACAAAAATGTTGAAATATAAAGAGCATTTTTGTGGTTGATGGGAAAAATTAGAAACACATTTGATGTTCAGACTGGCCTGAAAACCTGGGACACATGGTTGCCAGAGAACAGGCCCTTTCAGTGCTTTTCCCTGGGCAGTGGCAACTTGGAAGTGAGATAAAAATAGAGAAGACAGTCTAACTAACTTCTTTGCATAAATATAAATGCATACTAAAGTAATACATATTAACAAATACAAAGTTAATTATGTGCATGGGTAGCATATGAAAGTGTGCACAGCCCTTTTACCTTCAGCAGCAGTTTTCAGACATTTGGCTTCCCAACCCTTTGACATTTTAAAAGTTATTAAGAACTCCAAAAGAGATTTCATTTATGTAGGTTATAACTATTGATATTGACTTATTAGAAATTAAAATAGAAAAATTTTAATATAGTCATACATTTAAATGTAACAGTAAACACATTGCTGGTTAATGAAAATTATTTTTTTATGAAAAATTCTATATTTTCCCAAACAAATTCAGTGAGACAAATGACTCTGTTTTTCTATTTTTGCACATGTCGTTGGTATCTGGTGTCTTTGAAAACAGCTGGATTCTTGTGCCTTCTGCTGCATGCAGTCTATTGCACTATCACTGTGCATGTAGCGTCTGGAAAACGCCAGTGTACGCTCGTGAGGAAATGAGCATGAAAAAGGCAAAGTGTAGCATCCTGAAAACTGGTCTGATCTCGCAGATCCTCCTGAAAGAGTATCAGAGAACATTCTGGGTCCTGCAGGGGCTCAGAAAACCACTGTGGCATAGTTTCAGAGAGTGCTCTAACGACCTGTTATTTGATTCAGTCTTTATGCTAGCCCTGAGGACTAAGTGGTGTCTCCATTCTGTCGTGGAGGAGGAACCTGAGATTCCAGCAGGCTTACCCTTGAGTACAGGGCAAGTTCCTCATAACTGGGGGCAGACAGTTTTCTTTTGGTGGTTCTGCTCATGTGATTGTTCTTTTTCAGTGTATATCTTTGTTTCCATAGTTTGTGCCACTTCACACTGAGAATTCAGGGAGGCGGAAGCATTCGTCATTACCGATGCACCTTTGTGGTATGAGATTAGTTCTTTGCAAAGAATTACGGCTTTGGAGGTGATATTTCAAACATACCAAATAGGTTAATTTAGGACAGTTGTTTTTATTTTCTCATCTTAAGCGGATTATATTTTATACTTTATGAGAGAGTAGATCTGACTGGAGTGGCACTACCCCTAATTATTTGCACTCTCTACAAACTTGTGTTCCCTGTGGAGGTCAAAGCAAGATTTCTCCCAGGTCTTTCAGGAACAGATCTATTGTGTGGGATCTGTTTTTTGAAATTTTGCAGTTGACAGGTACTTGCTGTTCAATATACTTTCCCTTTAATATTCAATGAAAATGAATTAGAAAAATGAAAATTATTAGAAAAGCAATAGAGACAGACACCAATTTTTATTATTTTATTCTATATGCTTATAAGTTACCATAAAAGTTTCTAAATGCTTCCCCTCAGTTTTTGTATTATCTGTATTCTGTATTACCTCCTTGCTGTCTGGGGATACACAGTTCACATCCCCACAGCAGAGCACACTTGGAGGAGTGCTGTCGTAGCCACTGTGCCTTCTCATGGGATTCGGACCTGGAATTTTAGTCATTTTACTTCCTGGCTCCCATTCTCAGCTTAAGTTTAAATGAGGGAATTATTATTTATTCTTCTCTGATTTCTCAAATAGTATTTAAATAGTGTTGTACATTGGAAACTATGTTACAAAAGTAAGGTTTATTCAAAGTATAATATTAGAAAGGATCACTAGTATTAGAAAAATACATTCAAACATAAGTTCAAATAACAACTGTCCTCAACCTTATTTTCTTAACAAGATGAGCAGCTCTGGCTTATTTGTTCAAGGGGGACAAAATAACAAGTGAGAGAGAAAGAGAAGGTTATCCCAGATGGCTCGAGGGAAAGGGAAGGAATGAGTGGTTGTTTAGTTTTTCTTTTGAGGTCTTTGCAAGTCATTTCACTAAAGACGTCTGTGTGAGGGGTGGAACAGAGCTACAGCTGATTGGAAGAGGTAGCAGCTGAGAAGGAGAGGGAAAACAAAAAAACAGAGCTGCCAGGGGCAGAGGAGGCTCTAGCCCACTGAGAGCCACTTTACAACAGATGAGGTTGGTTTCCATCCTGTCCAAAGGTCAGCGGGACTTGTGGTTATCACCATCAGTGCTGGGGTTTCTCTGAGCACTTACCATTTATCGGGCACCTACCATGTGCCAGGCAGAGGCTGGTTCCTTTTCATATGACCTCAGTTCTCACAACAGGTCCAGGAAGGAAGACAAGAGGACAGTGAGGCTCAGTTGGAGGTAAAATATTTGTTCAGAGGCACACTGCTAGTCCATAGTGAGGCTGGGAGTGGAACATCAGCGAGATCCCAGACTCTCTTGCTTTCTCTCCAGATCTGCTGCAAATTTAAAAGACTGGGAGTCGAGACAAAAGGGTGCCCATCTGTGAGCTGTAGCATGGCCTTACTTGCTACGGTATACTTTCCTGCCAATGCTTACCGTACTTCTCCAGATAAAGAAGATGGAAGATGGTGAAGTATCTGTTTCCAGAAACATTTTTAAGGAAATCAGAGAGAGGCCAAAAGGGACTTAAATTTCTCCAGAGAGGAAGTTGAGAAACTCAAGTACAGCAAACCCCTAATGCCAGATGTTATTTATCCAAAGGTTTTTGGCTACATTGCAATACTTTCTGGATCTCTGCTAGTTCTCTGCAATCTTTCTGAAGCTGCTTTGAGTCTTAAAAATATATGTACCTGAATTTGAAACCATAGTCATTTAATTTAAAATTTGCTCTTAAAACCCTAAATTCTTTGCAATAACAATGTTGGAAGCACAGAAGGAATCAGTCCAAATAATTATTTGAAGCATTATTTTATTCCAAGTGGAAAAAAATATTTCTGAACTGGCAACTCGTTCAGCTAGAGTAAGTTGTGTTTTTGCTTTAAAAAAAAATCACATTTAGCACTCTCTTACTCCATACACATGGAATGTTTCCTACTTAAATTTTTAATTATTATTCCTTAATGGAAAGCTAAAAGGAGGTTTCACTGTAGCTGTCTTTGACTTTTCTACCTAAATGGTAGCAGAAACTTTTATATTTGGTCATTAAGGCAAAAAATAGTTACTTATTACCCTGTAGATGATATGGAGAGGTGGATGGGGATAAGGGCAATTACAATTTTCTCTTGTATTAAGGACCGTTCATTTGTGGTCTCAGATCCATAATTATCCTTCTTTTCCTGAATGACATTTTCAGAAACATTCTAACTTTGATATTTTTACTTTTGATCATCTTTTTGAATCATACTTTATTGAGTATTTTTGAGTATGATTATTTTCAAGTTACTGTTTTTTTTTTCCTAAGACTTTAAACAATCTCTTCTAATTGCCCTTTTTATTTTTCTCTTAGTATGTTCTGCAGTCTGCTTTTCTCCTCCCCGCTAAAATCATATAGCCCCTGGTCTAGTGCCTACATTGTATTCCAGTCACCTCCTTAATTCATAGAAAACTTAGGGGAATGTATTGTTCCAGTTAATCTATTTTTCTTAATAAAGAGTGATGCAGAAAATTTTTTTTTGACTCTGGTTGTTGAAAATGTTCCTAAAATAATAGCCCACATTCCTTCCTTAGTAAGTACAGTGGAAATGATTGCCTCCTGATGGCTGAAAATCTTGTACTGTTTGAGAGAAACTTTTCCAGATACCACTTCTCCCTAAATGTGTGATAAATAGAGATGCAAAAGTATTGGAGATAAATAGCTTCTGGCATAATTGCCAGAGAGGCGAGGGATCTGGTTGCTATGTCCCCCTCCCCTGCATCAGAGAAAAGCTCAAGAACCCGTGTCTGAACCGTGCTCTCCTCCCACCTGTGTGTGCAGGAGTTAACCTCCCTGGATTTGCACTTGCAGAGTTCTCTCTGCTTTCTTTTTGCTGTTCTTCCGTGAAAGCTAGCACTCTTCTCTCCTGTCCTACATGTGAATAAGGAGTGCCTTGTAAGACATTGAATGGCCAGGAAGTGGCTCTTTTGAAATCCTCATGATACCAGATTTCTTGTGAGTTGATTCCTCATGAAAGTTTGGGCTGATGTGGAGCTCAGAGCTCCCCCCACATGGATCAACCGCAGTGAAGCCCCGCCATGCTCCTCCTGGGCCTAATGTTTTGTTCCTGGTAAGTTCACAGTGTCTGCCCTGCTGCCTTGGCTCAGTCTTGCCTCTGGCCTTTCTATCAGGACTTTCCTTACAGCTGGTTTGAGAGCAAAGCTTAGCGGGTGTCTGCAGAGGGAATGGTCCACTCCATGCTGAGGAAAAGACACTTTGACTCTTTTCTCAGGCTATGCTGCTTGCTCTTAAGTCCTGCTAGTGCTGAGATGGTCTTGTAGCCAAAGTAAACGGAGGGTTGTCCTTACTAAAGTACTTTGTGTTTGGGCACTCTTTGGTGGCAAACACCTGAACCCTGAGGTCATAACCTTACTAAACATGTTAATGGTCGTACCACGAAGGGTGTTTCGTGGCAGTATAGTTCTTTCTAATTTTAAAATCCATCCTGTGGCAGAGGAGTTCAGGGCTCTTGCTGGGTGTCATCTGATCGCTACTAGGTTACTATTTCCTTCTTTCGGGAGGGAGGCTGGGGAGTTCTCATTCCTAATCCTTTCTAATTTTTGAGGTAATGGGATTTTTTTTTCTTCTTCTCATTTTCTGAGCCAGTTGTGAACTGTAAAGAACTGCTCTGTCTCTCTTTCAACCCGGTTGGCTTTTGGCTGACTCTGCCCAGTTGGTTGAGGTGTGTTTTCAGAGGGAATGCAGGCTAATTTAGCTTAAAAGGAGTATGCTTAGAAAAGCAAATCTACAAGACAAAGAAAGCCTGGATGTTTTCCAAAGTATAAAAGAAAAGCTTTTTGGATTAGCCATTATTTTGGATAATGGGATGCATACACTGTTGCTCACTGTAATCACTCCATGGAACCAGTTTAGTTCCAGGGCTGTGGGAGAAGTGATTCTATTTGTCCCAGATCTTATGCTTTGCAGCTTTGGTCTCTTCCTGACACCAACTTCCCCTTCCCAATATCAAGCAGCTTTTCCATGAAATTTGAAAACCTCAGTTACCAGTGGAGTACAAACAAGAGAAATTAAACTCTGTGAATAACAGAGCTATAGTGGTTTTTTAAGATGAGACAGTATCAGAGGAATTTTGTATTTGATAAGTCTGCTTAGAATGTCTTAATGATGGGACCTAAGAACAGAAAAATTGATGTGACAATTTTAAGATTTTAGGAGAAGTTTTAATCAGGAAGAGAGTAGTGGTTTTCAAATTTTGAAGGTACTTACATGCAAAAAAGTTGCTAGAAATATCTAAGACTTTTATTTCCATTTAAAAATAAATGGCAGCTTTATTACTTGGGGTCTTAAAAGCTGTAACATTTTTTCTATTATCTATACTCATTAATTAAAGGAAGTAATAAGACTGTATAGTCCTATTTTTTAATAAGAATGATATGAACCTCTGAAACTAATAATACACTCTATATTAAATGAATGTAAATAAAATTAAATTAAAAAGAATGATATGAACTCTCAGATAATGTAGCCTAATTGTGAAGGTTTTATATGTTGAAGCATCTCTTTAAGTGTTAACTGAACTATATTTAGTAATAGTGCTTTTCTAAATAGTACTAAAGAGCCACAAAAAATTAAGTGGTAATAACAATATTTATATTTAAAAGATTTATTAGTTTATTATAATATTAAGTTATTCATAGTCAACATCTTTATCACCATACATGTACATGTTTAGTACTATTTTTAAGTGTTTTCTTTTTCTTTTTTTTTTTTCCAAATTTGTTTATTTTAATTTTTCAGTGTTACAAGATTGATTGTTCATGCACCACACCCAGTGCTCCATGCAGTACGTGCCCCTCTCGATAGTGTTTTATTTTTCTTAATCCATAGATCTAGATAGATACAGTCTTTGGGAGAATAGAATAAAAATACTCCGAGTTTTTTAAAGGGGGCATTTCAGCTTTTCATGTGCCTGTTCTGTGGTTGTTAAAAAAGAAAAAAAGTAAAAACAAGAGAACAACAAACACAAGCAGACATTTGGTTCCATTTTGGGGCGGGAGAAGCAAATGGATAGGATATATTGGAAATACTCAGGTTTTGACATCAAATGATAGATTTTGGCTATTCACAATACTGTATTAGAAGCAAAAAAAAAGGAGGGGAAATTGCTAAGGGACACCCCCCCACCCCCAATTTGGGAGGAATGAGACAAGCATTTCTGTTTTCTTTGAATGTGTAAATACACTCATGGCAGATTTCAGAGGTAAAAAATATATACATTAGAAATTACAATTATTTTCCATTCCTGTAATCATCGTACCTTTCTCTGACTGACTCTTCCATCTTTAAGGACACTTGTGATTATTTTAGGCCCACTCAGAAAATCCAGAATAGTCACCTTATTTTAAGGTCAGCTGTTAGGAATCTTAATTCCATTTGCTGCTTTTATTCTCCCTCAGCATGTAACCTAACATACTGAAGGGTCTCAGGAATTAGGAAACAGGGGCCATAATTCTGCCTACCGTAGTGCTTAACGTTAACTCCATGGACCCCAAGTAGAATTCATGGTTTTCCCCCCTAAACTTTGTTTTCCCTTAATGTACTGTGTCTTAGTAAGTGATGCTACTATCTATCAGTTGATTACATTGCTACCTCACAGTTATCCTTGGCTCTATCTTTGTTTTCCTCACTTTTCATATATAATCTATCATGAACTTTGGTGGATTTTGCTTTCCAAGACAGTTTCCAAATCAGAGACCTCTGTTTCTGCCACACCTATTGGTATAGATGTGTAGGAACTTCCTAACTAGTCTCCCAGGATATTCTTCCCCGACCCCCTTCAGCTTTACTGAGGTATTTTTTTTTTAAGATTTTATTTCTTTATTTGACAGAGAAAGAGAGAGATCACAAGTAGGCTGGCAGAGAGAGGGGGGGGGGAAGCAGGCTCCCTGTTGAGCAGAGAGTCTGATGCAGGGCTCCATCTCAGGACCCTGAGATCATGACCTGAGCCAAAGGCAGAAGCTTAACCCACTGAGCCACCCTTACGCCCCTACTGAGGCATGATTGAAACACAAAAATTGTATATATTTAGGTGGTACAATGTGATTTTTTTTAAAGGTGTACCACATATGTTCTTTTGACCTTCTTAAGATGTTCTCCATACTTTAGCTACAGAGATCTTTTAAATATGTAAATATATTAGTGTCACTTCTCTTAAAACGTAGGGATAAAAAAAATCCCTGATGGGGCCCCAGGGTTCTATCCCTTATTCCTTATCCTGCCATTCTCTTTTGCCCTTCTTCCAGTTTCTAGGCTGCCTTGGGGGCTCTGCATGGGCTCTTCTCTCTGCTCAGGAGCCCTCTCATCTCCCCACCCCTTGCTCTCTGTATTTACACTCATTCTTCATGTTTTGGTCCATACACTTCTTCAGGGAGACCTTCCTTTTCCAGGTTGTCCTGCAAAAGGATGCCAGTTGAATGCTTTCAAGTCGTCTGTACTTTTCCTTCATAACTCTTGCCACATTTTGTGATTGTAACTATTTGTAACAGTTTTATGGAGTAGTTGAGTATCTCTGCTCTGAATGTGAAGGTGAAACTGTCATATTCATATGTTCATAACTACACACCTGTGCCCATGCACACATGCTTTTTCAGTAATTGGTTTTTTAAAATTTTTTTTAAATATTTTATTTATTTGACGGAGAGATTACAAGCAGGCAGAGAGGCAGGCAGAGAGAGAGGGGAAAGCAGGCTCCCTGCTGAGCAGAGAGCCGATTCGGGGCTCGATCCCAAGACCCCGAGATCATGACCTGAGCCGAAGGCAGAGGCTTTAACCCCCTGAGCCACCCAGGTGCCACATCTTTTTTTAAAGATTTTTTATTTATTCATTTGAGAGAGAGAGAGAGCACAAGCAGGGAGAGGCAGAGGGAGAGGGAGAAGCAGACTCCCCACTGAGCAGGAGCCTGATGTGGGGCTCAATCCCAGGACCCGGAGATCACGACATGAGCCCAAAGGCAGATGCTTAACCATCTGAGCCACCCAGGTGCCCCTCAGTAATTGTCCTTAACTGGGCTATATTGAAATTCCCTTTTCTGTGATGTAGAATATACTATATTCCTTAATGATAAGTCAACCAAATGTTATAGCTTTTTCTATTTCAGTGTTTAAGAATCAATCCTATTCATTTTACCTTTTCTGTCTTCAAATCAGGAAGGAGAAGAAATAAACTTTTCCCCTGTGACTTCCATTTTCCTCAAAAGGTGTCTGTTCTCTGTGTCAGTCCTGTTTTTGTATGGACTAGAGTTTGGGTGGGGTAATGGTCTTAGGGCCAGGCTGGTGTTTCTTAGTAAACTCTGGGAAGAGGTGGCTTCCCCTTACTTGTGCTCCTTGGCTTACTCTATGAACATATATTATGTGTACTTAGCTCTGGGCTTCAGCCTTAATTCTAGGATATGAAGATCATTGCTGTGATGCTATTTCATGATTACTCTTTGTGATTGCTGATTCTCTTCCCGTTGTTGGGCAGTATGGTTCATGAATATAAGGACTGTATCCATTTCTTCTTTTCATTTATTTCTCAGTGTAGGGTGGCCAGCTATTCCAGTTTATTTAGGAGTGAGGGGATTCTGAGGACATGGAATGCTCAGTGCTAAAACTGGCATACTGCTGGGCAAATTGGGATGTTAGCTAAGCTGCTTTTAGTGTTTTCTTAGCACAGTGCCTGACAAAGTGGGTATAAAACTTTTTTTTATTAGTAAATGAGCACAGAATAGTTTGACAAAGGCTAACAAGAAGTTATAAACTTATTAATGATTGTGTTTCTGTTCTCCATTAACAAAAATTAAAATAAATAAAACTAGTCATTTGCAGCCTCACCTGATCATTATTAATTTCTTTCCTTTTAGATCTCTAATTTACAGTTGTACTTAGCAAATGGTAATGGGAAGTTACAGAGGTAGAGTATGAAAGTGGAATTCAGTTGACTTAATGCTATGTGCCCCAGGTCTGTAATCTGTGATATTTAATTATATGTAGTAATAGTGATAGCATTACATTAGCTAAATTAGCTACATTACTAAATGCTGTTTTTTCCTTTGGTTTTGAAGAGTGTTTTTCATTGGCAAGTAAGGTTTGGGTAGTCTGTGTGGTCTGTTCCTGTCCAGGACTATGACACAACTCTTTGTGTGGTCATTTTAAAATTAGATTTAAAAAAAATCAGCTATGATTCAGTTTTTCCAATAATGAGCTCATTAACTCATTTAATTATAAAAATTCTAAATAGTGTGGGTATTACTTTCCCAGTGTGACAGGTAATGATGTACTTTCAAAGAAGTGGGTAATATGGGTTATTATTGCATATTAATAAACACACAACTTTTGTTCTGAAAGGGGTTGGTAAGCTACACACAAAATACACAATATTGTTAATACTAATTTTGCTTGTTTTCTTCTAGTTAACCTATATTATTTGAGTTCCTCACCTTATTTAAAATGTTCTACAACTGGATAATGATGTTTCTACATGCTAGTAGTAAAAAAATAGTTATATGCAATTTTCTCTGAGGATCATAAATCCATTATAAGTGGAATAACTAGAAAATGCCAATTATTTGATTCTTGGTTTCTTAACCCATTTGTCCATCCATTTAATATGTACTGTGTGTCTGCTACATTTCAGATACTGTCGTACATTGGAGGATAGGTGAGTAAAAAAAATAATTAAGACCTAGTTCCCATCTGGATGAATTCAAGCTCTACAGTTGAATGTTCTTGATGACTCCTTACTGACAAGCATTTAGTGCTATAAATATTTTTTAAGTACTTTCTTTGTGTCAGACATTGTAGGTAGGTGCCCAGAATACAATGCCAGTAAGACCTGCATGGATTTCCTATCTTCACATGGTATATAGTGTAGGTATAGACACACACATACAATACACTATGTACATGCTATACATGGACACTATACACATACACCACACTTTGCACACACACCATGCACACACACATGTACAGCACATAAACATATAACCATTTGTATATCATTGGGAAATACATATATTTGTGTGTGGGTGTGCGTGTGTTCGTGTGTGTGTGTGTGTGTGTAAATCAGTGAGCTCACTGAATTGAGGTGACTTCAGGAATTAGGCATCAACTGCTATCATTAACTTGCAGTCTTATCTGGTATGGTTTGCCCCCTTGTTCTCTGTGGGAAAGACACGAGGGTTTGCCAGTTAGCCTCTTGACAACTATGGGTTTTGTCTGTGTGTTTTGTGCAGAGGAAGAGAGTGGATGTTACCCCGGGTGGTAGACCTCATGAATATTGATTGCCACATGTCTCATATATAATTTGTGCATCATGAATATTTAGTGTCACAGGTGCCTCATGCATATTTATTGCCTTATGAATATTAGGTGCTTCTTATATATTTAGTGCCTCATGAATTTTACGTGCCTTTTGGTTCGTTCATCCCTTTCTGTGTTCACACTTTATCACATCTCATTACTTACCTGTGTTAAACACACCTGATGAGTTTCATCTATCCATTTATTTTCCTTTGTAACCGAGCAGAACTGAGTTTTCTCAAACAGTCTAGGAAGCATACATTACAGCTATCCATTTGTAAGATTCCATGAGCCTAGTGCACAGGAGCTTCAGGGAAAAGAAAAAAAAAATTTCATTTACAGAAGGTCAAGTCAGGAATACACATGTAGATATTTTCTAAAGTAGGAATTTTCATAAAAACTTGAGTATCATAAAGCTCAAAAGGGAATTGAAATTCTTATGAAAAAGACTATTCTTAGCAATTTCTTTATATTAGTTTATGGTTTTGTTTAAAGCTTGTACCATGAAGTTAGTGGAAGGAGATGGCAATGCCATTTAATATTCCTTACTGCCTTGCAGGTTTTGAACTTTCACTTGCCAGTGTTACTCCTCTGTGTCATAAACATTTTTGTTATGGTTATGATTCATGGTTATAGTGTATGGAAAGGTTTTTTTTGTACGATAAACTGTCAGACTAATGTAAATGGGTTTTAGGGGGCCAAGAAGCTCCAGTTCATGCTGACCAAGAGCCAGACCCTCATTCAGCTCCTGGCTTTTGAGAAATCCCGAGGCATGTTTAAGGTTAGCAGTAATTGATAGGATGGTTTGTATTTTCTGTGTATCAATGGAAAGTAGTTCTTTCCGTTTCATTAATAACTAGTCAGGAAGGCACCTAGGGTTTGGTGTCTTCTCTGCCATTTACAGGGAGGGTCTCACATAGATTGTTTGAGAAGATATCTTAGAACAGACATACCAGTTATCCCATATGTACTGCAGAAGTGGTTATGTAGAGTAGAAGTGCTTTTCCAATGTGATTGAAACTAAATAAACTGAGAAAAATCGGAGAATCATAAACAAATACTATAAATATTTTGTTATACCCTTAATATATATATAATACATTCAATATACATGCAATATATATATTATTTACACCTATTTATATTATTTATATTATGTCTTGAGGTTATACACAAATAATATACTATATTCTGTTATACAGATATTCACTTTTTTTCGTTATAGGGCCAAAGCCTTTTCTGAATATGGGGGGGGCTGATTAGAAACATTCTTAATTCTTGGATAATTTGACAGATGTATTTGGGAATAGATGTAGCTGGTCCTTGACACAGCTTGTGGGAGCCAAAGGTCACAGGGGTACATGAGTTTGTCTTGTATCCTCGAGGGTTTCAGGCCTTGTTGTGCATCGGTCACTTCCTTTTGCAGGAGAAAGAGGGGTGTTGGTGATGTGTGGAGGTTGACTAGGAAATCTGCTTCTCCTGGTTTTAACATTTTCAGTTCTCTTTTATGTCTGACTTGAATTTCAACTGAAATTCTCCACTCTGGGTCAGTGACAGAGAGGATAAGAAAGGCATTTCTTGTTTCGGAGGCTCTCATTTGTGGCATTCTGGAGTCATTTAAGCAGGCAGGGCTGGTCATCTGAACCCTCCAGTGGACCCAGGCTTCAGAGGGCAAGATACCTGTCAGGCACAGTGTGGCACAGGCGCTGTGTGTTTCTTGTGGGCCTCGAGCAAATCTCATGATTCTTAAGTTGCTTGGAATATACCAAAAGAGCACACATCCTTCATTGACTGAGTGCTGTGTCCCAGGCTAAGTGCTCTGCAGGTGCTCATCTCATCCTCCCAACATCAAGTGGCAGAGCAGAAGCTGACCCTACCCACACCCCTTGCCACTTAAGCACTAGGTAGGATGACCAACTCTCCTGGTTTGCTGAGGACTGAGGGTTTTTCTGGGAGGGTGAACTCTCAGTGATACAACCAGATCATGAGTTGCACCTCTAGGCCCTGTGACTCCTACCCAAGGCTATCTGTAGCCAAAGGCATGACCTCATAGCAGACGCTGCCCACAAACAGTGATGTATTAGAATTGGTCGATGAATACCAGCTTTTGAGCCCCTCCAGGGGACAGCTCTGAGGATCTCCCTGCAGAGGACAGGTCCCTGCAGAATGTGCCCCAGGTCCCATGAAAGGACCCCACTCAGACATCTGTACAAACTTCCCTCTTTGCTCTCTTTCCCAAACCTCCCTGCCAGCAACCCTTGGGGTCAGCTTCTAAATTAAATTACTTTTACTCAAGTAACTTGTTTCAGAGTCTACCTTTGGGGGAATCCAATAAAAGACATAACTATTTTTGCCTTCTTTTCACAAAAAAGGAAAATGAGGTACAGAGAAGTGAAGTCATTTTGTTCAGAGTTGTTCAGCTAGCAGAACTAATAAAGAATAGTAAGTAGTTATTACATCATATACAGCTTTTGTTCCCATCCCCTCATTTGTAATTATTTCCAGAAAACCTAAAGGTCAGTTTATTCATATGGAATTAACAAGAAGCAGTAATCAGTCCATGGGATTATGGATGGTATGTTATTCTGTTCCTATTAATTTTAGGGTCAGAGAATTGAGTGTAGAGCAGAAAACACCTCTTAGAGGATTTGGGATTTGGATTTTTATCAAGGAGAAATCTATCTTTTACACATAGAATTTCCAAAATCAGTAGAGCTACTGACTCAGCACCAAGTGCTGATCCCTTGCCCTAGTCTGACCTTGGCTGGAAGGAGGACTTGTGACATCTCAGACTGGATGGGATGTAAATGGCCTGCTTGTGCAAAGGAATTGTGTCTTCTGGTTCTTGGCTGTCATCCTAGAGGTCTCTATCTATGAAATGACTCATTATAAGGAAGTCTATTAAAAACAAATCTCTCCCTGTTTTAGAGCATCTCTTTAAATTTCTGCTTAAAGAATTTTGGGTTTTCAGTTCCATTTGTTGCCAAGAAATGGAGTGTGCATTGAGGAAGCACAGTACTTGAATTTCTTGTAAAGATGGATGCTTTGGGAAGTGAGGGCATTACCCTCTTATTTGAAAGCAAGAAGCTTGGAAATTATAATAGAATTAAAAAAGTTCTTTCACTGTAAAATCCCAGAGCTTAAACAAAAGTACTCCCAAGTTTCTCTAGTAAAAGTGATTCCACTTATCTGACGTTTTAGGATTCTTTTCCATTATTCTCAGTCCCTTGTTGTTGTTTCACAGGTTCTTTAGATTATCTATTAAAAAAACCCAACTGCCTGGCAAATGATCTGCAGAAATAAAATAAGATGGTGCAGAAGTGTCAAATATAACCATATGCCCATGTGTAGGAATGAATGGGAAGTATTCTGCTTTAGGGAAACGATCTTTGACCAAAGATGCTAGTTCTGATTTAAAATGAGCTTGCCTTTCCTGGACTCCTTGTCCTTTCTACTGGTGCACTTGTTCCTTTCCTCAAAGATCTAAATAGACACTCCTCAGTTTGGGGAAATAGCCTCACACCGTCACACCTGGCTTTGCATTTTCAGCTCTGTATCGCTTCCGTCCTGTACTCTGAAGGGGCCACCCACACAAGTGCTCTTTCACATTGCTTTTGTGCTGTTGGGTTGTAAGATAAGAATTGCTAAGAAGGAGTCAGTGCAGTGTGGGTGTGACTTGGGGGCCTCTTCCCTTGGTTGCGCCTGAAAGCAGATTCATTTCACCTGGTGCATGGTGGAAACTCTGGGAAGTGTGGCCTAACTGGTGGGGAGGTTGTAAGATGTAGCAGGAAAACTCTCTCCTAGGTGCTCGGAATATTAGGCTTCAGGAGTTGTTTTGGGAAGGCTGCTATGTCCTCAGGAGTTGAGGTGGGTGCTCTTTGACCCCACAGACAGCCTGCTTTTTCTAACACACTGCCTCTGGATTGTGGATGGAATGAATTGTTCTGAAATCTTCTTGTATTCAGTTCTGTTTCTACCTGTGCCACTGAGTTTCATAGGTTTACTTACCATGTATAAAGTAGAACTTAGTAATGTTTCTCAATGTGGGGTGGTATTATTTTTCTAGAATATATTTCCCAGAATATGACAAACGTCTTTATTCTCTCCATTTCCTTTATAATTTTGCAAGTGTGATTTTATGATGTCTTCAACGTCTCCTTCCTAAAATGAAATTTTTCACAGAAAATTTTGTTAAAGGAAAAATACCCTCTAATAAATATCTCATTATATTAATTGCTCCTGTCTGGACACAGTCCTTTCTTTAGGTGTTGTGATGAGAAATATATGCAATATTACATCATGTGTGGCTGAATATTAGTTTTGATTGAGATTGGAGTAATTTTCTTTCCCTCTCCTTTGCCCTTGTCAGTTTTTGTTTTTCCTTTTGTGGGGGGGGAGGGGCTGTGGAGAATGTTGGAGACAGATCCTGAGTTAATACCTTTAGAGAATAATCTGCCATGATGTTGTTTTTCTTCTTAATTGTAAGTCCGAGTAATTAAAAAGAAAAGCCTTCTGAATTTTCTTTTTTTTTTTTTAGAGAGAAAGAGAGAGAGAGGGAGAGACAGACACATGGAGGGGCAGAGGAAGAGAGAGAGAGAATCTTACACAGGCTTCATGCTCTCAAAACCCTGAGATCTAGACCTGAGCTGAAATCAAGTCAGATGCTTAACTGACTGAGCTATCCAGCTGCCCTTAAATTTTCTGTCCTCTCCCTCTCTCCCTCCCCTATTCCCACTTGGAAAAGGGTTAGACACAGTATCAGATCAATCTTGATTGTTTGATAGAGGGGCAGCTCCATTTAAAAATTCTGAGGCTAGTTTCTACCCATTTCAGGGACTGGAGGGTCATAGAGAAGGGATACTTTGTTTTTCTTATGGGAATATTTTATCATAAACTGTAGTTACCCGATTGTAGCCACCAAATAGCACTCTTGCTCTAACCAGTGCAATTTAGGTTGTCTTTCACAAGAAAGTGATGGGAGGGAACTCTGCACTTCACTGTACTTTGTGGTTTATTACATTTTTGAAATTCTTTGGGCAAAGATTGCTCAAGAATTGCTGTAAGATGCATCCACTAAAGCTCAAGTTATTCTTTCCTAATTGCCAGCAGTGAACTCTTTGCTGTTCCCTTTGCACTCATCTCTATATATGAGTGTGAGGAGGATTTCTCATGGTTCACACAGCAGCAGCATCTATTTTGAAAAGTTAACTCCCAGCCCTTGCTGTTATAACAAGCACATAACATAGCACCCTATTTTTCAAAATCATTTTTGTTGGCTTGTGATTGCGCTTGTAAAAGATGCTTATTTGGAAACCCCCCAGCTGTAGTGTTCTGTTTATAACCACTGAGTAGGTACAGTTAAGCTGACTGCATTGTACATGGGGAGAGTTTGTGTGGATTCAGGGCCAGGTAGTGAGGAGACAGGCTGTCTGTCAGATAACATGGTGGGAGAAGCTTGGCAGGACCTACTAGACAGCAAGCATTCTAGCGGGATAGACAATTGAAGAATTTGGGCAAGAAGTACTATTTTGTACATTCATTTTGACTTTGTTAATCTTAAAATATCCTTTGAAAATCAGAATTTACTGAGTTTAATTAGATTTATGAGTAAACACAAATTCATAATCTTCTTACACTGTTGGTGGGAAGGCAAGTTGGTGCAGCCAGTTTAGAAAATAGTGTGGAGATTCCTAAGAAATTAAAAATAGAGCTGTCCTGTGACCCTGCAATTGCATTACTGGGTATTTACCCCAAAGATACAGATGCAGTGAAAAGAAGGGCCGTATGTACCCCAATGTTCATAGCAGCAGTGGCCACAATTGCCAAATTGTGGAAAGAGCCAAGATGCCCTTCAATAGAAATATGGTCCAAATATACAATGGAATATTTGCCTCCATCAGAAAGGATGAATACCCAACTTTTGTATCAACATGGACGGTACTGGAAGAGATTGTGCTCAGTGAAATAAGTCAAGCAGAGAAAGTCAATTATCACATGGTTTCACTTACTTGTGGAGGATAAGGGAAAACATGGAGGACATTAGGAGAAGGAAAGGAAGGGTGAACGGGGAAATCGGAGGGGGAGACGAAACATGAGAGACTGGACTGTGAGAAACAAATGGAGGGTTTTGGAGGGGAGGGGCTGGGGGATTGGGTGAGCCTGGTGGTGGGTATTGAGGAGGGCATGTATTGCATGGAGCACTGGGCGTGGTGCATGAACAATGAATCTTGGAACACTGAAAACATTAAAAAAAATTCATGAAGTGTTGTCTCACAAATAGATACTTTAAAAAATGATTTGACTTTTGGTAAAAATTCTTAAGTGGTCTTTACTGTTACACATGTATGTGTTTGCAGTTTTTTGGGGGCTCATTTTCAGAGTACTATAGCTATACCCCAAGAAAATTCTGGAAATAAAGATAAGATACAATCTAATAATACTCTTTCCTAGCATATACATTTTGGCCTTTTGATGAATGTCCCTAGTTCTATGTCTGTATTTAAAGGATAATATTTATAGTCATTTCACACACAAAATTTCCTGACCTACTTTTGTCTTTTTTTAACTACATAGTTTATTGTAATCCTCTTTCATACTGCATCAAAGTTTTGCAAATCAAAACTATCTTTTAAAATAACCTTAAGATGTCTGAATAAGTGTCTATATCTAAATTTTCTTAATTCTCATATTGCTTTGTCTTTACTCATTATAAATATTGTGAAAATGAGCATGTTTGTGCTAGTAGTTTTTCTTCTTATATTTTGGATTATAAATTTTTTTAAAAAAAATATTTATTTATTTGACACAGGGAGAGAGATCACAGGTAGGCAGAGAGGCAGGCAGAGAGAGAGGGGGAAGCAGGCTCCCCGCTGAGCAGAGAGCCCGATGTGGGCCTCGATCCCAGGACCCTGAGATCATGACTTGAGCCGAAGGCAGAGGCTTTAACCCACTGAGCCACCCAGGAGCCCCTATTTTGGATTATATTCTTAGGACCTAGTCTCCTAGAAATAGAATTATTGGAAACTACATGGAAATGATAGCTACTCTTTATATGAACCAAATTGTTTTTAAAATGATTGCATGAATTTACACCTCCACCAGGATACAGCCACAACAGCTTTATCGGTACTTATGGTATTACTGAATTTCAGGGTTATAGTGTAATTATATAAATTATATAAAACCTTTAGCTGAGATAAAATCTTTGTATTCTCTGGAAAAATTCACCATTTTAAAAAGGATGGATTCACATCGTCTGTCTGACCCATTAAAGAGCAGGGATTTTATTTTTTTCAGCGCTTTCTGAAATTAACCTAAACTGGTTTAGCAAAATCAGAAAGATGTTCTAGAGAATTTTTACACTGTATATTTGAGAATAAGTGCCTCAAGCATGCACATTCGGAACTTGATAGAGCATTGCCAACTGTCGCTACCTTTTTAGAAAGCCTTGAATATTTTGAGAGTGGTGAATAATCTAGGTCTAAGACATTTTAGTTTCTTGAACTTAGGAAAAATGAGTTTAAACTTTCTAAAGTAAACGAAGAGCAAAAAAGCAGCTGAGAAGATAGAACTGTTTAAGAAAATGAATACATACAGACCCACTATGCTGTTATAGCAGATTTATTTTAATTGAGATAGAATGTGACTCCTTAACCAGAGCTAAAATTCTGGGAATAGAAGAAAGCTATGGCTTAGAATATGACCACTGTGTTTGCATCATAAATATACGCACATATTTTATGAAAGGAAATCGAGGTAATAGTATCTGTTATAACTTTTAGGCCAAAGGCCAAAGACTATTACCTTAAAATTACTCTTCAAGCATTGTTTAAGATGAAAACCACATTTAAAGGTGGATTCTGCCTACTGATGAAAAATGAATTCATGTTAACAAACCAAGGACTTTAAATGGAATAAATTATAATCAGATGTTAGATTTTGATCAGCTTTAACAAAAACAAATGATTCTCTTCAGAGATGACAATTGATGGCTTAGCTCTCAAAGCATATATCTTCCTTTCAAACTAAATGTCTGGAGAGGAGGGAATCTGCTTAATTTCCTAAAAGGAGACTTGTGATTTATCAGCAGCAAACTGCTGAGTTTAAGAAATTAGGCTTAGGGGCGCCTGGGTGGCTCAGTGGGCTAAAACCTCTGCCTTCGGCTCAGGTCATGATCTCAGGGTCCTGGGATGGAGCCCTGCATAGGGCTCTCTGCTCAGCAGGGAGCCTGCGTCCCTCCCTCTCTCTGCCTGCTTGTGATCTCTCTCTCTCTGTGTCAAATAAATAAATAAAATCTTTAAAAAAAAGAAATAAGAGCTCACTTAAATATTTCCTAGACCTTCTGAATGAGGTTGCCTTGATCTGTAGTAGTTCGGTTATGTGGAGCATTTTACAGAAGGTTGAATTGTGCAGGTAGCTATGGAACAGAACCTATTGGGACTGTAGGTCAACTCCCCTCTGAATGAGTACCTTTGCTGCCTTTCTTTTGCATGTTAGAACTCATTCCTTAAACCTGTAGATTGTAGACGTGCTCCTCTTGAGTGGAGATGTAAGTCTTTCAGGATCACTGGGTACCTGCTGATTATCTTAGCATTTCACATATCTTTTTTTTTCTTAAGATTTTATTTATTTGAGAGAGAGAGAGTATGAGAGAGAGCACAAGCAGGGGAGAGGGACAGAGGGAGAGGAAGAAGCAGACTTCCTCACTGAGCAGGGAGTCCAACACAGGGCTTGATCCCAGGACCCTGAGATCATGACTTGAGCTGAAGGCAGATGCTTAGCTGACTGAACCACCCAAGCCTCCCACTTCACACCTTTTCTAATGAGATACAGTGTGAGGCAGTCTTGGCTCAGCAGGCCTTGAGTAGAACGAGTTTAGAAAGGGATGGAAACGGTTTTAATGATAAAAAGTGAGTCAGTTACTGCTTCTATCATCCTTTAGTTCAGCCAGAAGAACAGCTTTTCTAGGTTGTAATGAATTATGTGAAATATCCAGAGCACAGGCAATATTTTAATGCCTATAGTGATTTTGTCTTATTTATGTATGTACATATGTATGTATAGTTGACACACAATGTTACATTCTGTATGTTGTCATATTTATAAACATTTTACCTGCCTCGAAGTAATTATATTTCTCTGTGGTCCTGGGGTTATGATAAAATGTGTAATAGGTGGCTTTGGGCCACTGGCTAGGGTTCTAGGAAGCCAGCTTGATTGCAATTTTGGAAATAAAAAGTAGCAGTGTCACCAGTGATTCCAGTGATCTCACAATGCCTGAGACTTCTGTGTGTAAGAATTATCTGGTATGTTTACAAGAATGCAGGTTCCTGGGCTTCCACAAAGATTAGCATTTGGTGGGATCTGTGGGTGGGCCCAAGAATATGACTTTTTTTTCGTGAGCATCCCTCTCACCAGTGTATCTTCAAGTTGGTATGCCTAATACTACATTAGAATATTAGATAACTCTTACCCAATTGGTATGTTTACGTAAGCAGACCTATCTTATTTGAGCTACTGGAGAAGCATCCAGTTAAAAAGATAAATTTTGTGATCTAGTTAAATTTATTTACAACCTGAAAGAGGTTGGAAAGATCATGTGAACTGTCCATTTGGTAGTTCCTTGACAGTGTAGAAGTGGCATAGATATGTATTATTTGGAAGATCATTGCATGAAGAAAGGATATTCCTAAAAAAAATACCCTACCAGGAATGCTTAACTAGTGACACTGGTTTGATGAGTGGTGTGTTTCTTCATTGAGCTAGACTCTGACTTTCCTAGCCCTAGACACTAAATGTTTGCATCATTGTACCCAACCCCAGCCTGTGACAACATCATCACCTCATATATTTCCAAACACTCCCCTGAGGAGTGGTACTTCCTCTGGTGAGAATCAGTGTGAGCCAATTTGAGATATTAATGCCCTCAAACTGGAGAACTCCCCTTTCTCTCTGCTGTCCCGACCTGTGGCACCTCAGGTGCTGTTTAAGTGCTTTGAGGCATATAAAGGGAAATCTAGTGGACAAACAGGTGTGGGTATTCACAGCATTCTCTCTGCTCAGAATTCACTTTCCCTATCTCCTATGTCTCAGTCCTTTCCAATGGTAAGGGATCAGCTCAGAGCTTCCTACCATGTTGATTCTTTGAGTTCTTAAATAATGTTTAACCTTTTAGAGTCTCATCCTTTTTATTACTGACCTCGAGAATTTATAGTTGAGTAAGACTGTAAGTTCTTTGAGGTCAAGGTTGATGGCTTCCATTTATTAAATGCTTATAGAGTGCTTATTTACATATTTTTGAGGTGAAAACAAAATCTTAGGGAGGTTAAATCACATGCTGGGGTTACACTGTTAATAAATTGGCAAGCCTAGAGTTGAACCCAGGCTTCTCTGACTACACAGTTTTTGTCTCCCCTTTATATGCCTCTAGCGCTAAATAAGTTTTGTTTAAATGAATCAATGAATGAGTCTTTTAGAAGAATTGGAGTAGCCTTGATGAAAGCAAGCATATCTTTGTGCCCTGATACCACCTCACACATTCGGTGAAGAGAGTAGGGAAACAGACTGCCCTTTCATAGATTTTTGCATATAACCTGAATTATAAGCATGCCTGGAACACATTTGGTTCTGATTTAAAACAAGTTGGCTTGCCCCATTGCCATGTTATTACAAACACAAAAGAAGTATAAACTTCATTCCATTAAATAACCATCTACATAAACTCTTAAAAAGAGTTTCATGGTTTTGGGTTGGGCCAAAGCTAGATATTAAGGAAATGGTTATTAATGTTATATATTTTATTCAAGCTACTCTAATTCTTTAACCCTCTCACCACCCCCTCAACATACTAACCAACATTTTCCTTCCTTCCTCAAAATTTTCTCAGGAGGTTAAGACAGGTACAGCTTGGATTTCAAGCTGCTGATACCCTCTATTTTGAAATACTTCTAGTTTTCAGTCCTTTGTAGCCTGTCAAGATGCTCTCTACTTGAATCTTTTTCAGTCTCCTTTGGGTAACAGTTAAATAAGTTATTACAGTAGCACTGTATAACAGAACTATAATGTGAACCACAAATGTAACTTAAAATTTTATAACCACATGAAAAAGAAACAAAACAGTTGAGATTAATTTTAATAATAGTTTTCTTTAACCACATATGTAAAAATGGTATCGTTAAAATATATAATCTAAACATTACTGAGATTTTTACTTTTTTCTATACTAAGTCTTTGAAATCCAGTGTTTTTTTTAACTTTTACAGAACATCTGGATTCAGACTAGCCATGTTTGAAGTACTAAATAGCCACAAGTGGTCAGTGGCTATTGTTTTGGACAGTGCAACTCTCTGGGAAGACCAACATAAGCTCATTGTGGTATATTAGGTATTCATAATTCCGTTAAACTGTATAAAGGTCATGAACATACTTTAGCTTTTGATAAAGCTAGAACACTGTTGATTTAAAAAAAATCACTAATATTATGTAAATCCTCAAAATTGTCAAATGGTGTTTATGACCCAGGCCAGACTAAATGGTGCTTCAGGAATTGCTTATGTAAGAAGAAATAGGACCGAAAAGCTAAATATTTGACACGAGCAAAGTTTCTCTTTATCAGTTGGACTGAGAGTACATTGACATATATTAGGGTCATCAGTCCACAAGGAAGTCTTCACTGTCAGGTCAGTAAATTTGAAGTCTGTGTAAACTCTTAGCCAGAGTTGCTTGAAGAATCCAAATTAAATGTTGTTTGAAGCAGTGAATAATGTAATTTAGATGTTCTCAGATTTTTCTGAATATTTGTTTTCCTCCACTTGATAACAGCAGATACTTTGTGAAACTAAAAGCCAGTCGACTAGGAGATATTGGCCTTTGCTTGAGGCTGCGCTGTGACCTGAGTGTCTTAGGTTGTCCCCAGCACTGGGATGATGGCAGAGCTTTACTGCCCTCAGAGATTCGACATGTAAAAAAAAAAAAAAAAATCTCCTGCAATCTGAAATGGGCAGAACAGTCCTCATTCTTAGAATAGATTATGACTGCTGCCCCACCCCCAGCATAAATTTTGTCATTCCTGTTCGGTTGGAAATTTGGTGGGAAATGAAATTAAAAAAAAAAAGTCTCACAGGATGTCTTGGATTATTGGTGTAGTTCATTCAATGGCTCATGCTCTAGGCCCAAATTGTATTAGATGGTCCATCTCTTTGCTGTCATACTTGTAGTTATTGAGCCAGTTTAGAATGTGGTAAATTAATAAGGTGTTATCTGTTTTAGTTTATGTTTTTTTTTTTTTGATGTGAACTTCCAGTAAAAGCAGTCTGTAATTAGAAGTGTATAAATAAAATTTTCTCCTTTTGGTTCCTGCATTTTAGAGTGTCTCTTTCTGTCTTGAGGCTAGCTACTATAGTTGGATGTGAATCACAGAGGTTTTCCAAATATTGGATTTAGTGTTTTCAGCTGTGAAGTTTCCTACTGTGGGCATAAATTGTTAGAACTCCTCCATGAGAATTGTACGGAATCAGTATTTCAGTCTAGAAAGTGCTAGGTTAATTAAAGCCTATGATATTCTATGCTTGGTATGATTTCATTGTCCATTATTCATCTCTTATATTGCCCCAGACATCATCCCTTAGGTAGCTTATATCCACATTTGAACTTCACACTTTTGTCAGATTGCTTTATACCTTGTGGGCTTTAAGTGATGCTGTGACAAACCAGTACAGCCTTGACTCACTCTCAAAACAGGAAGAAGGTTTTCAAATATGTTAACCTGATTTCTTTTTATAATTCAAAAGAAGTTCAAGCTATTTAACAGGATTCTGAAAAATACAAAGGAGAAAGTGATGAATGACCCAGTAATTCCACCACTCAAATAATGATTGTTTTTATTTTGATGTTTATTTTATCCTTTAAGTTTTTTTCCCCCTAGCATATATACTCTATGTATATGCAGATATTCTTTTTTTTTAAATTTTATTTATTTATTTGACAGAGAGAGAGAACACAAGCAGGGGGAGTGGCAGGGAGAGGGAGAACCAGGCTCCCACTGAGCAGAGAGCCCTACGTGGGGCTTGATCCCAGGACCCTGGGATCATGACCTGACCTGAAGGCAGATACTTAACTGACTGAGCCACCCGGGCACCCCATGCATACATTTCTTTTTAAAGATTTTATTTATTTATTTATTTGACAGAGAGGAGGAGAGATCACAAGTAGGCAGAGGCAGGCAGAGAGAGAGGGGGAAGCAGGCTTCCTGCTGAGCAGAGAGCCCAGTCGGGGCTTGATCCCAGAACCTTGAGATGGTGACCTGAGCCAAAGGCAGAGGCTTTAACCCACTGAGCCACCCAGGCGCCTCATCCCATGCATACATTCTTATATAGAGAATTGAGATAATTCTGTATATCCTGTCTTACAGTCTTCTTAAAAAATAATTTATTTCATTTTTGAACAAGGGTATTTTTTGGGTGACTTTTTTTAAAAATTCCTGTTAGTTAACATACAGTATTCTGTTGGTTTCAGTTGTACAACATAGTGTTCAATTTCATATATCATCCTGTACTCATCACAACTGTGCTCCTTAAATCCCCTCACCTGTTTAACCCATCCCGCCACCTATTTCCCTCTGGTAACCATCAGTTTGTTCTCTATAGCTAAGAGTCTGTTTTTTTGATTTGTCTCTCTCTCTCTTTTTCCCCCTTTGCTTGTTTGTTTTGTTTCTTAAATTCCACATTTGCGTGAAATCATATAGTGCTTATCTTACTCTACTTGTTTTACTTAGCATCATACACTCTAGGTCCATCCATACTGCTGCAAATGGCAAGAGTTCATTTTTTTAAAAAAGATTTTATTTATGTATTTGAGAGAGAGTATGTGAGCAAGAGAGAGCACATGAGTAGGGGCATGTGGGGTGGAAGCGGGCTCCTCACTGAGCAGGGAGCCCAATGTGGGGCTTGATCCCAGGACCCTGTGAGATCATGACCTGAACTGAAGGCAGAGGCTTAACTGATTGAGCCACCCAGGTGCCCTGAGAGTTCGTTCTTTTTAATGACTAAATTATTCCACATCTTCTTTACCCATTCATCAATTGATGGCACTTGGCTGCTTCCATAACTTCACTACTGTAAATAATGCTGCTATAAACATTGGGGTGCATGTATCCCTTTGAATTAGTGTTTTTATATTTTTTGGGTAAATAGCCAGTAATTCAACTGCTGGATTGTAGGATGTATCTATTTTTAACTTTTTGAAGAAACTCCATATTGTTTTCCAGAGTGACTGCACCAGTTTGTATTCCCACCAACAGTGCATGAGGGTTCCCCTTTCTCTGCATCTTTGCTAATACCTGTTGTTTCTTGTTTTGTTGATTTTAGTCATTCTGACAGATGTGGGGTGGTATCTTATTGTAGTTTTGATTTACATTTCCCTTATGATTAGTGATGATGAGCAGTAGATGCTTATCTATTAGCCGTCTCGCTGTTTTCTTTGGAGAAATGTCCATGTGTTCACATTTTTAAAAATTGGATTATTTGTTTTTTGGGTGTTGAATTGTATAAGTTTTTTACAGATTTTGGATACTATTCCTTTATCAGATATGTTGTTTGCAGGTGCCTGGGTGGCTCAGTTGGTTAAACGTTTGTCTTTGGCTCAGGTCATGATCCTGGGGTCCTGGTATTGAGCCCAGCACTGGGCTCCTTGCTCAGCGGGGGGTCTGTTTTTCCCTTTGCCCCTTGCTCCGTTCTGCTCTCTTTTTATTTTGATGTGGTCCCAGTAGTTTATTTTTGCTTTTATTTCCCTTGCCCGAGGGGACCTATTTAGAAAATAGTTGTTATAGCTGATATCAGAGAAGTTACTGCCTATGCTTTCTTCCAGGTTTTTATGGTTTCAGGTGTTACATTTAGATGTTTCATCCATCTTGAATTTATTTTTGGGTATGGTGTAAAAAAAGTGGTCCAATTTCATTCTTTTAGTTGTTATCCAGTTTTCCCAGCACCATTTGTTGAAGGGACTATCTTTTTTCCATTAGATATTCTTTCCTGCTTTGTCATAGATTAATTGACCATATATAGTTGTGGATTTATTTTTGGGTTTTCTATTCTGTTACATTGATATATGTATCTATTTTTGTGCCAGTACCATACTGTTTTGTTTACTGCAACTTGGTAATGCAACTTGAAGTCCAGAATTGTGATGCTTCCAAGCTTTGCTTTCCTTTTACAAGATTGCTTTGTTTATTCGGGTCTTCTGTGGTTCCATACAAATTTTAGAATTGTTCTAGTTCTGTGAAAAATGCTGTTCATATTTTGATAGGGATTGCATTAAATGTGCAGATTGCTGTGAGTAGTATAGACATTTTCATAGTATTTGTTCTTCCAGCCCATGAGCATGTAATGTGTTTCGATTTCTTTGTGTCATCTTCAGTTTCTTTCGTTAATATCTTATAGTTTTCAGAGTATAGGTTTTTCACTTCTTTGGTTAGTTTATTCCTAGACATCTTATTATTTTTTGTGCAGTTGTAAATGGGATTGTTTTCTTGATTTCTTTTTCTGCTATTTCATTATCAGTGTATACAAAATAACAGATTTCTGTACATTGATTTTGTGTTCTGTGATTTTACTGAATTTATCAGTTCTAGCAGTTGTTTGGTGGTGTCTTTCAGGTTTTCTATCTATAGTATCATGTCATCTGCAAATAATGAAAATTTTACTTCTTCCTTAAAGATTTAGATGCCTTTTATTTATTTCTGTTGTCTGATTCCTGTGGCTAGGACTTCCAGTACTCTGTTGAATAAAAGTGGTGACAGTGGATATCATCTTGTCTTATTTCTGACCTTAGGGGGAAAGCTCTCAGTTTTTCCCCCTGGAATATGATGTTCACTGTGGGTTTTTGATATACAGCCTTTATTATGTTGAGTTATGTTCCCTCTAAACTTACTTTGTTGAGGGCTTTTATCATGAATGGATGTTGTACTTTATCAAATGGTTTTTCTGCATCTATTGAAAGGATTATATGGTTCTTATAGTTTCTCTGATTGATGTGATGTAGCATGTTGATTGATTTGTAAATATTGAACCACCCTTGCAACCTAGGATTAAATCGCACTTGATCATGGTGAATGATTTTTTTAACGTATTGTTGGATTTGGTTTGCTAGTATTTTGTTGAGGATTTTTGCATATATGGACATCAGAGATACTGGATGGTAATTCTCTTGTTTTGTGGTGTCTTTATCAGGGTAATGCTAGTTTCATGGAATGGATTTGGAAATTTTTCCTCCTTTTGTATTTTCTGGAATAGTTTGAGAAGAATAGATATTAACTCTCCTTAAATGTTTGGTAGAATTTGCCTGTGAAGCCATTTGCTCTTGAACTTTTATTTGTTGGGATTTATGTATGTATGTATGTATGTATGATTACTGATTCAGTTTCTTTGCTGGTTTTGGTCTGTTCAAATTTTCTATTTCTTCCTGTTTCAGTTTTGGTAGTTTATATATTTCTAGGAATTTACCCATTTCTGTTAGGTTGTCCAATTGGTTGGCATATTCGTTTTTCATAATGTTTTCTTAGGATTTTTTTTTTTATTTCATTGGTGTTGTTTCTCCTCTCTCATTTGTGATTTTATTTATTTATTTATTTATTTATTTTAAATTTTTTATTAACATATAATGTATTATTTGCCCCAGGGTACATGTCTGTGAAGCATCAGGCTTACACATTTCACAGCATTTGCCATAGCACATACCCTCCCCAATGTCCATATCCCTATCCCCCCACCTCCCAGCAACCCTTAGTTTGTTTCGTGAGTTTAGTAGTCTCTTATGGTTTGTCTCCTTCCCCATCCCATCTTGTTTCATTTCTCTCCCCCACACCCCCACCAGCCCCTGCCCTGCCTCTCAAATCCTTCATATCAGAGCAATCATGTGATAATTGTCTTTCTCTGACTGACTTATTTCGCTTAGCATAATACCCTTTAGTTCCATCCATGTCGTTGCAAATGGCAAGATTTCGTTTCTCTTGATGGCTGCATAGTATTCCATTGTATATATTGTGATTTTATTTACTTGAGTACTTTGTCTTTTTGAGAAGTCTGCCTGGAGGTTTATCAATTTTGTTGATTTTTTTCAAAGAATTAGTTTCTGGTTTCATTGATCTCTTCTATTGTTTTTTAAGTTTGTATATTGCGTATTTCTGCTCAACTTTTTTTTTTTTTTAAAGATTTTATTTGGGAGACAGAGCACAAGTGAGGGAGAGAGGCAGAGGGAGAGGGAGAAGCAGACTCCCTGCTGAACAGGGAGCCTGATGCAAAGCTTGATGCCAGGACCCCAAGATCATGAACCTGAGCTGAAGTCAGATGTTTAACTGACTGAGCCACCCAGGTGCCCCATCTGCTCTAGTCTTGACTATTTCCTTCCTTTAGGTTTTATTTGTTCTTTTTTCTTTAGGTGTAAGGTTAGGTTGTTTGAGATTTTTCTTGCCTCTTGAAGTAGACCTCTATTGCCTCTTAGAACCACTTCTGCTACATCCCAAAGATTTGTGTTTTATTTGCATTTGTCTCTGTGTACTTTTTAAATTTTTTCTTTTATTTCCTGATTGACTAATTCATGGTTAGTAGCATGTTATTTAACTTCCATTTATTTGTGGTTTTTCCAGATTTTTCTTATGGTTGATTTCTATTTTCATATCCTTTTGGTCAGAAAAGATGTATGATATGACTTCAGTCTTTTTGAATTTGTTGAGTTTGTTTTATGGCCAATATGTCATCTATTCTGGAGCATGTTCCATATGCACTTAAGAATGTGTATTCTGCTGTTTTAGGGTGGAATGTTTGAATATATCTGTTAAATCCATCTGGTCTAGTGTGTCATGCAAGCCATTGTATTCTTGTTGATTTTCTGTTTAGATGACCTATTGATGTAAGTGGGGTGTTAAAGTCCTCTACTGTTACTGTAATATTATCAATTAGTTCTTTTATATTTGTTATTAACTGTTTTATTTGGGCGTGCCCATATTGATACATAAATATTACAGTTGTTATATCTTCTTTTTGGATTGTCCCCTTTATTTTAATAGTGTCCTTTTTTGTCTCTTGTTAAAGTCTTTGTCTTAAACTCTATTTTGTCCAATATAAGTATTGTGAATTTGGCTTTCTTTTGACCTCCATTTGCATGATAATTGTTTTTTCATTCCTTCACTTTCCATCTGCAGGTGTTAGGTCTAAAATGATTCTCTTGTAGGCTGCATATATGTGGGTTTTGTTTTTTTTTAATCCATCCTGCCCATGTCTTTTGATTGAAGCATTTAATCAATTTATATTTGAAGTAGTTTTTGTGTATTTATTGCCATTTTAATATTTGTTTTGTAGTTGTTTCTGTAGATTTTCTCTGATCCTTTCTGGTCTTTCTCTGTTTCCTGCTTTTCTGGTTTTGCTTAGTGATATATTTGGATTTCCTTCTCTTTGTTCTTTGCGTATTAGTGATTTTTGATTTGTGATTACCATTAGGTTGGTATATAACATGTTCTGAATATAGCACTCTATATGAAATTGATGGTCATTTAAGTTTGAATCATTCTTTACTCCTCTTCTGCCCATGTTTCAGGTATATGTTGTCATATTTTATATCCTTTTATGAGTTCCTTGACTGGATTTTTTTTTTAAGAAATACTCATTTTTATTGCTTTTGTGTTTTCTTTCTTCATACTGTCACATTTGTCTTTCCTTTCCACTTACAGAGTCTCCTTTAGTATTTCTTGCAGTGGTCGTGAACTATTTTGGTTTTTGTTTTTCTGAGGAACTCTCTCTCCTATTCTGAATGATAGCCTTGCTGGATAGAATATTCTTGGCTGCAAATTTTTCCAGTTCATCACTTTCAGTATATTATGCCACTTTCTTCTAGCTTGGGAAGTTTCTGCGTTATGGGTTTTCCCTTGTAAATTACTGCCTTCTTTTGTTTTGTTACTTATAAATGTTTTCTTAATTATTATATTTTGCAATTTTAATTATAATATATTTTGGCATGGATCTGCTTTTGTTGATTTTGTTGGATATGATTCCTTCTGCATCTGGATATGTTTCCTTCTCCAGATGAGGGAAGTTTTCAACTATTATTTCTTCAAATAAATTTTCTGTCCTCTTTTTACTCTCATTGTCTTTGAGGACTCTTACAATAAGAGGTTATTATTGAGGGAGACACTGAGTTCCTTATGTCGACTTTCATTTTGTGTAATTCTTTTTTCTCTCTTTTGTACAGCTTGATTACTTTCTATTACTCTGTCTTCTAAGTCATTGATTTCTTCCTCTGCTTCTTCCAGCCTACTGTTTCTTCTTCTTTTTTCTTAATATTTTATTTATTTATTTGTCAGAGAGAAAGAGGGCAAGCACACAGCAGGGGGAGCAGCAGGCAAAGGTGGAGGGAGAAGCAGGCTCCCCACGGAGCAAGGAGCCCAATGCGGGGCTCAATCCCATGACCTTAAGATCATGACCTGAGCCAATGGCAGATGCTTAACCGTCTGAGCCACACAGGCACCCCCAGCCTGCTGTTTATTCTATCAAGCATGTTTCAGATTTTGTTTATTGATCATTAATCTCTGCTATGTTACTCCTTATCTCTGTGTTAAGGGTCTCACTCATGTCTTCTACTCTTTTCTCCTGTCTGCTATGTTACTCCTTATCTCTGTGTTACTCCTGATATGTTACTCCTTATCTCTGTGTTAAGGGTCTCACTCATGTCTTCTACTCTTTTCTCCTGTCTGTTGATGATCATTACTTTAAATTCTTTATCAGGAATGTTAGTTTTATCTGTTTCATTTAGATCTCTGGCTCTCACTTTGTCTTGTTCTTCCATTTGGGACAAATTATTCTGTCTTCTCATTTTGTCTAAGTCTCCATGCCTGCTTCTCTGTGTTAGAAAAGTCAACTATGTTTCCTGTTCTTGAAAGAAATGACATTATGAAAAAATGGTCCTATAATGCCCGGCATTGTTGTTCCCAAGGTCCTGACACTTCAGGGAGTGTCTCCAGTGTATGCTGCATGTGCTCTTTGATGCAGCCTCTTCTCTATCTTTAGTTGTGGAGTTTGTTCTGACAGTCTTCAGGTCAATTCCTGGGGTATTTAAGATGATTTGAAAGCTATGTAGTTGTATTTCTGGGATAAGGCAAGCCTAGAGACTTCCTTCTCCACTACCATCTTCTTCCAGTCTTTCCTGAACATGGGGAGTTTTAACTGGAAAACAACAACAACAACAACAACAACAACAGTATTTAAGAAAAGCATTTACCTCAAGAACAAAACCATTCTCAAATTACCAACCATTATTTGAAGGAAAAAAAAATACTTTTGTCTGTGTCTCCTTGATTTTTCTCATAGGCCTACATACTTTTCTTGTTTTTTAATTTATATTTTTTAAAGCAGGTGAATTTGATTTGTTCATTGTGGTCCCTGAAAGCAGGTGGGGAATTTTAGGAAGATTGAGGTCTGAAAATCTTCACACTTACTGTGATATGTAACTCTCAGAAGCCACTGTTCATTACTGATGTTTGAACCTGGAGTGTTTCTCAGTTTACTGGGTGTTTGAATGACTTTGAGAATTGAAGGAACTTTAAAAAAATGGGCTTAATGTCTACTATTTAGTCAATTCTCAGAACTTTGCATGCTACTTTAGAGTGTTAGCTATGATTCATGAAAATAAAAAGTTCTTTGGAAGTGTATAATAACTGCATCTTCTGCATCTTTTTATGATTCCTCTTTCAGTGAAATTGGCTCAATTGTTATGGAAGTTTTCTGAAAACAGTAATATACAGAATAAAATATCTCATAGGTCTTTTAGTGTACTGATTAAATTGATCTGATAAGTGAATGTTTTAAAATTTTAGTATTTTTGCAGGAGAATCAGGCTACCTAAATGTTCATATTTATTTTTCACGTGACCTTCACATACAGCAGCCTTCTCGGTTGCAAATGTGCTACATTTGGGTTGTGTTAAGAAAAAGGTGGAAATGCCCTGAATTTTTATAGAGTTGAAGAATTATTTCTCATTTGTTTTTATATTGAACTGTTTTGTTTGTTTTGTTTTGTTTTGTTTTGTTTTGGCTCAGATTCCACAGAGTTGGGGAAAAAATCCATTGCCTATACAGGAAGTTTTTAAAGAGTCCATTCTGTGTTTTAAATGTGAATACATAGTCCTCGTGTTTTTAGATTTGACTCTAGAAAGCATTAGATGTTATAATGGAAAAGCATTTTAGAGTGAAAGGGATATTTAAACAAGTTTCCATATTCCCTACAAAGAATTTTAAATTGAGCTCCTCCCCTTTAATTCAGTAATTATCTAGATCTGCCCTGTAGTTTGGGGGAGTATAATAGTTTACACCTGTTTCAACTTTTGCTGTTTTTATTGGCTATGGATTTTGCCATCCCATATTTCTTGTGAAGCAAAAATATCAAAATTTGGCAAAGCATTGGAGAAATTATAATAAACATAAAAATGAATTATTCAGCTTAAAATATGAAATGCTTTACCTGCACAATCTGTGAAGCCATGTTTCAGTAGTATTGAAATAATTTATTCCTGCAGTTCTATTTCACGAAAATAAAGATAGTTGCTTTCATTGGCAAGAATAATCCAGGGTTTTTACAATCAAATGACTAAATTTTGGAACACCAGGCAGAAGTCATGTTATAGAGACAGAAAAAGCCTGCGAAATCATTTTGTGTGTGTTCATGACACTGTGGAATAAAAAAGATTAGGGTGTATTTGTGTATAAGAATATGAAGACTCAACAGAATTGTTACATCACAGAATATAGTCAGACTTCAGAGGTCAAGGAATGTCACAACATCAGGATGGCTTGGCTCATTTCACAGGCAATATTTGCCCCTCCAACCATAGTGAAAAGACAGCCATTGAATGAAGATATCATATCTCACATTTTTTTCTTTTTTTATATCCAATTCTTAGACAGTCTTCCTAAAAGTACCCTGTGTTCTTTAGGCCTGGTAGAAGCTGCCCAGCTATAATGTTGGGTTAAGAGTGAAATGAGTAGATTTTTAAAAAGTACATTGTCCTGAATGACAATAGCTAAATTAAGTTTCTATTATTTTGGATGAAGTTGTGACCATGAAAAGATCTTTGGGAAGTTGTCACTAAAATTAAGTTTTGATTTTGGCTTTATTTTACTAGTGGGTGGCTGTGAATATATGGGCCAAGGTTTTAAGTTGAATGAGGTCAGGGCCATGCCAATTTTGATTGACCACTGTGGGACTTAAATATTCGTGGAATGAGTAAACTTCTTTTTGTTCTTTTCTGTATCTGAACTTATTAAATACCTAAATTTATATTGAGAAGTAAATATTCTACAAACGTCCTCCCCACAATCTCTCACTTCTTCAGAGGAGTTTATATTTTAATACTGAGGAATTTGGACTATTTGAGAATTGAGCTCTCAAATTTGAGCAGGGAGGATCCCCCATTGGGGTGGCTGAGAGAATGCTTTTGGTGTTATGTCCTTCTCCCTTAATTGGTTTCTGTGGCCTTGACAGCTTTGCCTGCATGGGGTTGGTAAAAGGTCGCAGGAGGCTGAGCAACCTGGGAATGAGATAAGGAATAGTTATATATATGTGTGTGTGTGTGTGTGTGTGTATATATACACACATGCTCATATATGTGTATGTGTGTGTGTGTGTGTGTGTGTGTGTGTATATATATATATATAGTACCTATGACATGGTGACTATGAGACAATGATCTCACTAAGTATCTAGTCAGAGTGTCTTACTAGGGTACTTGGTGGGCTTAAGGAATGGACATTACTCAGGATTTAGGGGGAAATCAGGCTCAGATTTGGAGTTTCTTATATGTAAATACTTGGAAAGAAAAAGGCCAAAGAATTTCAGCATGAGTGTATTTGGTGCCAGTGAGTATCCCTGCTTCCTCCTTCCCTTGACCTCCTAGGTTGCTAAAGTTACAGGTTTCTTTTAAATTTTAGATATTTTTCTGGAACATAGTTAATTATAATTTGAGTCTAAGGAAAATCCTCTCTCCCTTTTTTTATTCATCAGGGATTGAAAGGCCATTCTGTGAAGTTTGTTTAGCTGGACTTGGAATGAAGGGGCATTTCAAGGTTGTGACATAATGAGTTTCTCATGAGCAAAATAATTGTCCTAAAGGAAATGTCTGTAATAAAATGTAATTGTATTATGAAATTTAAAATGATGAATTCTAAGTTATGAAGGAGTGCCCTGTGGGTGAAAGGTGTCTTGATAGGACTGTCTTGCTTCATAGGCCTTTGAAAATATCTTTGATTCTAAAGTTTCTTTTCAAAGAAGAGTTTCCTCAGTGTTACTAGAATTTTTTCAAATCTTTGTGCCACACTATGCAATTTTGATCACCAAGTGATTTTGTCATTAAGTAGGCCCCTTCAGACTGTTTTTTGCTTCAGAGATAAAGAGAAAGCCCAAGAGGTGGCCATGCTGAAGTGCCCCCAAGGCCCTTATTAGGTTTGTGTCATTGGGTTTGGGCACTAAACCTTATGTCTTGCCAAGGTAGCCCCTCTAGCTAGGATCATCCACATTTTCCAGTTTATTTAGAAAGTATAAGCTTTGTTTGTTTTTTGGTCAAATTTGCTTTTTATGTTTTTTTTTAAATTTTTTAAAATTTGTTTTTATTTTTTACATAGTCTCCATATCCGGTGTGGAACCCAACGCCGGGTCTGAACTCACGACCCCAAGATCAAGACCTGCATTGAGATCAAGAGCTGAATGTTTAACTGACTGAGCTACTCAGGCACCCTTACTTTTTTGTTTTTTTAAAGTTTTAATATTGACATATTTCCAAATTAGAGAGTGAAAATCATAATTGTAGAGTTAACTTCCAGAAATCTATTTGTGGAAGTGTATAATTCAGATGCTCACATGCCTTTGCTCAGGTTTCTGTGCTCAGTTCATGCTGTTGGAGATATAGTATTTGTGCAGAAAATAAAGTTAAAATGGTATTGGCATTATGTATTAGGGTTTTTTGCATTTTTTTGTTTTGTTATGTTTTTTTTGCTGCTGTAACAAATTATAAGCATAATGGTTTACAACATAAATTTATTCATATAGTTCCAGTGCTCAAAAGTCTGAAATGGATTTCACTGGCATCTATCAAAGTGTTGGCAGGCCATGCTCCCTCCAGAGGCTCCAGGGAAGAATCCATTTCCTTGCCTTTCCCAGCTTCTACAGGCCACATATGTTCTTAGCTTGTGGCCCTGGTTGTCCATCTTCAAAGCCAGCAGAGCTGCCTCTCTGATATCTTTCTCCACTGACCTCTCCTTTCTTTGTTATGTGTTCTGCTCTCCCTCTGCTTCTATTGTCATATCACCTTCTTGGATTCTGACCTTCCTGCTTCCATCTTACAAGGACCTTGTGATGACATTGGGCCCACCTGGGTAATTCAGGATCATCTCCCTACTCAAGAGCCTTAATTTAATCACACCTGCAAAATCCCTTTTGCCACATAAAGTAATATACATATTCATAGGTTCCAGGAATTAGGGCATGAACATCTTTGAGGAGCTCTTGTTTTAGCCTGCCATTAGAATAGAGTTTTAAATTTTTTGTTTCTTTTTAGCTCTGGTTTCCTTCCTTCTTTCCTTCCTTCCTTCCTTCCTTCCTTCCTTCCTTCCTTCCTTCCTTCCTTCCTCTTTCTCTCTTTCTCTTCTCTTCTCTTTTCCCTTCCCTCTTCTCTTCTCTTCTTCTTTTTTCCAGAGAGAGTACAAGCAGAGGGGGAAGGAGAGAGAGAAGCAGGCTCCCCGCTGAGCAAGGAGCTGACATGGGGCTTGATTCCAGAACCCTGAGATCATGACCTGTTGATAAAAATACACATTTTTACCAGATTATATAAGGTGTCTTATATTTAACTGTGAAATTGAAGTTGGTTAAAAAGTTTAAATTTTAATACTTGCTATTTCTTTGAGGGAATTTCTTTGAGTTTTGAGTCTTCTACCTAACAGAATGGCCTGCCACATTTCTTGGGTCATTATTAATTTTTTTAAATTGAGATATAGTTGACACACAGGAGTCTTTAATAATTTTAATAAGTGTCCTGGACACACATACACACATGTATATGCATGTACACACAGTGCTCCTCGACAATATTGACCAGTAGGTGTTTGGGGTACCATGGTCTTCCAGATTTCATTGTCCAGGAGTTTTTGCTCCAGCTCATTTCCTTGTCTTGGTCAAGGGGTGCTTCTCCAGTTAACCACTGTTCCACCCTGCACCTGAATTTGAAACCTGTTTGGTGTTTGCTTTCCTTTTTTTTTTTTTTTTTTTTGTTAAGAGAGAGCATGAGTTGGGGAGTTGGGAGTGGGTGTCAGGGAGGAGGAGGAAGATAAAGGGGGAGGGAGAGAGAAGATTTTAAGCAGGTTCCACGCCCAGTGCAGAGCCCAACACAAGGCTCAATCTCACGACTCTAATATCATGACTCGGGCCAAAATCAAGAGTCAGGTGCTGAATCAACTGAGCCCCCCCAATGCAGTTTGAGGCTTTTGCAAGCAAACTGCTATTGGCTCTTTGTCCCCTCTCTCCTCTTAGACAAATTGCTTACTCCTCTCCACATATTAAAAAGAAGGTTGACAGAGTTTTGAATGTAGAGACCCGGGTTTCTCCTATATTTATGGTCTGCCATTTAGAAATAAGAACAGTTGTTCAAATGTAATGACTTTTAAATTAATCTCACCTGAAGTTTTATTGTTGTCTGTGACCTTCACTATTACTGTTTCATCCTCAAGTTGTTTTGTCTCTTTCTTTTTTTAAAATTTTTTTAAAAGATGTTATTTATTTGACAGAGAGAGAGAGATCACAAGTAGGCAGAGAGCCAGGCAGAGAGAGAGGGGGAAGCAAGCTTCCCGCTGAGCAGAGAGCCTTATGTGGGGCTCTATCCCAGGACCCCAAGATCATGACCTGAGCCGAAGGCAGAGGCTTTAACCCACTGAGCCACCCAGGCACCCTGTGTCTCTTTCTTATAAATGTGAATTAAGGAGTGAATTAAAGTAGTATGATGGCAGCTGAAATCCAAGTAGATTATGTAGTCATTGCAAAGCATAGAACAAATAGCTAAGAGTGTAGGCCTTGTGCGATGAACTACCAGTTGAAAAGGCAACTTCATGCCTGTGATTGGTCGCAGATAGGAAGTGCTGAGAACACTGTAGTTTATTACATTGGTAGTTGCATTTGTTCATGTCGTGCCTTAATTATGAAAGGATGAGAGTACTTTCATCTGTGTGTGGAAAGAGAGACCTGGGTCTTTCAGACAAAAAAAAAGTGTGAAATTATCTAAAGATGTATATATATTTGATTGAATTAGTGTTTTGCATTTTTGTTTGCGACTACATCAGATGAGGCCTGTTCAGGCGGGGACTGAGCTTTGGGAGAGCAGGAGTGGCATCTTGCTTATTACTTTGTTATTCTCATACTTGATACTTGAGAGGTTTTTGAATACATTGGTTGAAAAAAGAAACTATTTTAAATGTATACATTTTTATTTACAGCTGCTGCTGAAGGAAAAGGCAAAAGTGGGGAAGACTTTTTTCAGAAGGTAAGTTGCTTTATACTCCTACCTTGGTGATAATTAAGAAGTCATTGTGTCTCAGTGGTTTCACTCCAGACCCATGAAAGCTCCCCTTCCATATGAAGGGGAATAGGTTTTGATGAGACATCTGGAGATGCTCAGGGCAAAGAAAGGGTGAGATACTGTTTGGGAAGTAACCGCTCTAAATTCTTGCTCCTCCTGAGCAACTCTAATGAGGCAAAGAGAAAGTGAAGGCTTCCAGGTATGCTGTGCTGATTATCTTCTTTCACGGCTCCCCCCTGTTGCTTCTTTCCCCACATACATACCTGACCTGGGAGATGGAGAGGAATCCTTCACAGCTTTCCTCACTTCCGGTAAGCACGACCATGGGTGGAGTAATATAATCAATGAAAGATGCACCTTTAGACCTGCTTGCTCACTATTGCTGACAGTGTCCAGTGTGTCCCTGATGGTCCTCTGGGAGTTCTGAACTTCACTGAAGCCAGTCTTCCTAGTCATATTTAGCAAAGGGAACTAGGAGTGGACCTGATTGAAAAATGAATAGGAGAACTATGATTAGCAATTGATAAAATTTCTACAACTTTATTTTAAAATAAGTGTTTTGTATAAGGGAAGATGCGTATCCTTTCAAAGAAATTGAATCAAGTTTATGTTCTTCTTTCATTTATTTGGATTTATTATATTTGTGTCTTTGTTGTTGGGATCCAGAAAGCATGTGTGTAACAACAAATACACAGATATTCCGGAGTGAAATAAAGCAGCAATTATAGATGAGGTTAAATAATGCTGTAGAGGGTCATCAGCTTTTGAAAATCACCTGTATGTAACCAGATGTGGCCTTTACAGCCTCTGTATTTTTTGCACTGTGTGATCTACATTTTTTCTTTTTTGTCAGCTTCATCATTTTCTGCATTCTCTTCCAAGAATATAGAAGCAAATATTTTTAGTCAATACTTATATTGCCATCTCTTCATTCTGAAAGTATTTATTTACCACTTGCTGTATTCCACACACTACAGAGACTAAAATGAGCAAGAAATTAGTCTGCTGTCTGACAGTAAAGTCAGAAATAACAGGAAAGTCAGGGGCTGGAGAGGGTTAATCACTTGACTGGGGCTTTAGGAGGTAAGAAAGGACTTCTTGATGCAGTACAAAGAAGGGCCACACGTACCCCAATGTTCATAGCAGCAATGGCCACAATTGCCAAACTGTGGAAAGAACCAAAATGCCCTTCAACAGATGAGTGGATGAGGAAGATGTGGTACATCTATACAATAGAATATTATG
>CM052812.1:15595865-15629636 GCA_028533885.1 Nasua narica
CATCGTGAGAAGGAGGGGAAGGGTGAATGGGGGGAAATCAGAGGGGGTAATGAACCAGGAGAGACTGTGGACTCTGAGCAAAAAACTGAGGGTTTTGGAGGGGAGAGGGTGGGGGGATGGGCGAGCCTGGTGGTGGTATCGAGAAGGGCACGTATTGCATGGAGCACTGGGTGTGGTGCATGAACAATCAATCTTGTAACACTGAAAAATTAAAATAAACATATTTGGGGAGAAAAAAAAGAAAGGACTTCTTGAGTACTTAGGAGTAGTACTTAACTGAAGAGGTAGGCTTGGGTGGGCTGGGAGGGCATTCTGGGCAAAGAAACAAAATGTAAGGGGACTAAACAGGGTTGGAAGAATTCCTGTGACATTTGGCTTGCACACATGATATCTGCGGGGTTCATAGTTCATGGTGAGATATAATATCTTATGAAATATCTTATATGTATTGGGGGACTTTCCTAAAGGGACTTAAATTTTATAAATTTAAAAATGCTATGCTGGCCAAATAAAATGTGTCAGACCAGTTTTCTACTCCTCTTTAGGCTCATCTGTTGAAGTTTCTGTATTAACCTGAAACCCCTTACTTGGCATTATCAGATAATGGCTAATATCCAACTTATCATTACCTGGGCATTTCAGAATACCCTGCCTCTACCTCAGGCAGGCTTGTCATGAGGGAGGAAAGGAAAAGACAAATAGCAGAAAGCCCAGATCTGCCTTGGGTTGGCCATGAAGGTACAGGTAGATGTGATCTGTGGAAGGGTTTTATTTCATTGTTCTTTAACTTGTGGATAGATGGAAAAAGCAGATTGTTCAGCTTTGTTTGACTGAGACATTTGAAAAACTGAATCAAAACATGGTGTATGTGATCATAAAGGAACTTCATTCTTAGAAGATTTGCTAATATTTATCACCCTTTGTGGAGCCGTATATACATTCCAGCAGTTTAAATAGAAACACATGTTTGAATTCAGGAACATGTGTGCGTCCAACAAACCATGAGTTGGAATCATAGATTCCATTCTTGGTCACAGGTTAATGAAGTCCCTGAATAACTAAATGGGAATAGTTTTCATCTCTTTATTTTCTTCCTTAGTTTAGTAGGGTGTCTTCCTGATAAATGTCCATACAGGATTTGGATCGTCACCCTGGAAAAGAAACCTGTGACTTAATAAAAGGCAAACATTCCAAATTCTAAAAGAGTAATTTTCAGTGTTTTGACCAGACAGGAGTAGACATTATGGTTCATCTACAGTAGAATGAAGTAATGGAGAAGAATTGAATTGTTCTCCAGGAAATTTCTTCTAGTTTCACACATATTCCAGTTTCACATAATGACGTTTTTGGAAGTATTTAAGAATAAGAAATGAGAAAATCATTTTCTTTTCTCAGAGTTAGGCAAATATGAGGGCTCTATATGGTTATTATTAGAATATATTTTGGTTTTGATTCTAGGTTTTGTATCACAAACCAAAATTAAAAATCTCTCTTGAGTTGACTTTAAAATTTGATCACCCTTATTATTTTATAATATCTAAGTTTTGTACTGGCTTTCCCTAGAGAGGAGATTGGAGGAGGAGTGTGAGGCTTTTATATGTTAATTTTTTGTACCATTAAAATCATAATATGCTTTACTAAATTAAACCTTACAAAAATTTTTCGAATTAAAAGATAAATTAAAAAATCTTTAATTATAAGAAATCTTTAAGAATTAGATTTGGTAGATTTGCAAAAGGGTTTAAATTGTAATTTAACAACTACTAAGGTCATCAAATACATTGCTTCAAATTTGGAGCTGTAGTTGTTTAGTTTACACTTGAACTTTTCCTATATAGTCACATTTATTGTTTCAGAGATTTACCTGATTTTCTACATACTGCTTTATTGCGTGTGTTTGAAGTGTTTTATTTTCCCTGGTACTCTATTAGAGCACAAGGCTAACCTGTTATAGCAGAGAAACCCAATGATTTAGTGGCTTAAAGAACAGTTCTTTCTTTTTCTTTTTTTTTTTTTTAAAGATTTTATTTGTTTATTTGACAGAGATCACAGGTAGGCAGAGAGGCAGGCAGAGAGAGAGGGGAGGAAGCAGGCTCCCTGCTGAGCAGAGAGAGACCCCGATGTGGGGCTCAATCCCAGGACCCTCTGCTGAAGGTAGAGGCCTTAACTGACTGAGTCACCCAGGCGCCCCAAGAACAGTATTTCTTTTACTTTCTTGTAACATTATAAGGAGAATATTCCTCATTGGTGGGTGGCTCTGTCCTACGTTGTCAGTTAAAGACCCAGATTCCTTCTAAGAAGTAGGTCTGCTATTCTGTAAGGAATGGACCTCCTCTTTGTGGTTGATTTGGGTGAGCACCATGTCTAAATATGAGCTGGTAAGAAAGAAGAGTATGGAGGAAGTATGACCCAGTCTTAAGGCCTAGGCCTGGAGGCATATGTCATGTCTTAAATTCAGTTGGAGAAAACTTAGTTATGTAGCCTTACCAAACTGTAGTCATGGGAAGGGGGAAGGAGGATTTATTTTTGCAAGTGCTATCTACCAAAAGACAGAGAGTTATGAAAAATGGGTGTAGTCAGAGTGTAATGTCTTCCTGTGGTGTGCTTTGAAATGTTTTGTGTTAGTTTGTTAGGGCTGCTGTAACAATGTATCACAGACTGGGTGGCAAACAGAAATTGACTGTCTTACAGTTCTGGAGGTAGGAGTCCAAGAGCAAGGTGTCAGCAGGGATGGTTCCTTCTGCAGACTGTGAGGGAAAATCTGTGCCATTACTCTCCCAAGCTTTTGGTGGTTTGCTTACCATCTTTGGTGTTCCTTGGCTTATAGAAGTGTCAGCCCTATCACTGCCTTTGTCTTCACAGGCATCCTCCTTTTGTGTGTGTGTGTCTCTTTATCCAAATTTTCTCTTTTTGTAAGGACACTGGTCATATTGGATTAGGGCTCACCCCAGTGATCTCATCTTACTAATTACACCTGCAGTGACCTTATTTCCAAATAAGGTCACATGCTGAGGTCCTGGGAATTAGAATTTCTTCATAGGCATTTTTGTGGGACACAGTTTAACCTATAAACATTTCTTAATGGAGGAAACCATTCTGTAGGAAAATTCAGTATAATTAGAAAATTTTCATAAACTGTAAATGTTATTTATCACACTTTAGTCTACACATTTTAACTGCCGAGTCATTTATACTAAATTTGTTCTTTCTCCTTAATTACAAGTCATTTCTAAATTGTCTAGGACAAATATATAATTAAAACAGAAGAAAGAAAAAATGTAATCTTTCATCCCATCTTTGAAAGAGAACTATTTATATACTCTTAGCCTTTTTTTCTGTGTACATTAAAAATGCATATAAAGTGCTTTTTAAATATTCTCCGATTGGCTGTTAGAATTATAAATCAGACTATTTGCATTGGGTGCTTTCCAAATGTTTTTCTGTAAGAATGCTTTGCAAGATCTCCAGTAATTGTACTTTTTATTCTTTGGCTCTAACTATACTTAACAAAAAGGAGGGAATGGATACAACTTTATCATGTCTCTCTAGCTCGCTGTCCACCTCTCATGGCAACTTTAATTGAAACACATGGAAATGATCTGCCAGGATTTTTACAGTTCTTTGGGCAGTTGTTCATGGCTTACTCACTGTCTGTCCTGTTTCCTTTTAATCAGTTCTTTTTTTTTTCTTGTGAAATGACTATGGCCAGATGGGAGGGAAAATGTGTTACAGTATATTAGGTGGGGATGAGTATAGTGATTGTGCTACAAATGTGACTCATCAAAGCACAGTGCTTTATTTAGGAATCCTGAATCCCAGTGGCTGAAGAAGACAAAATCCAGTCAGCATCATAATTGATGAAAGCTAGATTTTCCATTATTTCCCCCCAAAGTACACATCACACATTTTTAATGTAGGGATAGTTTATAGTCTTAAAATATGTCAGTTTGGAAAATTGACCCATAACCTATGGCTTTTCATGAGAGCTAACAGTAAGACTAACATAAATAAGATACCATTTGGTAGCCTATGTGGTGTATTTTTAGTACCCTCAAACTCATCCTTTTAACGACAGATTACTTTTGTCATTTTAAGACTGAAAAGTAGCAAGTGTTGTCTTCTGAGGAAAATTGTGGAAGGAATATTTGTTGCCCTATGCATCACAAAATGAGTGTTTCAGCTGATCTTAGGAGCTTCTTTAGTCTTTTTATTTGGGCAGGGGCCAAGGCAGAAATTATAGAATTGCTTCTACTTTTTCCATGGGTCATTTTTTTGTATATGTTGAATAGATATTCCTCTGGTAATAGAAATAAATTTTAGTTTAATTATTTAAAAATGAATTCAATAACCTATGATATACTTTTTCTAACACTGAGGCTTAATGCTTAAACATTTTAAGTTCTATTTAAATAAAATTAGGATATTTTAAAGTTTTAATCTTAGTGTTTGTTTTAATAGGTAATGTAGTCACATGGTTCACAATTCAAACATTACAAAAAGGTATATATACAGGGAAGAGTATTTGGTGTTACAGTTCTGAAGATGTGTGGAGAAGGCTATGCAGCATTACAGTGTTGATTCTGATCTTATGCAAAGGTGATCAGGAATGAATGTCACCACTAATGGGCAGTTAAGTCTTGAAGCTAACATTCAGAAATGCTGAGTTCTTATTCCCGATTATAACACTGTGGCCCTCAGAGTAAGTTTCAGTGAGAGAATTTGTTGTCATCGTTCTCCCTGGCTAAATAGGGATGACTGACCACGTATAAGACTTAGAAAAATAGAACAACCCTTCCAAAATAGGTTGTCTGATCATCTTTTTGAAAGTTGTTAAAGAATCGATCCTATGTTTTTTGTTTTTTAAAGATTTTATTCATTTATTTGAGAGAGTATGAGAGAGAGAGAGAGAGAGAGAGAGAGAGAGAGAAACTGCATCCTCGGAGGAGCATGGGTGAGTGGCAGAGGGAGAAGCAGGCTCCCCAAGGAGCAGAGAGCCCTATTCCAGACTCCATCCCAGGACCCTGGAATGATAACCTGAGCCAAATGCAGATGATTAACTGGCTGAGCCACCCAGGTGTTCTGATCCCGTGTTTTTTAAAAAAAGATTTATTTATTTATTTATTTATTTATTTGAGAGAGAGAGAGAGAGTGGGGGGAGGGATGGAGGGAAAAGGAAAGAATCCTCAAGCTGACTCCCTGCTGAGTGCAGAACCAGAGGTGGACCTCCATCCCAGGATCCTGAGATCATGACCTGAGCTGAAATCAAGAGTCCAACACTCAACTAACTGAGCCACCCAGGTGCCCCTTGATCCCGTTTTTATACCTTGTAATTTGCTATTATCTAGCAGATAAGGGTGAGAAGAGATTAAGAAAAAGACTAAGTAACTTGTTCATCATCCATTCTCTGGCCTTCTAAATTCTGTCTTGGTGTTTTTTCTGACATGAGAAGCCTGGGTTTTGGGCCCATGTTTGTAGCAGGGTTCTATTGTCATGTCTATTTTGGCTTTATTTCTGGCAGCCATTTCACATAGCTGCTTTATGAAAACACATTTTGTCTTTTATTCCTCTCTCTGCAACCACAGAGTAGGGGATGTCGTTAAGATTCCTGTAAAACATATCTTGATGGTAGTCAACATACCCTAATTACTACTATGATTTTTTTCAGTGAATAATCTTAAATCAGTATCTGGTGAAGTTTAGTTTTTTCCAGTTAGAATATTCTTCTCTCTTCTTGAAACCAAACTGGTTCATGTGGAAAATCAAACTGAATTCATGAAAATAGGTTTTTTAAGAAGGATTCCTAGGCAGGACTCTGGATTAAATAGTAACATGCAGTGTACCTGGGATAGAACAGCAAGTGAAAGGTCCAGTTAAGTGATTCATTGGTCGTAGTTTAAAATGGCTTTTATATTATTTTGTAAAGGGCTCTCTCTGAATGGATTAAAGTCCTTAATTCCTATAGTTGTCAATATTTTTCTTAGTTTAAAAATATTGAGATACAAACTTTTGTATATATGGTTGATATTAAGATTTCAGGATAATTTTAACGTGGCACAGATAAAAATTATGCTAATAACTGATAATATGCAAATATAAACACATTTTTGGGGATTAGAAGGAATTTTTCAAGATAGTGCCATTAACTATTTCTGAGGAGGGATTAAGTTTGATTAGTTCTAATCAGAGGAGCCTTGCAATTGCTTTGGTAGTCTGTATATGGGTGTATATTTAATTATGTCCTTTGATTGTCATATTATTCAAATCATTTTTATATCTAAGAAAGATAAAGTCAGTCTTGTATGTACATACATAGAACATCATCAGAGAGGTGTCTGAAGATCATTGTAAAAAGGATGTTCATGTGGTAATTAAATTTAAAATTAATTAAAAATAATCTACATGCTTAGTATAATGCTTGAAATATGCTATATCCAAACTTTATATTATTAGGTAGACATTAAAAATCATGCTTTTTTGGTAAATTATTAATGAGTTAAGAAAATGAATATCACATAAATGCAAAAATCAGAACAGAACGCATATAAACAGCTTGTCTCAAATTGTCTTACATATATTTATGCCTTGAAAAATGATTGGGGCAGGAGTTATGCCAAATGATAGCAGTGATTGTCTTGGCTGTGGAATTAGGTTCATTTTTATTCTTTCTCTATACTTTCCTTTAGTGGGCATCTAATACTTTTGAACCCAAGATTAACAACAACTACCATGTCATGGAGAAAAGCAGATCATCATGGCTAATAGTTTGAAGTTTTTCACAGATGCATAAACTGTTGTCAATTTATAGGATATACAAAATTTTGTTGAAAGGAGTCTGAGAGGTCATCTGGTTCTTCTTCCCATCAAGTACTGAAGTTCCTCCTGTATCACAACAGTTGTAAACAGAGTAGGTCCCAGGTATATACAAGGCAGATCATTTTTTAGTTGGTGCTAATTTTTTAGAAAGGCCCTCCCCATTTGTCCTTCTTTTGCCATTTGGGGGTCTAAAAATTTTTGAAGATGGTTTTTACAACATATCTATGTCTTCTTTTCTTTAGACTAAAGATATTTAGTTTCTGATTTATCATATGCCTTAATTTTCAGACCTCCTACTATTCTATTCACTTTCTGGGTCAGCGTCCCATCTTAAATGTGGCAACAATATCTGGGTAAAATATTTTGTCTGTACAGTGATAGTGAGGCCATAATATCTGTGATATTGATGTAATTCAGAAGTAGCTAAAGATTGGGGTGCCTGGGTGGCTCAGTGGGTTAAGCCTCTGCCTTTGGCTCAGGTCATGATCTCAGGGTCCTAGGATCGACTGACCGCCCACATGGTGCTCTCTGCTCAGCGGGGTGCCTGCTTCCCCTTCTCCCTCTGCCTGCCTCTCTGCCCACTTATGATCTCTCTCTCTCTGTGTCCAATAAATAAGTAAAATCTTAAAAAAAATTATTAGAAAGAAGTAGCTAAAGATTACCTAACCTTCAGGTATTGTGTGCTGGTACAGATGTGAAGAATTGACATTTCTTGCCATTCTTCACCCACCTGAAGAAGGCTGGCCCCAATTCATTGCTAGGTACATAACATAAAATGAGGATACTTGATTTCAGACTGGCAGATCAAGGCCCATTTAGATATAGCTCACACGCTTTGTCTCTCACTCTAAGTTCTTGGTCTGACATTTGGCTTGGAGACAATGTCACCGTTACGGTGACCAGCATATGAAAGTGTAGAAAGCATCTCCCTGAAAGATTTCACCTGGGTCTGTGACTCAGTAGTCCAAACTCCTGTTTGATTTTCTTTCATTATGGACTCTATAAAGTTCTCTAGGGTTAAAGACTCAGCGGGAGGATTACAGTTCGTAGAATGAAGGGATCTGTGTAGTGCCATTTAGTGTGACTCAAGTGAATGCAATGACATTTAGTAAAGAGCTTAAGCTTTATTGACTTAAAATGGGTTCACAGAAGAATTAGTACCTTTTAAAGTTGGATGTGGTGATGGTGTTTTTTCCTTCTAGACAGTGCTCTGAATAGTCTTGGATTGAGTTTTTTCAAGGTCAGACAGCTAGTTGGCGGCAGCCGACTTGAAGAGTGCTTTTCTGACTTTGACTATTTTATTTTATTTTTTTACTATTGTTAATAAAACATAAGTGATTTTCTTTAACTCAGCAATTATCATGCCCTCTTGGGTGGGCTATGCATCTATAGTTGAGAGAAGTTCTGTCTAAAGCTACAAGTTATGCTCAGTAGGGCTCTGAAGTGGAGTTGTTACAGTGCATGAGATGGATGACTACAAGGCTGAAGCCAAATTAATAAAGTAAAATAAATGGTATGGATTTTATAGTCTTTTATAAGTTGTTTAAACAGGTTTCAAAATCATATTGAAGGTTGGTTGTTTTGAAGTTTGTACCTCTGATATTTTATTTTATTCTATCTAGAAGACTTAAAATAATGGTTTGTTATAACCTCATGAACCAGTCCTTTCTTGAATTTTGGGACTCTTTTTTTTTTAAAGAATGACCTTGGGGCACCTGGGTGGCTCAGTCATTAAGCCTCTGCCTTCAGCTTCGGTCATGATCCCAGGGTCTTGGGATCAAGCCCTGCATCAGGTTCCCTGCTCAGTGGGGAGCCTGCTTCTCCCTTCCCCACTCCCCCTGCTTGTATTCCCTTGATCACTGTCTCTCTCTCTCTCTGTTAAATAAATAAAAGCTTAAAAAAATAAAAGAACAACCTTCTGCTTGATGTGTTTAATATTTTGCATTTTTTAAGACAAGGTGGATTATTTTGGAATTTATTCTCAACTCTTACCTTGCTTATGTCTCTGAATAGTACTTTTAATTATATGTACTTCATTACATGCCTGCCTTCCCCCACACCCTCCTGTGAAGAAGGAGAGGAGCAAGCCATGTTCTGTACTACTTACTGTATTTCCCAGCTCATCCAGCCACAGCTGTTGGGCCTAGATGTGGGTGCCAGATCCTGTGAGGAACTTTCTATAGGCGCTGGCCATAACCACTGTGATGGCCTCTGAAAACTCAGAGAATGAGATTCATCTCTAACAAACTGGGAAAGTAAGACCCAGAGTCGTGGTTGGAATGGAATAGGAAAGGTCATGGTGTGGGATGGGGTGAGGGAGAAACCAAGGGGATGGAGTTGGCCAATGAAAAGCTGGAATTATTAGGGAGAAACAGCTGTAAGTAAGCAAAAGAAGCCCATCCACAGAAGGCAACATGGAGCAAAAAACAGAGGGATGAGCAGATAATTCCAGAAGTGAGAGATGCCCCTACAGAGAATTGGCACAGTTTGTGTTGCTTCTCAAAGTCTGATCTATAGGTGTCCTTGGAGTCTTCTCCCCCTTTCTTGATGTAGTTGCGAAGTCATGAGGCCTTGTAATCAAGATGGAGACTAAAACACATAAAAGGCATCCAATTACTTGAATAATTATATAATTGTCCTATCTTCAAAAGGCTTATGCATTATGTGTGGAGTAGTTTAACTCCTCAACAAATGACTCAAATTAAATTTTATCTTTAAAGGAGCAGTCCTCTTTAGATGAGGCATAAGGACATTTTCTTAAAACCTGTCATTAAAGGGGCGCCTGGGTGGCTCAGTTGGTTGAGCAACTGCCTTCAGCTCAGGTCATGATCCTTGAGTTCTGGGATCGAGTCCCACATTGGGCTCTCAGCTCCACGGGGAGCCTGCTTCTTCCTCTAACCTTTTCTCCTCTCGTGCTCTCTCTCACTTTCTCTGTCTCTCAAATAAATAAATAAATTCTTAAAAAAAACCTGTCATTAAAATTATAGCAGCAATACCGCACTGTGTTTAAAACATGAAAAAAACACTATACCTAGTGTATGATGAATACTTTTTCTATCTATATGGACTGTATGTGAATAGTATTCTTATTCGGGGTGTGTTTCTTTTTGCTAGTCAGTTGCCAGCATTATTCAAGGAATAATAGGTCATTGCTATTAACATACTAGGTGGAAAAAGCTTGTGCTGTCCTTATTTTCCAAAAAGATTTTGTTGTGACTTCCTTCTTCTTTTTGGCCATTGAAATTAATGTTATTTCAGTCAATATTATACCTTTTGTGGGAAGTTTGTAGTCAGCCAGCATGCAGAGGGATTAGTTAGTATAGCATGAAACATTTTTTGTTTTTCTTAATTGTGGTTAAGGAGGACTCTTTGTTGCTCTATGCCTCTTTATGTAACATGATCCTTGGATTAAATCATTAAATATTCTGAATGTTATTCTCTTATTTTGTATGTTTAGCAGTTGTGGCTTGTCCCAAACTAGTTTTTTTTGCAGTTTTTTATTTCTTTGGGCATAAATTCCTTCTTGAAAGAGTTGCCTTTTGACACTTCAAGTGGTGAAAAAATAGATTTCATTACCTTCCTTTTTTTTTTCTTTAGTGAAATCAAAATGATAGGAGAAGTGTGTAAGTATGTGTTTCCTTCCTTAGCATTTACAACTTTTAGTACTGTGGTCACCCTAGATTATCAGTCATTCATATTTTCTGCTTCTTAATGGCTAAAGTGATGATAGGTAGGGAATGAAGGAATTTAGCCAGAGATGAAACCAATTATTGGCAAATATATAGAAGCTTCTGTACTTTTTTTTTTTTTTTTTTTAGTTCACCATCAGTTTCCTTTTTGAGAGAATAAAACCACCCCAGTTTCAATTCCCATGTGCCCGTTTACTTTGGAGTTACCAGGAAACCTTAATCCCCTGTGAATGAGAGAACGTTTAACTTAGTTTAAAGTACTTTTCTTAAATAGAACTTCTCGTTAATTTTTCTATGGGATCTTTGAAGACAATGGTTCTAAGTCAATAGGAGTTGCTGTTTGGGAAGCTCTGTGGCATATTCCCTAGGTTTGGAGGTTTGGAGAGCCCATTTTTTTTTTCTTCAGCCAGCACCTTGAGAGGGAGGTATTAACAAAATTGAGGAAATAGTATATTTCAGTACTTAATTAGAACGTGGATATATGTTTCCTCTCATTTGAGTGCCACTCCACTTTAGTATCTCTCTCATACATTAAAAATATAATGAGCTACCTCATAATCTGTGAATCTAAAAACTCTCCCGTTTCTTCTAGGGTCCATGGGACTGCTAAAGAAGAAATAATTTCTAGCTTCAAAGAGTTTTCAAGCAAAGGGGGAGAACGCTTATAGAATTGGCTAGAGTAAATGATTATGTATTGGCTTTACAATAGGATACCCCTCATGAGATACTGACCTCACTGGGAGCTAGACCTGTCCAGGTACAGGACTGTAGAGGGAAAAGGTGGCTCTATGGCCCCTGTCCTCAAGAAAGTCACAGGGCAGAGGAGAAAGTGTTCGAGTAGAGATGTGAGGGGTATGTGAACTGAGTATGATTACGATGTTGGGTAAGATTAGATAAGACTTTGCGGGAGAGTTTCTGGCAGAGAGCAGGGCTTAGATTAGGTTGAGATGTCTTCCAGACCTGTGATTTCATGACTTTAGTGTCTTAATGGAGGCAAAATGGGGAGCATTCCTGGCAGAAAGAACCAACTAAGTGCCTTTGCAAAGGTAAAACAAGGGAGAGGAGAGACTATTTCTCTGTCATGTGGTTCAGAAAACAAATGAATTGAAAGTGATATATATCATTATATCATTTTATCTAAGTAAATTATGCACAGATTCAAGTGAAAAGTTGAGAGGATGAGTAGAAGGATTTGAAATCCAGATTAAATTTAGGAGATCCTGTTGTCTGTATTCATTGTCTCCTGAAAGATGATGAAATTTAAAAAGATAACCACAAATTTGCAATATAATTTGTTTTGCAGCTTTTGACTTGTGAATGCTGGGTTTAGGGACATGTTATTACTTTCTTCTTCCCACTACTTTCCTAGATGATAAATGCATTCTCCTATGCTTTGAAACACAGAATTTTCAACTACTGTAATGCCTTCATTGCGTTTTGGGTGATAAATTTTCCAAGTTTGGAATGATGGCTATGAAATAAATAGCATCATTTAAGTAAGTCCTGAACCTTCTATGGCATACGTTTTTCAAAAAAAATGTAATTTTAAGGAAGGCAGTTCAAAGTTTTGGCTTTGCAGTTTGTTTCTGGCTGTGTTTAATGGAAATCAAACTAGAACTTCTGAGACCAATGGTTCAAATTTGGCAAATAATAGAAAATTTGGTTCTATTTGTATAAAATTAAAGATACCCTTAAAGAAATCTTTGTCTATCAATGTAGCATACCGTAGTATTAGCATGAAACTACCAGTATAATGATGAACAGCTACAGAGAAGGGAAAGCCAAGAATATTTGAGCTCTAGTATTGTATGCAGAATAAATATAGCCAATTCTCAATTTTTCAGGGATAGATTTTCTAGCAGAATTAACTGGAGTTCATGTTCTCATTCTCATTTCCCAAACTCTACCATTAACCATTTTAGTGTTGGTAAACTCTTAATGTCCAGCAGTGTTCTTAATCACCTTGGTGTGTGTTTGTCCAAGGACCTTTTAAAAACTACTGATGCCTGAACTTAGAGATTCTGATTTAACTGTTCTGGAAATAAAGCTGGGGCATTAGTTATTTTTTTTAAAGCTGCCCGTGACTTCGATATGTAGCCTCGATTGGGAGCCACTGATGTGGAGAATAGTCAAGTGTTAACAGAAATTGTAAGTTCATATTGATCTCTAATGCTGATAAAAGGGAACGAATTGCATGTATTTTATATGTGTTTGTGTCTGTTATTAGTGGATTTCATTTTCTGTTGAATTTTGTTCTCTTATGACTAAATATTCATGGTGTTCTAAGGGGGTCTACTGTGCAACACTAGTTCTGCAGTATGTTAATAAATATCATCTTTTTAAAAGTCCTATGATTAGGTAAGTTTGAGGAGTGCTGTCATATCCGCTTAAAAAAGATCCTTTCCTTCAAAACTACCTACAGATTGTAATGTGCTAGTTATTTTTATTTTGTGAATTTGTTAGGGAAATATGTAATATGCAGCATTTCACAATATCATTTGATGAAAAAAAATCTAGTCTACAGAATTCAACAATAAATGAATCATTTGGAAATTCCTTTAAACACACACACACACACACACACACACGCATGCACACACACCCCAAGATTTGTGGTGGGGCTGGATATGATACAAAGGAGGCTTTTTAAAAAATATTTTTCCTCAGTGAACCTCATGCTAGGGATGAGAATGTATATCATTTCAGAGTCTATGATTCTTTCCTAAAACACAGCCATTATCATTTTATATCTGTGCTCTGTACTTCTTTAACTTTTCTCCATTGCCTCTAAGATAAAGCTAAGTTTCCACCTTTGTCTTTGAACATTAACTAAATTCAGTTCCTTCTTATTTAATTTTGTCTCCCATTGCCCCTCCAACCATTCCTGTTGGCATTAGCCAGTGGGATACCCAAGTCATGATCATTCTTGACTCTAATGACTTGCAGATAAAAGTGCCTACCCACCTAGAAAGTCATTTTCTTATCTCAATTTCTGACCTTTCCAGTTAAATAGCTAAAATCCCCACCATTTTGTGGCATGTTCTGGACTGTCCCATCCCACACTGACAGTTTTTATTTGTTTATGTGTTGCATTTACATATCTGTATCACTTTGGATTTTATTAAAAAGTTAACTTGCTTACCTTGTTGTTCTGTTCTTTTGAGTTAATATTATAATAGTTGAACTAGTTTCTGAACTCCTGAGAGGCTCAAGTATTTTGGGGCCTAACACATTGCTCTGTGTGCATGGTTGGGACTAAGTAACTTCTTAGCATCATGATATTGTAGGACTGAAAGGGATAGGGACCATAGAGATTTCCTAAGTGAGCATACAAATGAGGGAAGGCCTAGAGAATTTAAACGATTGTCCAGGTCCTATAACTATCTAATTGTTGAAGCAGGGGAGAAAACTCAATTCATCATTTTTCTTTTTTCTTTTCTTTTTTCTTTCTTTTCTTTTTTCTCTTCTCTTGTTTTTATTTACACTGACAATTCACATCTTTTAAACATTTCTGTGCTCTTTTAGGAAAAATAAAAATCTCATGTTTTTGTTGTTAGTGGGAAAACATAGTAAGTTAATTATGGTTACCTAACAGATCAAAGCAATAAGAGACAGAGCTGCCTTATTCTGCACCCTGCCAACACACACACACACACACACACACACACAAGAAGATGCTTTAGAGGTTCTTAGTGGGTATTTGTCTGATATGGGAAGCTTGGTCTTTAAAACTTGGATCTTCCACAGGTGATTATAATGTCTATTTCTTCATACTGTCTCCTCTTTATCCCTTATTCTTTCCTCTGATTCATTGCCATGCCCTCATTTTGAAGCAATCCACAAATGAAACAAGTAAGAGATGTCAATATTAGAAAGAACACTAAACCAGGAGCCATGAGATCTGTTGACTCTCAGCCCATTAGCCAACTGTGAAATCTTGGGCAAGTCACTTGTCATTTGAGACTCCATTCTCCTGCTTGTAAAATGGGGATAATTCTTCATAGATTTGGTGTTAAAATCAGCTAAAATTGAACAGTTTCAAATTAGTTGAAATTGAAAACTTTGATCAAAGGTGAGAGATTATTTGGCTCTTTAGAGAGACCCTTCTGTGTCAGTGCTTAAGGGAAGGCTATGGGGTCTTACAGTTTTAGGATAGGACTCCATGTTTTTAGTTGTTTGGAAACACACACACACACACACACACACACACTTCTATAATATTATTGGCAACTCTTCCTACTTTAGAATTGAATGACTATTATATTTATTTGGGAATACTACTTTCTGGATTCTTATGTTGAGAAAAGATTCCATTGGTTTCTTTATTACTGAAACATGTTTCTATTTTTTGCATTTTACAGTAAAATGTTTTCTTAGTAGAGTTTTTTTTCCTCTCTCTCCCCCAGTTTTCTCTCTTCTTAGTGGAGTTTTTTTTCTCTCTTTCATTTTTTTCTTGAGGTAGTGTTGATGGTGTTAAGTTCTCATGCAATAGGATAGTTCATCACTATTAGAAATACTGTTACTCCTTTGTTATGAAATGGAAAATTATCAGGGAATGATTGGTTGTGGCTGGATGAGGTTTGCTATCAATGAAGAATTATCAGGGCATGCTGAACTTTCATTTTAGATGCAAAAATATTTTAGTTTTAGTTGGCAGAAGAGGATAAAAAGAAAATCCAAGCAACTTCTTGATTCAGGAGCTGCCAGTTCTCTCTGTGGCTCAAGGAACATTTCATGTCTCAGCCACAAGAATCTGCCATTTTGGTTCTGATATACATTGCCTTCCCTCTGCCCTCGATTCTGCTTTCAGCTTCTGACTTCAGAGCCCTTTGCTCTGAGGCAATGAGAGTCCTTTGAAGATTACTTATGAACTCTTCCTTCCACAGCCCTTTGGGCTGCTGGGGATGAGTGGTGGGAGCTACTCATCATTATTGGTGTGAAAGCTTTTAGTGAATATGGAGTGCAGGGCACTGTTAGGTCTGTTCAGCGACATGATAACACAGCAAATTCTGTTAGTTGCTGTGAGGAGCAGTGCTTTTTGGGGATCAGGATAGGTGTGGATGTTGTAACTGACTATTGGTACAGGCATAGTGGGCGAGTTGGGGGTCAGGTAACTTAGTGCTGTGGTGCTGGGAAAGACACTTAAATAGTATCTCCAAGGTGAAGAAGGTCTGGGAACTTGGGGAGGTATGACACAAAACAGGAAGATAAAGGGATGGATGTGGGGAAGTGGGAATGAAGAATTTTTTAATTTTAATTTTTTAATAAATTTTTTTCTAGCTGAAATATAGTTAACAATGTTACATTAGTCTCAGGTGTACAACATAGTGATCCGGCAACTCTATATGTTCTATATGTTCTACACTGCTCACCACACATGTAGCCACCATCTGTCACCATACAGTGCTTTTACAACACCATGCTTCCCTCTGCTGTGCATAGGACCTAGTGGATGAAGAAGAAGAATTAGAATGACTTCAGGGTTTCTGATATGAAAGACACCGACATAGAGACATCTAGCAGGAGAGCTGTTCTGAATAAAAATGTTATCTTGAAGTCAAGATGGATATGTGAGTGAGTGCTCAGGAGAGAGTTCAGGGCTGAAAATAGTGACTTATTAAGAATCCCTTGCATTCTAGAAATAGTGAAGTGGTTCATGTACAGTTGCTATAAATTAAGAGTTTTTAAATTCATCTCCTTAACATTACAGGAAATTACAATTGTGTTTTACGATAAGTAATTATGGCAGGTTTTTTAAAAGACCATTTGAAAAAAATGGCTAGAAACTACTCAATAGGGAATGTGGGTCTGAACTTGGAATAAGTCAGCGCACTGTTAAAGAAGAACACTTGATTTATTGAGCTCTTGCCTTCTTTGCTCTCTTCTTGTCTCTGGCTCCTTTTCCCCAAATCTCCTGCCCTCTTTTTGGTCTCCGAGCTTCCAAGATGTAGAACAATGTCTCACTGCCACATAAGCATCAATACGTGGTCACTCAGAGTTCGTAGACTTGAAAGTGCTTTCCTCCAGAGAGCTGTGTGTGTCACATCAGCCTCCCCTATGGTTTTGTGACATGGTGGTAATGAGAAAGGAGGCCCAAGACTAATGTACCGGTTTACTGACAGCTAGTGGTTGTGAAAAGAACATTGGATGAGGAGAAAGAAGAAGGAAATAATCCCAGTGCCAGATATTTCTTCTAGATCTCTGGTTTCTTACTCATTAAGGGAGGGCCAGAACTATCCAGTCTCTAGAGCTCTGCTATGCTGTTTTTTAGTGCATGGAAGTAAGATGCATATCCATACTGTAAGTGTTCCCAATAAATCAAAGCAGGGTCCAAGTATCAGCTCACAGAACATATTTGTTCTTCATGTGAGGTTTATGTAGCACTCTTAAATTTGCCAGATTTTCTTAAACTTCCCAGTAAGAGAGCAGGAGGAAGGCCTTCAACTGTTAAAGTAGTTTTGATGAGCACCTGCACTGTTGAAATTAATCTAGGTTAATCTTCCTGAGAACTATGGGGGTAATGAGAAATGGTCTCGAAACCTCAGAGCTAAGCCTTCCTATAAGAAGGAATTCAAGATTTGCCCTTAGCCTCACAACTAGCTCTTGTTAACTAAATTTTAGACAGAACCTGTAATTTCTCATGAAGCATAAGAAAACATTATTTAGTATTTCCTTTTCTTGTGGAGGCAATACATAGTAAGTTAAACAATATAAATGTCTCAGAAAGGATTGAATGAAAAAAAGAATCCACCGTGTAGTTTTCATTCTAGGTTCATGTCATATGACTTACCTTTGTTCAGTGACAATATTCCTTGCAGGTTTTGATTACTATTTTGGTACTGAAAGGTGTTGGTTTTATAGAAAGAATAATTATTTAGAGTGTTTGTACTAAAATGTTTACCTGTAATAGGGCTAGCATGAAATGTAACAACTTGTCTTTATTCATACTGAAGAAAGCTGTATCGTGGCTTATGTATATGTAGAATTTTAAGATGTTTTAACTCATTAGATTTTAAAGTAATTACAGACTTCCCTTCTCTCCTTTCTCTGAGTTCTTGAATCCCAGAGACCAAAATGCAGCTGTGCAGATGTGTGCTAATTCTTCAGATGTTTGTTGTCACCGTGGAATAAAGTTACTCAGTACATAATGGTTAGTCAAGTGAATGAAATGATGAACTTTCTCATTAAAAAGAACTTTTTGAGCCCTTTAGTGTGTGTGTGCCAGGCACTCTGTGGGGCCTTAGGAATACTATGGTGAGCAATCAGACATAAGCTCTGCCATTATAGAACAAATGGAAATTTTACTGAAGGATATAGACAAAATACAAGAAAATAAGCAAATAGAATAATGGTTGATTATGATACTTCTGTGAAAGGAGCAGGTACAGAAGTGAGGAAAGGCTTATTAAATGATGAACACATCAAATAGAAAAGAACTTACATTTTTTAAACTAATTTTAGGAGAGAGCTGAATTTTGATAATTTGCTTTGAATAGACAAGAAGCTTTCTTAAGTATTTACTTCACCTTTCGAAAAACAATTATTTACCGTCCCACTTAGACCAACACATTTAAGGAATCCTACCCATTCAGGATATAATTACATTTTCTATCATTTGTCTTTATTGGAATTCCTTTACTGTTCTTCCAAAACAATAGTTCATTCCTTAGAGCTAAGCCTCAGCAGGAATAATGAAGCATCTCATTTGATATATTATCCCATTACCTATGATGTTAAGACAGTTGGTAAATAATTTTTTTACAGAGTAACCAAAATGGGGGGAAGGGAGGAAGAAAAAGAAAGATTTAACCCAATTTAAACAGTCTGACCCCCGGAAAATGATTTAGGAAAGCTCTGTCATGTGATGGCTGCTATTCATTATTGGGGTTTGTTTGCCTTTTAAATCAGGGCAACACTTGGGTTGTGGTTTTGCTGTCCTGCCCTTTCTTCATGTTGGAATTTTTCTAGGGCTTTTTGCAAATTCAGAGGCAGATGTTTGTCTTCCTGTTGTTAGGGGATGATTTGGCGCCATCTAGATTGATTTTTTGCTTTTGCCAAAGGAACACTTTCTGAATAGTTTCAAGCAATGACAGCTGCTGAAAGGAAATGCTATGGTGGTGCCTTCATGCCCTGACTAGTCCATTGTTGATTAGTCTTACAGAGACTAAGCAGTCGTAATTTTAAATTCTCATAATACAGTGAAGGTTATCACTTGTATTTTAGGAAACCAATAGCTTTTACACTTTCAATGAAGAATTAATTGGCCACATGGTTCATAATGTGGTCATAGAACTTCCCGTAAGGGATTTATACTATTCAGTGGCATTAAGTACATTCACTCGTGCTACTTTAAGAGATTCTTGCTGTGAAATAGCATCCTACCTGAATTGATATTTTGACATTATGATGGCCATATATTTATAAAAAATATAGGAACAAAAATATAAAATTGAATCACAGATACAAATTATTTTGCTGGAAAGATAAAATTTGAAATTATAATAACATTGTTGCAAATTTACAGTAAAACTGCGCTGGCCAGTGTTACACATTTAAATGAAGAGTAACTGGCTACTCTAAAGCTGGCATTTAGAACTACTAAGGAGTTGGTAGGTGTTTGAGGGCCTAGAAAGAAGTACAAGGAGGTCTTTGCATTTTGTGAGGAGTGGGATAGACGTAGACCTGAATGGCAGCTGCTCCCTGTGGCTTCTTAGACCTGCATTGTGAAAGATGCTGGTGGGCAGGAGCAGAGTACTGTCACGTGGAGCACTTAGCCTGTTTTCCCTGAAATGTTTATTACATCCGTGTGTTCTGTGTTCCGGGATGAAGCATAGTGACTCTGGTAGGGCAGAGGAGGGGGTCAGAGAGAGGAGTTCTAGGCTGGCTTTATTCCTGGAACTTGGTGGAATTTTTTCTGTAATGAGTTCCTGATGACTTGAGAACATTTCAAAGCCTTGCCTTCATGTCTGGGCTGTACAGTCACCATTTCAATTCCACTTGTCTGTCTTGTGCTCTGTGCAGCGAGTGGTCTTGCAGGAAAATGTGGTGGAGTGTACAACCCAACATTTATTTGGACAAATCAAAAACACCCTGCTTGTAAAAATATGGACCACTCATTTGTATCATTCTTTTTTTTTTTTTTGATATTTTTTTATTTATTTTAGAGAGGGAGAGTGTGAGCATGGGGAGCAGGGGCAGAAGGAAAGGGAGAGAGAGAGAGAAGCAGACTACTTGCTGAGCACAGAGCTCGATGTGGGGCTTGATCCCAGGACCCTGAGATCAAGACCTGAGCTGAAACCAAGAGTCGGACACTCAAGCAACCAGCTCTACCACCCAGGTGCTGTACCTGAACCACCTCATTTGTATCAGTCTTCTATTTTCATGCCTTACTAATGGGGCTTGTGAACCAGGTGTCTCTTTAGGACACCACTCAATGAAATTTTGTGTTTCCTGGCTTTCTCACCTAATCATTATTTAAAGGGAAGCTAAGTTGGCTAAGTTTGAAGCAGAGAAGTAGAAATCCCTATGATTGATTAGTCTTCTGAAGGCTTTCTGATGGTGCCACTTCCAGATCAGGGTAGGGGCATTTGAGGGAAGGATAATGTCTCTGAAGGGACAGCTCCATACATCTAAGAGTATTTGGCTACATCAGTGATTTGGAGCTCTTTGCTGCTTCTTCCTTTGCATCCAGTTTTGTCAAGCTTCCCAGATATTTCCTGAAGCACTTTGCTCCCTTGTCGTCTATCGCCATGTGTCTTTTGGAGAAACCTTTCTGTTACTGCCAAACCCGAGTTTGGCCGGATGAGGTTGAATTCTTACATTTTTAGTGTGAATTCTGAATGGCAGGTGGTTAAACTTAAGATACATTATATTAGCCCATTATATTATTATTATATAATAATATATAATATATATATTATATATATAACATACACATATATACATTAATATGTATTATTAATGTATATTAATACTAATGTATATATATGTATATACATATAATGTGTATATATACATACATACATATACATTATATTATATTAGCTTAAGATACATATCAAAAGCAGATATGAAGTGGCTTAATAATCTACATGAGTAGCACAGACTAAAAAATAAATGCAAGAGGAAATTTTTGCGAAGGAAAAATAGAAATTGGAAAATAGTTTGAAGTGAGGAACAATAATGTTTGTATACAAAACATCAGAGTGTCAGCTTTCCCCATGGCCAAAGCTGAAAAGGAAATCTGACCAGTTATAAGAATCTCAAAGTCTGTAAATTAAAAAAGCTGTCAGTGGCTCAGGAAGGTTACAGGCTTACTGTGGATTTGCTAAAGGAGAGACTGCTGCATGTGTTTGGTAGAATATGTGTCTACAGCAGCTACCCCAGCTGCAATATGATTCTTTCTTATTACATCTCAGTATAGGAAAAAGAAATTTTCTTCTTCTGAGCTGAAGCAATTCTACAAAGGTTAGAAATTAAGAATGCCTAAGATGACTATACAACTATGAATATATATATATATATATATACACATATATATATGTGTATATATATATATATTCTGTGAATAGTATTTCTCCCAAATCAGTTAGATAAAATGGTTATCTGGCTTTTATTATTACTTGTTAATTTTTATTACTAATAATTCTAACATTAGCACCACTTACAACACATAGCTACCCTTTTTCAAGTACCTCTGATGTGCCAAACATTATACTAAGGCACTTGCTGCAGAAGAGATCTCTTAATCCCCACAGAAACCCTGTAGCTTGATTCTTATTTTAGAGAAAGGAATTTGGCTCAGAGACTTTGACTGACTTGGCCAGGTTCTCATGGCTGTTGGTGCCTCTGTCTTGCACCGATTCCACTACCTGAGACCAAGACATTTTTGTGCAGGGGAGAGAGTTTAGCTCTTTTGAGCCAAATCTCATAAACAGTCCGGAGAGCAGCCTTTTCTCACATTAGCCCAAGCAGCACAGAAGTAGACCCCTGGCTGCCCTGTGCCTGGGACGCCTCTGTTTTCTGTTCAGCCCCATGTGTGTTGCATACGTACTCGTGTAATTCCACAGCTGGCTCCCTTTAAGACTCCTTTAGAGTTGTACATCCAAGGCCACATTACAGTGATTGGATAAGAATACTATTTTCTTTGACTTCTAAATATTCTTTAGCTTTGAATATATAATTGAATTTCATTTGCCTAATGTTACCAGGAAGGGCAATCTTATAAAAAGGAAAAAAAAATAGCATTCCATGTAAAGAGATTTGAAATCTGATATTTCTACCATGTCCTCTTGATTAAAAATTTAAATTAAAAACAATGTAGAGATTATTTCCATCATTTTGACAGTATAGTGTATGTTCAGAAGTACCTTTAGTATGCCCCTATGTATTTTAAGCCAGAGACAATGTTACTTTTAAATGTCAACTTTTAAAAACAAAGGTTTCATCTATGTTTAAACAAAGCATTTGCTTTATGTGGACAGAAGGCATTCCCCCCCCAACACACTCAATTTGTTCTACCTTTGGTCAAGGCAGGGAAGCTGATGATAAGTTTTTAAGAGGGAAGAGGTATGCAGTTAGAACCGTATTGGCAGTTTGGCAGTTATTTTTCCAGGGTGAATGTGCTTTCAGAATTTGCCAGTAGTTGCTAGGCAGGCTTTAACAAACACAAAGGACATTACCCAAGTGTCCAGCCTGGCTGGTCTCTCAATTTAAATTTTGTGATCCTGGCTCAAAATGTAGTAAGGTCTATTGCTGTTTGAACCTGGAATATAGAATTGTGCCAGCAATCCCACTGGCATCCTGAGGCCATAGTGAAGTTAAATTTTCTTCCCCAGGAGGCCAGTTGACTGACTTTAAGCAAGGGCACACTGTCCAAGATCCAGGGCCAGGGCCTCCAAGGTGAATGGAAACTATATAAAGAAAACAACACCATCTTGCCAGGAGTGCTAGCCTTTTCATTTGGTGCTTTCCTTTCCAATTACTGGATTTTCTTGCTGAGTATATGCTGACTTTTTGTATCTTTCTCTCTCTTCTGGCACATGTACAAAATTTTCACACACTCAGACTCAGTCCTTTGCTTAAATAACTTTTCTAGATGAATTTGGAGAAATGGCAATGAAACTGAAGAAATACATGTTCTCCTGCAATAGCGATGAAATGGGCAAAGATTTTTAAAAATAATTGTTTAACCATAGGTCTGTCCATTTACTTATCTTTTTTTTTCTTTCGTTTTGTGCTGCCTCTTCACATCAACTTTTCCTAAGAACAGTACTGTGCCATGTACTATAGATGAGAAATGCAGACTAATTATGAAATCTAAAAGTTTAAAAGACAGCACCTTTTAAATGTGTCAGTCATACTAAGGGCAAAGTGCTGATAAATAATACGTTCAGCTTTCCCAAATGGGATAAACATGCAGAGTTGGGATAATAATAAGTGTGAGATATGAAGTTTATCTTGATCTATAATGGGAGTCAACAGCCTATTATTTGGGCTAAAATTCTCTAGAATACACTAACAGAACTAGCTTTACCATGTTTCCTAGTGAGGTATGAATATCATACATCCTTCCAAATAGGCTTAGGGTCTTGTAGGCTGCCTGTACTATCTGTTTGAATATCATTACATATAAAGGAGACTGTGATGATTATTGTAATGATGGATTTCCTCCTGCATGTGTAAACTCTTATTGCTTATAATCCTTTTTCTTTAGCTTTCTGTATCTGGAATATTTTGGTTGGGGCTACCATAGTATCTGCGTGTTTCCTGCACAGAACTTTTAAGGAAACTCACAGTAGAAATAATGGAAGAAACAATGTTATCTTAGGCTGTGGGTATATCTCTTGTGAAAAATGCAACAGGTAGCGCTGCATTTGGGGGACATGGTCTTTCTTGCCAGCTCCTGAATTAATATTTACTACTGTTTTAGGGAGTTTACATTGTTAGTTTTAAATACAACATGAAATGTTTCTTTTCATAACTTTATATTCTATTTGGAAAAAATACCTTTTTTTTTAAGTAAAAATTGTATGCACCTATTGAAAAAAAAAAGTACAGAAAAGTAGAGCAGAAACTAAATAAAGAACAGCCAGATTCTTCCTCAAAGATAGTGTACACATTTTGGAAGCATCTCTCTAATTCTCTGCGTATGACAGACATACCTATATTTAGCTTTATTTGTCATTTACTTTGTAAACTAGTCTGTATTCAGCTTTTTCTAGCTAGCCATCAACACTTCTTGTTCATAAAGAGTTGCAACATTCTATTTGGTGATCATGGAATCACTTAAACATTTTCTTAATAAAAATATGAAAGTGTTTTATTTAAGTAGAAAAACTGCATTAGACAATGAGTATTTGCCTATAGTGACCATTGAAAAGAGAGGATGTCAAATTTTTACTGAAAGAAATCCCATTAATAAAGCATTGAAATTACATTGTTTTAGGAAATAACATGAATGTCAAAATCTCTTTGCTCCTTTAGAGAATCAAATCCTTGGCTTTCAGCTTAATTCAAAAATTTGAAAGAAAGGTAGTTCATGGGTTTAAGGAGTATTTTAATATACTATAACATACTAGTTATTTGGAATCCAGAAGAATGAATCATAGTGGTTACAGTATCAAAGACTGAAGGAGTGAAATCCCAAGATGATTTTCTACACTCCTGAAAAACCATCTTCATAGTAATCTGTGTCTTTTGGCTTGTCAGCACTTTGAAAGATAAAGACTTTTCCTTCTTTGGCTACTCACGACCACTTTTTTATCTTGTTGATGGGTAAAATGGACTATGCTCACAGTTACCAGAATGTGTACTTAAGGGATTCAGGAAGAGCTTTCTCAAAAAAAAAAAAAAAAAAAAAATTTTTTTTTTTTTTTTTTTGTGTGTGTAATCATGGGAGAGTAGCATAGCTGCAAACATGAGACTAGCTAAAGTTTTCCAGGTCCCTTTGGTGTTTAGCTTTAACTAGAATTACAGAGAAAAGTTGACAAGCAGTGCCATGATTGACTGATTTTCAAAGTGTTGTAAAGTGTTCAGAGAATACACTGCATTCAGCAATCTATTTTCCAGAAATCACAACATTTTTTTCCAGCTTTAGGACATGCTGAGTTCTTTTTTCTACTTGATCTAATGTTTTCATGCCTTATTTTAATTTTAAAAGGTTTTTCAGAAGTAAACATGACACACTCAACTGCATTAAAAAAAATGAAAGCTACTTTTGCCCTTTCAGTAAGCCAGTAATGCCATCTCTAAGGACAGTACTGGCACTTAGGACAGCCCCTATCCTACATTAGAGTATGAGTGAAGTTATCTGCTCTAGGAGCTTGTGGTACATGGCAGTTTTAGATGCTCACAATATATAAAAATACTCCCAACGACTATCCTTCTCTGAGCTGTGCTCTCATACATCACAGTGCACATAGAGTCACTGTCCCAACATTATACTGATCCTTCGACTTTTTCTTGTGTTCACCCATTGGAAATGCCATTTTCTCCTGCTCTTTGCCAGAGAAGCCTTCCGATGCAAGCCCTAAAAGGCATTTATCATAGAGTTGTATTCTGTGGTGTGTTCAGCACTCTTGTGAGCTAGCCACTCTACCATGACTTCAGTTCTTACTGTAGAGATGTCCTGTGATTTCAGTGTTCAGTCTCTCTATGTGTCTCTCTGTCTCTCTCTCACACACACACATACACACCCTATATCTTTAACTGCCAGAACACTGAGGTACAGAATTCCTCTCCAATGTCTGAAATCCTTTCTGTGGCCTGAGAATAGGACTACTTGGTGCTCCTTGCTCTCCTAATTATCACTTCTGATCACTTGCATCTCTCTTTCTTCTTTTTCTTAGTAGTTCCCCTACATAGGATTTAGGTAGGACCTTTTCCTATTACCCCATAATTACCCCATGATTGCTAACTAGGATGCAGACTTATGGACCTATTTATAGCCCTGGAATTTTGAAGAGAGCTTTGGATAAACTGCCAATGTTGAGTCTGCATACTTCTTTGCATTTATTAACAGATGGCAGAAACTGCTCTGATACCCACAGCCACCACTACTAACTCTTCTCTGCAAACTCTCTCCCTAATGAGATTGAAGTGGGAAGAAAGAAACTGAATATCCTTAGGGATGTTGAGCTGGTGGGAATTGAAGTGGTCCTTTTAAGAGGTTAGGAGATTTTTTCTTGGGAGAAGGGACTTTCCAAGGAGTTGTCTCAAAGATTGGGCATACAGCAAGAAGAGGAGACTGGTGTTTCATTACCTGGTGGCACAGCTGCTTAAGCAAGAGTCTTACTGATGTGCCCCAGTGCCTAAGTGAGATTGGACAAGACAATTGGGGAGAAACTCTCCCATCATTGAATGTGAGGCAAGTAGATACCACTCAGGGTAGCTGGGCTTGAGCTGTCTGTCCAGTAATCCATGCATGAAGTTTGACTACTTAGGTGAGTAGAGCCCAGCATCTGGAGACCATTAGGTGTTCTGCTATTGTCAGAGGGTAAGGAGACGTAAGAATGTTGGTTATCTCATGTCAGGAACTGGGCAGTGGGAACCCTCATGGATGCCTCTCAAAAACTCATACAGACTCTCCACAGGAGAGCTATTTGCAGACCTTCCCTGTAGAGATTGTCAGTAGCCAGTTAGTGGTACTCCGAGAAGCACTAGAAAGCAGTGGAGAGAGGATCGCTGATGCACGCAGGTAAGTAAGGAGGCATTTGCTTTTACTTCCTTTCCTTCTTCCCCCCAAGTAGCTGATCTCCACTGGCGCATTTGATAGATTTTGATGTGTTAACTTATCTAATCCTCCAAACAACTCCATGATATAGATACTATTATGTTCTCATTTTACATATAGAGGAAACTAGGGCATGGAGAAATTTAGTACTGGGAATTTGGATCTATGTGGTCTGACTCCCAAGACCATGTTATAGCCATTATTGTCCCGCCACATGAGATCAAAGGAAATGATTTTCAATTTTTTTTTTACTGTAACCAGCATAAGAAATAGATATTCATTACATCCCGACCTACTACATACCTACCTAAGAAGTGAACAAAGTTTAATGAGGTAACACATGTAATATAACCTTATTTTTTTCTGTTTCCTGTTTCATTAAAAAAAACCAAAACCACACACACACAAAAAAATGCCAGTTACCACCTACTGTATAGACGATCTGGAGCTCAGAAGAGGTTTGAAGGGAGGAAAGAACAGCTCCCCCTTCCCAGCATACCTTCTCTCTCTGTCCCTCTCTCCTCTCTCCCCCTTCTCCCATGCCTTCCTGAGTTTCCTGAGCTATAAATCTATCTGGTCATGGAAAGTGGGATTAACTCTGAATTGATTGTCAGAGTGGAATGTTACACTGCACTGGATTGAGTTTCTAATACTGAAAGTGACCAAATCTTTAGGGACTCTTACCTTCATGATAAGAAATGAGGAAGAGGGATTCTGGAGAGCACAATTAAAAATAGTGATGGTGGGGTTTGTGTTACTATCTCCATTGAACAATAATTCCATTATGGGCTGATTATATCAGGCTTCAGCTGTTTGGACTATGTGGGTTGCCATCCATCTAGGACAATCCTGGCTTCCATTGGTCATGCCTGTCATCCATAGAACATTGGTTGCACTCTTCTTATACTCTGTCAGAGTGGAGCTGTTGGGTTCTGATTTCAGACCTCAAGCTATTTTGTGTTATTAACTCAGAACAGGTTTTATTGAAATGGCTTATTTTGCTAAATCAGATTTATTTATTACTCTGTTACTTATAGCATACCATATTTTTCCATTCCTCCTTGGTTTAGAATTTTGTTCAATAAAAGTCAGCCTCTTTTTTTTAATATTTTATTTATTTATTTGACACAGAGAGAGAAATCACAAGTAGGTAGAGAGGCAGGCAGAGAGAGAGGGGGAAGCAGGCTCCCCGCCAAGCAGAGAGCCTCATGCGGGGCCTCGATCCCAGGACCCTCAGCTCATGGCTTGAGCCAAAGGCAGAAGCTTTAACCCACTGAGCCACCCAGGCACTCCAAAAGTCAGCCTCTTTAATGAGCTTTTGTAGTCAACCTGGAGCTCTTTTTGTTAAAAATAAAAAGGATGAAAAGATGTCTTAGCAGAAAAAGATGAAACCAACTGCATTTAGTCCTTGAAAATTTACAAGAAGTACAAATATTAATGGCAAAACGTCTGTTAGAATTTGTTGAATCATGCTTCCTAGAGACCAAAAAATTATTGGGCTCCCTCTTCACCCCACCCCCAACTTGAAAGTGACTTTTGTAGGTGATGAGGAATGCCTGCCTTGAACACTTTCCAGACTAAAATGATTGTGACCAGGCTCTAAGCTTTGTGACCTTAATCACCCATTTGTCTGGGAGTTGGAATGAAGCCAGACTCTTCTCTAAGGGAGATTTTGGCCTTCCTTGCATGTACTTCTGCAGCCCAGTGAGATGGGTTGTCTGTCTCTCTTTAATTTGGCACGAGGCCGTCAGCCTGTATTGGGAGACACTGTGAGCAGAGAAGTCCCAGGACATGCCAGTAATGTGGAGACTTCCACCCCATCAAAGACCAGACTTTTATGAGGAACCACTGGGAAAATTGCCTGCAGAACATAGAACCGGCAGCCTCTGTGCTTCCGTTGAAAAACTGGCTTACTTTTTAGCTTATGGACACTGCGAATCCTGTACCGATATGGTTTCTGTCCTTGATAGAGAGGTCAGGGATCAAATCTGCAGCCTAAGATAGTGACCATTCAAGCCCTGATGTATGCCATTCTGCGTTCCAGTTTCTCTATTGGCTTTATTATTCTCTTTAGCTAGTATTCCTTCTGAGATTCTCTCAGTTGTTTCATTTGATGCTTTTGTTTCCTGTGTGCTTTTTTTTTTAAAGATTTTATTTATTTATCTGACACAGAGAAATATATCACAAGTAGGCAGAGAGGCAGGCAGAGAGAGAGGGAGAAGCAGGATCCCCGCTGAGCAGAGAGCCCAATGTGGGGCTCGATATCAGGACCCTGAGATCATGACCTGAGCTGAAGGCAGAGGCTTTAATCCACTGAGCCACCCAGGTGCCCCTCCTATGTGCTTTTTAATAAACCTCCAATCCTCACTGTAAAGTACTTGTATCACAAGTGCTTTTGCCAAGTAAATAGAACATGTGTTTTTAAAGCTTCGCCTTTTAAAAATATCTACTACCTTAAATAGTGGTTATGATTGAAAATAAATTATGGTACCAAATTTATAGTGGAAGAGCAGGACCTTAGTTTTTCTACCCACCTTGCAATCTTGTTCTAGGTTTGGCAGTCAGCTCATGACTAAAATGAGAATGAATTTTCTTGAGATAGCAAGATTAAAATAATTGAAAGGCCATGTTAATTACTCAGTACAATCAGCTGATATTAAGTTGTAAGGAACCACCCAAGGGGCATTCTAAATTCAGTAATGAATTGGGACAGAAAGTGTATTTAAAATTCATACTTAACAGTTCAGAAAAGGAAGGTGGAATGAGAAGTGTTTGTACTGAGAATCAAGGGAAACGTTAATTGGCAGTGTTACTTTGAGAAGCCGTTTTCCCTTTTATAAATTGGTCGTCTCATCTAGAAAATGAAGGAATTAAGTGAACATAAGAAGTATGCCAACTCTAACATTTTCTGATTTTTCAAATGCAGTTAAAATAGAACTTTGAATAGAGACCATCAGTACTCGTATAAATGGAAATTTGTGAGTTCTGAGTTTTGAGGCCTTTTACTGGTAGCTCAATTAACATTAATCCACAGTCCCTCACTGCTCTCCTTTGGCACAATATTTGAACCTCCAGACCCAGAATAAGGTGTTTTTCTCATAAACTTGAGTGTATAGTAAAGCAAAGGAAGGTAATGGTGTATGCACACACATGTGTGCATGTGTGATTATTGTGCTAACCAGGAGGAGGGTTATTAACTCCTGGTCATGTTTTTGGTAAGCTTTGATATGCCCACATAGGTATTCATTCAAGGTTTATGCCCACATTGGTATTTTATGGCAGTATCCATTTAAGATGTTCAGTTATATACTTGTTACTTTACTTTGGGATTAACTTTTAAAAAAATTTATAGAGATGTCACATTTTAAAGTTGGAAGGGACCTTAGAGTATTATTCTGTATGTGTAGTAAAAGAAAATAAACATAGTTGGAGCTTAGTGTTCTTTTCTACCTTTTCTCAAGTGAATGTTTGCTATCAAGAGAAGGCTTCATAATTTGAAATTTGTACACATGGAGGCTGAGCAGAAGTTTCCCTGATAGCCTGTTGCATAAACTAGAGCATTTTGGCCATGCCAATAAAGATTTTAACCATTAATACAAGAGACATATAGAAAACAGATTAATATGCCAAGTCACACAGTAGTGCATAATTATTGCCTTTAGAACCTCATCACTGATTACTTTTAATAAGGTGAGTGAGAATATTGTATTTAAAAGACAAGTTATTCTCTAAAATGTGGAGTATATTTAGTCAAGGTGAATGAATGTTTATGTTCTGCTGATGGTAGCTACCATATTTCACAATAGAGAATGCATTTTCATTGAGATGGGCGGATACAAACACTGCCCTGAGTTTGGCCAAGTAGCCAGAAATAGTTTTAGGATTCATGGAGTTGTCTTCAAAATTCCAGGGATATTGCATCATCTTCATGGGTCTGGTTTGTTTTCAGTTCTTTTTGAAACTGAGCCATGCTGGTGGGATAAATACTCAATAAATTACACTCACACTAAGACTCTGCACACCAAAGACAGTAGCAGAAATTTAAAACTCCTTTCAGAAGCATCAAACTTCTCTTCTGAAGTGTAGCTTTTTTTCTCCTTGAAAATGTAGTTTAGCATTTCTTCAAAGTATGCAGTGTTTAAACTCAAAATAGTCCAGCATGGGAAATTGACAGAGTCTAGTCTTCATTTGCCTTCTGTTCAGTCCACAGGTCTGTTTGAATCAGGGTGCTGTGTATCCTTTACCAAGTGTCATTGCTCTTGCTTGTTTCAGCAGGTATATGCTTAGCATGCACAGATTTTGACCTTGGTAAGATAGCATCATTGTTTAAATCATAGAGGTTCTAAGTTTGGTCTTCCAGAATTTTTATTCCTTAAGTTCCTTGATCAGAGAACGACTCTTAATTTCTTTGTTTTCATAAGCAGCTGAAAGAATTAAAATAAATCACATGTTCACACACTGCCAAGACTACTTCCAACCTTCAGTCAATTGCAGATGGTTAGCTGCATCTGGGCATACAGACAATTTACAGTCTCAATAATGTCTCAATGACTTACAATCTTAAAAATTTATTGAACATCTATTATGAGCGAGGCACTGACCAGGACCTGCAATTTGCCTCCTAATTTAAGTACCTCTGCCTTTTCTACTAGCCTGACTTTCCAAGCCTTCTCTATCTCAGCATCTTTATACTAACCATGTGCTGGTGCCACATGGGCTGCTAGCTGTTCTCTGAATGCACTAGTCATGTCATTCCTTCCATCTTCAATGTTCTTCTATTCCAACTCTTGCCTGTTGTTCCATTATTTTTGAAAGGCCAACTTAAATGCCATCTTTTTTCATAACATCATCCCTAATTACTAAGAGCTAGAAGTGATCCTTTATATGCTCTGTGTTATGCACTACCTGTCCCTCATTGGAGTTTTCATTTGCATGCAGCACTGCGTTGTATTAGAATAAAGTGCTATATCCAGATAAAGGCAGGGATTGCTCTTTGGCATTTTTTGTATGTTTCAAAGGAGAGTGCCCTTTGGTAGTTTTTGTGTCATGGTGGGACTCTGTGTTATCAAATGAATGAACATCCCTGTGACCCAAGGTCACCTACTTAATATACACAGTGATTTTGGAGAAGAGTGGGGGTAGTCTGGAGCCATTGAAGTTAACCTTAATGTAGGAAGATTTCCTAAATGTGCAAACGGTCCCTGACTTACAGTGGTTTGACCTAAGATTTTTTTTGCCTTTACAGTGGTGCAAAAGTGATACTCATTCAGTAGAAACCGTACTTCAAAATCTGGATCTTTTCCCTGGGCTGGTGATGTGTGGCCCAGTATTGTCTTGGGATTCTGGGCAGTGAGCCGCAGCTCCCAGTCAGCCACATAGTCACATAGTCATGAGGGCAAACCACTGATACACTTGCAACCATTCTGTATCCATATATCCATTCTGTTTCACTTTCAATACAGTATTCAATAAGTTACATGAGATGCCCAATACTTTATTAAAAAATAGGCTTTGTGTTAGATGACTTTGGCCAGCTGTAGGCTAACGTAAGTGTTCCGAGCATGTTCAAGGTAGGCTTAAGCTAAGCTATGATTTTGGTAAGTTATGTGTATCAAAGACATTTTCAACCTAGGACATTTTCAATTTATAGTGAGATTGTTGGGTTGTAACGCCATTGTAAGTTGAGGAAGAGCTGTGAAATTGTTGTGTGTATGTTAACTTAAATTTTTGCTTAGTAACCATGTTTATAAGATTCCGATTTCAAAATGTGTATAAGTGTACATATAAAGTTAAAATATCTTCAGTCTCTCTTCCATCCACCACATTCTAGTTTTGCAGCTTGCTTTATTGTTAACTTTAACAATATATCTGGGAATCTGATCCAACTGAATATAAACATTGGCTTCATTTTTTCTTCCTGCTGCATAGTACATGTTATTACATTGTTTTGATGCAACTGGTCCCGTTCCCTCCCCACCACCCCCAGGGAACCTTTTAGCTGTTTATAACTTTATTGTTAACAGAAATGAATCTTCACCCATTTGCAAAAGAAGGAGAGAAAAAAGAAACTAGAAGACATATAAAATCTCGAACAAAGAGAATATTCTCTGAACATAGAGATAGTTTTAATAAGGTCCAGCTTGTTTTATATAATTTTCTTTTTTAGCAAAAACAAACTAAAATTTGTTTTAAAGTGCCACTTAAAAACCCATTTGGCACAAGACAAGTCAGTTATATTTGCTCATTTTGTTTCCTAATTTAAATTGAAATTTTATTTGTAATTTCTGAGGAGTTAGTGGACAAATGTTTGTAATAATTTATATCCTTGTTTGAGGTCAAATTCAGTAATTGTTTTGTGGTACTAATAGGCATTTGAGAGATTAAAGACTTGCTTTCCCATCATTATTAATATTTTACTTATAATCTCTTTAGTGCTGTCTCTGGTAATAGTAGCATCAACCTCATCACTTGTGATTGATTTTTACAACCTAACATAGGTCACAGTTATTCAAGATTGCCCTCTTAAAAAGTTTTCAGTATGAAGAGTTACGTTCTGCAAATAGACATGTGAAGTTATGTTAAATAGTTTTAGTGACAGTATCGACCATTTATTGAGCAACTACTGTGTGTTGTAGAGTGCAAATTTGGTGGATTCTCCTCGGTGCATTAAACACTGATCTCTGATTTCTACCCCAGAAGAGATTTAATTGAGGTAGTCCTGCTGTTGGGATTTTTAGCAAACTCTCCCCAGTGATTATTTATTAATAAATTGGTACTATTTTAAAATAGTTTTGGACTTCCAAAAATGTTGCAAAGATCTTTCACAATCCTATGACCCAGATTCCCAATTATTAATATTTTACTGAGTTTGCTTCCTTTTCTGTTGATCTATGTAGTCTTTTTTCTGACATGATGCTCTATCACCCTAAATGAGGTTGGTACCATTAGCAGAGACGGCACAGTCAGGATGGGAAGGCATGGAAAATTGTCTGTTACCACCAGGAAATCAACGTTATACAAGATCACCATGTAATCCACACATCCCATTCCAATTTCACCAAATTCCCCCAATAATGTCTCTTTTCCCCCTTCCTGGTCTAGAATCATACACAAGAGTACATATTGAATTTAATTGCCATGTCCTTTTTGTCTTTAGTGTAGAACCCATTCCTCCATCTTTTCCCTGTTTCTCATGTCTGCGAAAGGCCTTTCATTCTATACAACCCTTGATGGGACCATCCGGTGTTTTCTCATGACCAGACTTAGGCTCTGTTTTCTTGTCAGGAACGGTGCCATGCTCTTCTCAGTGTATCACATCAGGAAACATATTGTGTCAGTCTGTTTCACCACTGGTAATACTACATATGATTACCTGCTCAAGTTGGTAAACACTGACTTTCTCCATTATCACCCTTATCCCCTTTGTATTTAACTAGTATTTTGTGAGGAGATGTTCCTGTATTATACCAGTATCCTGTTCTTCATCAAATCTCTACCTTTAAGTCCTAGCATTTGTGGATGGCTTTTTTTTTTTTT
>CM052812.1:15630136-15672425 GCA_028533885.1 Nasua narica
CATCACCCCCTCCGATTTCCCCCCATTCACCCTTCCCTTCCTTCTCACAATGCCCTCCATGATTTTCTTTATGCTCCACACGTGAGACCATAAGATAATTGATTCTCTCCGCTTGACTTATTTCACTCCGCATAATCTCTTCTAGTCCCGTCCATGTTGATACAAAAGTAGGATATTCATCCTTTCTGATGGAGGCATAATATTCCATTATATAGATGTACCACATCTTCCTTATCCACTCATCTGTTGAAGGGCATTTTGGAAACCAGCATTTAGAAAGTTTAGTGGTTTTTAATTGGATTCTTCTTAAATGTTAAGAACCTAAAAATTCACAAAGGAAAAACTGTTATGAAATTTTACTCTAAGAATCACATGAAGACATCTGAAATATTGCCAAATCTAATTCTGCAGTTTTGCAGATTAATGAAATCTCAGCACATCTGAACGTTTGTCTTTCCAGGTCTCCCTTGTGACATCATTAGTGCACTTAAGCTTCTTGAGTAGCTTTTTTGGAAATTTTCATAATCAATTAAATTCATTTTTGAAATGTATAAATTCTTCGAGTATTACTCATAATTTTTTATGGGCTCCACACTTTTTTTCTATATCAGAAAGATTTAAAATTTCTTTAGCAGAAAAATACATTTATAGTACCGTAGATATTTTCTGTCATGCTGTACCAAATTCAGTGGGGTAATACTTTAATTTTCTGGCATCCTCTTGGAAGTGATAATTTCCCAACATTAATTCAGGAAACCTTAGTGGTTTTAAAATTTCTAGCATGTGCAAGGGGATTCACATATAACTTTATATGAGGCTTAATTGGACTCAGTTTCTCAGCAGCCTTTAGCCCTGGGCCTCTCCACTAAATGCCCTATCCCCAGAGTCAAGTGGTGGCTTATAAAGCTGTCTGTTCCTTCTTCCTAAGATCAAAGTCCAGCTCATTATAAAATGCCTTTGGCACAGGATTTTCTGATTCTGGTAGAGGCACCATCTGCTCACTTTTTTCAGTATTACTGCATTCCTGTTATTTCTCTTTTAACCCATCTCAGGTAAACAAAACAAGTGAATGGCTTGCTGGTTATATTTGGTATACACATGTGTTTAGTTGAGGCTATATCGTATTTATCTCTATAGTGATTTTGAAATAAATTATTTAGCTGCCAACATTTTAAAATTAAAGAGATTTTACATCCCTGTCTGGTTTGGTAGCTTTTCTTGAAAAATCTGAAAGTCTGACTACTTTGGGTCAGCTTCTGCACATGCTGGTTGGAGCGAGTGATGTGCTCCTGTTTGCCTCACCCTTTCCCACTCCTTCTCATTCCCCTATGTGAAAGTCTGGTGCCAGTTATCATTTATCCTTGCTTTTGTACTGTTGGTTTTCTCATGATGGAGTAAAATAATTCTTGTACTCATATCTATAGGCCAATGGAAACTATGGATGAGGGGACAGTGGATTCCAAGACAATGAGAAATGTATTTGGAGCAATGAATAAGTCTGTTTTTTCTTTTGTGTAATATGTATTTGAATTAAAAGCATGCACTGTGCCCATTCATTCCTAGCTGTTCCTTGCCTGGCTCCAATCGACATTTGAGCCAGAGACTCTTGATTTAGATACATGGTCCTATAAAAAAGAAGGTGATTCCACCTTTGGTTCCCTCAAAGGATAGTAGGTTGTTCTTCTAGAAGCTTACAGCTCTCTTACAAATGAAATGCTCAGGCATGTTCTTTGTGACTTGTCAAGAGGGTCGCTGTTGTTGGCTTTACCAATAATTAGGCTTTGTAAGACCTGACAAGTTCACTGTAAGTAAAACAGACTTTGCCCTCAAAGATAGTTTATCTTTTTGAAGGGGGGATTGAGTCAGTTTAAAATAGAAATATAAGTCACATAAGAAAGACAGTATAGCAGCTCTGAAAAGGGAAAGATTTTATCAAATTGAGGGGATCTTGAAGTTGCTTTTATGCTTTGAGATGAACAACAGGTAGAAATTGAGTGTTGGAGACAGTGGAACTGCTTATAGAAAGGAAAAAAGAAAAGATGGGGATTGGGTGTGGGCTGGACATAGTGGTGGTGACGAAGGTAAGGGGACTGAGGAAAAGTAAAACCAAAGGGGTGGGTTGTGGCCTATTATGTTAGGCCAAGAAGTTTATGCCCAACTTGAGAGATAATTAATAGGTCCTGACAGACTTGAATTACAGTAGGGAAATATCAGGGCTTGTGAGTTGAAGGGGAGAAAACTGAAAGTGCTCTCACTACTTGTGAAGCCATTGGTGGAAATGCTCAAGGTGGTAATTACTTGGATGGAAGGTTGTCTTAGGTTTTCGGCATAGTTTTGGAGAGGAATCACTAGGTCTGTGCAACTGATTGGATATAGTAGTGTGAGGAGTGAGGGAGATGAGGGAGACAGGAGGCCATGAGTCCCAGATGGGCAGTTGTAAAATAGAAGGGCCTCTGTAAGCTTGGGTCCCGGAATGGCTATGTAGAACCAAGCCCTTTGGTATGGACGTGTGCAGTCCATTTAGCAGGAGAGAGAAGCTTTTGTGGTGTTCATCCCCTGATATTTGGAATTGTTATAGTAGCATAACCAAAACATACTTCTTCATTATTCTTTTTTTGAAGCCAACTTTTCTTGAACTCCAGTACTTGCTTCTTTGCCTACGTACCCAGTACAGCCTACATAGAATTTTATCTTATTAATGTCTCGGGATGCCATTACTGATCTGCTGTTGTGCTGATCTCTCATGACCAGCATCAATGCCACTGGAGCTTACTGAGCTAAGGACTGTTTGCTTGAAGAAGATCAGGGTGACCTGGGTGGTAAAAATGTGTTGCCTAAAAATCATGTAATGTGAATTCATATAACTGGAATAATGGGCTTATGAAAAATGAGAGGTTAGAAAATTATAATCAAGATTTGGTAACTTGATTTTGTTACAGATATCAATACTATTACATTTTTCACAAATTATATACTGTTTAACCATTATATTCAAGTCATACACAAGTTACTTCTGATAGTTCAGATTTAATCTTTTTATAGCTACCTGAGATAGCAGATATGATAGAGATCTGGTTAGTCCTTCTGAGGAATTATAATAAAGAGATAGTTGGCGAATGAAATGGCCTTAAGAAGGTGGCAAAGGGCTTATGAGCAATTAGGAAGAATCCTCCCTTTCTGGAAGCTTGTAATGTAGAAAATGCACAGATAATAAGAAAATGAAGCATAAAAAAAGAACTGAGTCAAAGAGACTTCATTAATCCAGTCTCTGGAACTCAAGGTAGGTCTTTATCTTAGAAATCAATGATATTAAACTATGAAATAGAATACCCAAGTTTAATCTGTACTTTATTTCAATGTATACTCTCTTGATTGAGCTAATTTCAAACATTTTATGTGTCCATTTCCACATCTGTAAATGGGAATAAATATAACTATGTAGTAAGTTTTTGATGTATGTGAAGATTAATTGAGATTCAGTGTTAAATCACTTACTGTTTTGTCACTTGACACAATTGACAGAATTTGTGTCACACAAAATGTGACATTTGACACAAAACACATTCTTCATTTGACAATGAATTTCAGTCAATCTTGGCCATTATTAAAATTACTTTGGGAACATCTGTAAGCTTAACATTATGCTAAATGTCTCAGGTACTGACATTGGCACCTGAAGTTTTCTGTGCTCACAATTGGCCTAGTTAAAATGGAATAAACAAAAATCATGTATTTATTTCCCAAAATTAAATGTACATAACAGGAAATATTTGATTGCTTTGGTCTTAACAAAATTTGGAGTAAACGTGTAGCTAATTCATTCCACATAGAAGTATGTCATCGTACACTCCAGATCTCTGAAATGACTCAAGTTTTTTTGTATTATCGAGATTTCATATATGTTTCCTAAAAAAATTTTAAAATATATAATTGTTTTATATATTTTATATACATAAATATTTTCCTCCCAATTAGCTATATTTTCCTCCCAATAAATTAAAATATATCAAGCAAAAAAAAAAAAAAAAAAAAAGAATCATGGATCCTCTGTCCCAGGGAAACCAAGAAATTGGCTCTTCACTAACACTATAGGTCATCACAAATAACCTCCCATACCCCCTGAAAATTCTCCTTTGTTTGGAGCACAGGTCAGAAGGTGGGGTCCAGGTTTTACTTGACCCACAGTGTTTTTTACATAATTGAAATAGGTAACATTTAGAAATCAGGAGATTTAACACAAAAATCTGTTTCATCCTTTAAAATGGGCAAATATGGGTCCCAGTTGGTGCCAGCTGTAGGCTAGAGTGGAAGTGACAGAACACAGGCATCCCACTGTCCAAGCCAGTACTTGGCCCAACTTGCCCCTCGCTATACATTTTAGTTGAAGAGCTTCTCCGTTATTATGCACATATATCTTGGGAGAATAAATTCTGTCAGTGATTTAGAATTTACTTTCATTTAAGGAATATTCACTCAGTTCATTTATTCTGATAAGCAGATTCCTCAAGGATACCATTATTTGAAAGAGGTAAAGGAGACTGTGTAGCTGGAGCAGCTGTACTTGGATACACCAAGTACTGAATAATTGGAGAGTCTTAGGTAGTCGTTGCCTCTTCTGTCCCCTTTGTCTAACTACTTAGACAACTTAACTACTACTCGTCCCTGTTAATTACTTTAACAATGCTTCTTAGATCCTAAGTGCTAGATTCAAATGTTTAAAAATGAACAAGATACAGTTTGTTGGCCATGAGGAGGCCACCTCTTTGGTGGGATTGGTAAAATGAGCAAAGAAATAAGCACTAAAATGTTGCCACGATGCAGGGAGGGAGAGAGGTGACTTCTGCCTGGGAGGGCTGGGAGAGTTTTCGTAGTGGGGGGCACATCTGAACAAGGTTTTGGTTGATATGCAGGAGTTTGCTGAACTTTTTGAGATAAATTAGTAAAGCCTGCCTATAGTGTAGAACAGGTTGAAACCCCTTATCAGTGATTCTCAATGGGGCATAAAAGGTAGTCCTCACCTTACACAGCAGTGTGGGACCATAAAAATGACCAATGCAAGCTGAAACTGCAATGTGCTTTCAGTAATTAATGGGAAAATTGAATGCTCTGCAACTTCTAAAAATTTTTGTGAAAACATTAAAGATTTCCCTGTCATTTATAAATACATAGGAAAATGAAAACTATATAAAAGCTAATATTTAATGCACTTCATTTTAATGTTAGAAATATTGAGAATTAATGTGTTTCATTTCTTTGTAAAAAAAAAAACTTGAACCATGGCTTTTTTATTGTATAGTCTGTGATATAGAGAGAGCATCTTTTCTCTGCCTCAGTGAATTGTCGTGATTGTAAGTCTAGATCAGATTCCAACATGTCATCCTTTGTACTTTCAAGGTGTGCACTCTTGCCCAGAGTTTCTTTAATGTGAATTTTTTTTGCTGGCATCAGCTCCTCCTTGTCACAACCACTTTCATCATTTATGTCTCTGAGTTTGTCTCCACTTAGTCTCCTCTGACCATGTATCCTGGCCTCTCCAACAATGGCAAGTGTCAACATTCCCGTTGTCCCCTATGGATCCTATACGCCTGATGTCTGACTCAAGTTTCACTTCCAGCAATGTCACTGTACTTTCATTTGGTTGGCCAGTTTCCATTTCTGATTATCCATTTTTGTAAAATCTTGTTTTTGACCCTGGTAGACGAGAAGTCAGTGCAATTCCCTGCTTTGCTCTCTGTGCATGAGGTAATTACAGATGTGCAGTGAGTAATCCCCAACACACTTCGAAAGAAGCTACTTGATTTCGTCACTGATCAAGATGCATGTTATGTATGTAGTGATTTGTATACTGAAGAACTGGCAGTGGAATGTGTATTTGATGCAACTACTCACATTAATGTACTTTGGTAACTGGAATGTAAACTTGTCTTGTTGGGGGATTTGTGTTGTTTACCTAAGCTGGGTGACTAAAATTTGTGCATCTTGGGACTGTGCAAAGCCAGGGCTGTCTCTATGGCTATCTTGAGTGGGTTTGTCCTGCCCTTTGTTGGAAGTTCAACATCTGTAACCCTTGCCGGTGTGACTCTATCGTGTCACCGTGACAACAAAAATGCTTCTGACATTCTCTCTGTGTGCATGGGGGTGGTGGTCCTTCCTTTGATTGAACCATTCTGGGGCCATCTCTGGTTACTCTGTCATTAATGAATCAGAGTGTTGAGGGGCAGCCACTCTGCTGCTAGTGAACTTCCAGATGACCATAAGTATATGGTGCTTTGGGTCAGAAATTGTTCTTGCCAGAGAGTCCCATGACTTCGATTTTAGCCAGACTTTGCTACATATTTATCTGCTGCTTAAACCTCTTTGATTTCTCTTTCATCTACAAAATAGGTTTCACATATCTGATTTACAAGATTATTGCATGGAATACATGGGAAATGTATATGAATGTTAGACAAATGTGAGGAATGGTTCTGGAGATGACGAATAATTGAAACAGTGAGATGCACTTCTTGGATTTAAAATGAAATACAACAGAGCCTTCTAATGTCTTAGCAAAATAAACATCCTCAGCTTTTAGACACCCCCTCGTGTGAGAAGTTCACTACTTTCCCATCACTCCTTTTCAGGGTTTTCTAGTTGACTCTTTTCTCACGTAGCTCCCTTCATGGTGAAATGCAGCAAATTGATTCACAATCCATGAGGTAACTTTAAACAGCCTTCTCCATGAGGATAGACCTTATTTCTCTATTGATATAAGGAAAATAGAGCACAAATGAGCTGGTGTGTCTGTGTGTGTGTGTGTGTGTGTGTGTGTGTGTGTGTGTGTGAAGCAGGCTGCTGATGGGTCCCAGCTGGTAGCCATTTTGAATGATGAATTTTCAATAGTTTAGAGTATAAATGTCAAGTTAGAGTGCTCAGCATTCTTTTCCTGGTCTAAGAATAAATATTTCAAGTAAAGTCAGCATAAATAGACTTGTCGTTGGTTGATCTGAGATACTGTTTACTTACCTGTGGATTTTTAACTTTATGTCTGAATCGAAGAATTTGGTGAAATAAGCACATTAGGAAAATTGTTGGTTTGGCAAAGGTTTCCATCATCTGTAAGATATTATCCTATAATTGCTGCAAACTAGCAAAATCTGTAGAATAGTTAACATTGGTAGATATATTCTCTTTCCACATGGTGTACTAATCTGGAATTTGTTGGAGATGGAAAAACATTTATTATCATTTGAGCATTGAGGAATATAAGTAGAAATTATTTTTTATCGTGGATAAAACTACATGTAGAATTTGGATTTTACTTGTTTATTTTGTTCTAATTTTAACAAGTTATTTAAGTAAAATTATTTAAATGATTCCTTGTAAATCTGTGATGAAATCTGTGATGAAATTCTATAGCTGATAGAACTTTTTTCCAATTAAAAAGATTCCAAATTCCAGCCCATGTAAACATTACTCTCCCTTGCTGTCTATCCCTCCCTTACTCCCAATAGAAACTAAAAACAGGAGCATACAATTCCATGTTTATTAGGTATCTTTTTAATATTAAAAAAAGCGGTGCTATTGCTCTTAGATCAGGGTACATTATGCCCCGTTTTGAGTAAGAAAGTTAAGATCGCTAATTAACTTCCTAAGCTGTTACATATCCGCAGCATGCTATCTTCATCAGATTTTTCATCAGGAAAAAGTAACTTTCAAACCTGAACTACAAAAATATATATTCTTTCTTATATAAACAATCTTAATTTTAACTACTTCATATGTTTCAAAATTGATATTCTTGGCTAAATACTTTTGTTACTATAAGTATTTTCTGTTCATCAGATCTGAGATTAGCATAAGAATTAAGTTGCATTTCCATTATCAATCCCTTGTAACTAATGAGTATATAGCAAGTCTAACAATGGAAACTTAAAATAGTTATTTTTCAAATAGTTTTATCTTTAGATGAACGCCTCCCAAATCTCCTCTCCCCATGACATAGAGAATTGCTGCTTATAATAAAAGAACTAAAGAAGCCTAGCAGAAATTGGTAGAATTGAGAAGACACTCTCTCAACAAAGATATTCATAAGTTGAAACTGACCTGTTTGAAATGGCATAAACATACAGCATCCAAAATTATGAGTTAGAACAAGTCTTTAAAATATTTAAGTGGGATTGTTACCAAACTGGTAAACATTTGAGCTTTGATTTTTGTGAAGGTAGAAACCAGGACAATGATATTAAAGAAACAAAAACAAAAAAAAACTAACTGGAACTCACTTTTTTCTCCATAGGACAGAGGATGGTCATTTTCTTCCTTGAGGTTTTGTGTTTTGTACACTAAGGCACTCCTTTACCTAAATGACATGATATGCAAGGAAGCACTAGCCATTTTAAGAATGTTTCCCAGCTTTCAGTTCAAATTTCACACAACTTAATGTTTTGCTGAGGGGTTAGTCAGAGTTAGCCACTAAATTGAATTATTCCTTGAATGCAAATTGAACATTTGGACAGTATCCTGTCTTGCTTAAGAATTGGGGCATAACATGGGTTTCTGGAAAGTGATTTCCTGTAGGAATTAATTGGATTGTGGAAAATGTATAATGTCCTTTTGAAAAGGTATCAGTGTTTTCATCCATTATGAGATCTTTAAAATTAGTGGTGCTTTAGTGGTTCCATTTCTGTAATTTTTAAAAAACACCACTTCAATACTTACGGTTTTCTTAAAACCTGTCTGGATTTTGTGAAGATGCTAAGAGATTGCTAGCAGCTCCTGTTATAGTTTGCCTGTGATTATCTCCTCTGTCGATGTCCTGATCTTTTAGATGTCACAGGAACTTGTTATGTCAATAACCCAGTCTGCTCAGTGACTTTTATATCACTTGTGTCTATACCTAAGCTTTTGTTCAACTCAAAGACATGGCCTCTTTGAAAAGGAAAATAAGCACTTTGATCAGGTTGTCTGGAAACCCTGGGACTTCTTTTTAAAACTATATGTAATTCATCTGTAAGCTTTCTAGCCCCCCCCCCTTTTTTTTTGCCTCTAGGAGAAATCCAGCTTTATCTCTGACTTCCTTTAGCTGCTTTATTAATGAGTAATTCAGAATAATGAGTTAAAATAAGTATTTAAAATATTTAAGATATAACTTAATGTTTATAGAAAATTATTCAAAATTAGTAGTTTGTTCTTTCGGCTTAGGTTTTATTAAGGTAGAAAAGGTCCATATAAGATTTTTTTAAAAACTTAGCTGGAACTCACTTCAGGTTTTTTTTTAAGACATAAAAGAGTAATTTTCTCTGAAAATGAAGAGAAGAGACTCTTCTCTGAAGAGTCATTTTCTTCACAGGGGTTTTGTGATTTCTTTGATTTCAGCCACCGCTTCTGGACCTCACCTTTTCCAGCTCCCCTATTTACCTTGATTCACCTCTCTATTTGTCTTGATGACCATTTAGAACATCTTTTTAAAAATAGCTTGATGGATACAGAGCTTCTGACTTTCTTAGGGCCCTAATTTCTGCCTCTGCACCCCATGATCTCATTCCACTTCTACCAGGGCCCATACTTTAGCCCCTTTTCCAGTAATCCAACTTTAGTCCTAGGGTTCCTAGACCATTGTCCACCTATACTCCCAGCAGAGAGCTATACTTCTCCTCCTGATCATAGGACTGCTTCACACTCTACTGGTCCATAACTAGTTGAGGCTAAACCCAGTTATTAGTGTGCACTATCTATGCTGTAGTCATTAGAGGTGATGGTTTGAAAAGCTTCATTGAGAATTTCTTAAGGGGAATTTTGATTTCCTAAAAGTGAAGTAAGTATGACCTCTTCCTATTTATAGTTACTCTCCTGGTTTTCAGAGTTGATTTGTAGTGAACAATAGCCAAGCACAGGTACTGGATAGCTTTGGTTTGTGTCATGTCTTCAAGGCTATGTGAGCATGTCCATGTGCAGATCGATAGGCAGGTGGAGAAGACGTGAGCTGCATTTGTTGTACTTGAAGTGTGGAATGAGCCTTGAAGCACCTCAGTCACACTGACTCATCCTCAGACCCTCTGGAGTACCTGCCCTCCCTCCTTTTAGACCTTTCTACATGTATTCCTCTTCTATCTGGGACATGTTCTCCACCTTTCCGCCAGCTAGCTGTTTCTCTTCCTTTAGATCACAGCATTCATTAATAGTTATTTCCTTGACATAACCTTCCTTGTATACCCATGACTGGATTAGGACTCCCTCCATACACTCATATTGCCCTGCCTCGTTATGAAACTTGACAGTACATAATGGTGGGTTGACCTGTCCTCTTCCTTGTTAAACCATGAGCTCCTGGAGGGAAGCACAATCTTTTTTTTTTTTTAATTTTTTTAAAGATTATTTATTTGAGAGAGAAAGCATTGTGTGTGAGAGAGACCATAAGGTGGGGGGGGGGCAAAGAGAGAGGGAGAAGCAGTGAGGGGGGGCTCGACCCCAGGATCCTGGGTTCATTACGTGAGTTGAAGGCAGACACTTAACTGACTAAGCCACCCAGGCGCCCTGAAAACTCACCCTTTAATATAGCCAAGCAGATAGAACCCATTACATACATGTTCTTAAGATAAATGGTAACTAATCCTCGAGTAAGAGGATGTGACAGCACTTTTTGCCACACATCCAAATCCACCTAATAATTGAAATGACCATCGGTGTTTGCTAGGTGTCTTTATCCAAAGGAAAAGTAAATTTCTAATGTTTTTATGACAGAAGGTGGATTTGTAATACGGATCCAAGAAGTTAGGCTCTTACCCTTCCAGGAAACTGAGATGGGGCCCTATCTTTCTTGATGATTACATTTCAAAGAAATGCTCCTTGGTCCTTGAGGAAACATTTCTGGATTGTAAAATTGGCAAGAACCTTGCTTAGCTTTTAAAAAAGATTTACATGTATTTCTTTTTTTTTTTTAATTAACATATAATGTATTATTTGCCCCAGGGTACATGTCTGTGAATCATCAGGCTTACACATTTCACAGCATTTGCCATAGCATATACCCTCCCCAATGTCCATAACCCTACCCCCCCACCTCCCAGCAACCCTTAGTTTGTTTCGTGAGTTTAGGAGTCTCTTATGGTTTGTCTCCTTCCCCATCCCATCTTGTTTCATTTCTCTTCCCCACCCCCCCACGACCTCCTGCCCTGCCTCTCAAATTCTTCATATCAGAGCAATCATGTGATAACTGTCTTTCTCTGACTGACTTATTTCACTTAGCATAATACCCTCTAGTTCCATCCACGTTGTTGCAAATGGCAAGATTTTGTTTCTCTTGATGGCTGCATAGTATTCCATTGTATATATATACCACATCTTTTTATCCATTCATCTATTGATGACATCTACGTTCTTTCCATAGTTTGGCTATTGTGGACATTAGGCAAGCACAATCTTATTTGTTGTTGTATCCCTAGTTTCCAGGACAGTGAGTGACCAAAAGTAATCAATATGTAATTAACACAAGGATCAATATTATCTAATAATCATTGTGGGCCATGTGCTGTGTTTGGAGTTTTCCACATGTTTTCTTATCAAAACCTTACAACAATTTTATGAGTAGGTACTATAATTAATTATACAGAGGATAAAAGACTGACAAAAGTAATTTGCCCATCACGATAGCTAGAAAGTGGCAGAGATGGTACTTGACTCCTCTAGAGCCACCTACTCTTAATGACTAGATTGCATACAGTGATGAACAAATAAAGGGATGTCTGAGAAGGCATCCACTCAGAGCTTTCTATGGGGCTTGCAACCTAGTGAATGACCTGTGTGGTTGGCATTGACTGGCCACAGATGATATTCAGTGGAGTCACTTTTTTTCTAATCATAGAGGGAAGGTCAGTTATGGGTGCCAGATTCCAGTAACTAGTAATTCATTTTATTTAAAAGATTGACATTTCTTGTAGCTCATAGAACTTTGAAGATCATGTAATATGGAAGGTAAAACTCTGGTTTTAGAGTTAGGGATACTAAGCTTGGCATAGTCTCCCTTCCCATACAGATAGTGTCAATGTTAGATAGGTTGAAAGTGAGCATTTTTGAGTCTCACCGCTTCACTGCCCAGTGGAGAGACCCTAGACAGGTGGGAGGCTTAGAGAAAGTGTGTGCAAAGTAGCATTTTGACTTGATCGCTATTATATACTGTGAGGATATTTTCTGTGACATATATCTCAGAGCATCTATTGACGTTTAATAAGAAGAAATCAAACATATATGCAGGGTGATTTCTAGGAAGTTCTGCAAATGATTAAGATTTTAGAAAGTTATGTCTTGCCACCATACATTTTCAAGGAAGTGTCTCTATTACACTAGTATAATTATGGTACCCAACATAATTTACTGGATTAAATGGCCAAATTATTTAATTCAGGAAAAGAAAAGTGTATGGATTATTTTCTTACTGCTTCCCCACCAACGGAATTATAGTAAGATTTCATTTTTCCATTTTATCTGTTCTAGGAAAATTCTGAATCAATTTTTAGTGACTTTGAAGATATATGTATTTATAGTAGCTTGAAACTATAGGTGATAAAATGAGACCAATGAGAAGTCCCTCCTAATTGGGGCTTCCTGCCCTCATTCAGTGACTATTGAATATATTCATAAATTTACTTTTACTTGCCTTTCAGGACTTGAGTGATTTTGTAGACTGTATTTCAGAAAACATTTACTAACCACTTCCCTTACCCCAACCTTTCAAGAAAGTGGCTGTGAGTGGGTCCTGGGTGGGCACCCAGTCCACTGTCGGCAGTTGGCTTTTTTGTTGTGTGTCCCTGACTGGACTGTGAGCTTGTGGTCACCAGGAATTGTATCTTATTCATAGCTGTGGGTCCTGAAACTTGTGGTACCTAGGTAGGCTCTAGATAAATATTTATAGGATCTTAAACCCATTTGTCATGCACAAATCTTAAAGTATATTTTCAAACATGAATATACATGTTTTGAAAAGAGGCCCTATGTTCTGTATAGTTGGGTTGTTAAAAGTATGGTCTTTGCAAGAAGTCTGGTGTTTTTATCTCCACTCTGCTGCTTCCTAGCTGTGTGAGGAATAAAGAGGTCTCCTTCATAAGCATGCTATGAAGACTCATTTACCCACATGGGTCCTGTGCTTGCTATAGTAGGGTGGAGAGCTTACTTTTATTTTGCAGAGACAGACTATAAACAAGTAAATATAGAAAGCAGGAGAATTTCACATTGGGAATTTCAACATAGTGAGATGGGAAGAATTTGGGTTGGGTCATGCAGGAGTAGAAGGGGCTGTGGCAGCTGACGAGTGTAGACACAGAGGCCCTACAGGGAAGCCTGCTGGGCATGTTCCTGGGGAGCAGAGTAAGCTGAAGATGGTAACATTTATTTATTTTATTATGAGATATGGCTTTAGAGCTAAAAATTTAATGCTGAAGACAACCAACAAGGACAGCATGAATGGGAGGAGAAGAGGGGCTAGGTCTTAGAGGGTTGGGGTGAACAAGTTTGCCTACTTTCAGGGCCAGGCCAGTACCTTGACTTAGTGAGGACAGTGTGATATCACTTGGGTTTTTCAGTCTTTAATAGATACACAGGTGTAGAGAAATTTTTCTCTGAGAAAAATAGTGGTGCGAACACCATGATAAATGGCAAATGAGTAATACAAATGTGATGATAACGGCAAGTGGCTCTTGACCTCCGTGTGAGAGACCCAGTGGGGGCTGGGGGGTAGCCCAGAGCCTCCCGGGCATCTGGTCCTCAGTGCCAGCCAAGTGTTGCCATGTGGGAATGTGGGCTCCAAGTGAGCTGAATCTGTCAAGTTTTCCAAAGAACCAGAAATCTTTATTTCTATGTGAAATTCCCAGAGTTAAAAATATTGGCTCATGTTTTAAAAACCTTATGATGGGTAGACAAAATGCATCTGTGGGCTGCCAGTTTGAAACATCTGCTGGAAGTTCTTTTATGCTATGAAAAGGGGGATTATGTGAAGTACAATGCATGTTAATATGTTAACTGGGTACCCTTATACCCAATACATAGCCAATACTGAAGGGATAAAAGTACTTTTTATTAATTGCACCGTGTTTTGTTGTCTTCACCTTTAATTTGTTTAGTTAACTCTAAATCCATATTAAAAAGCATATATCGAGGGGCGCCTGGGTGGCTCAGTGGGTTAAAGCCTCTGCCTTCGGCTCAGGTCATGATCCCAGGGTCTGGGGATTGAGCCCTGCATAGAGCTCCTTGGTCAGCAGGGAGCCTGCTTCTCCCTCTGCCTGCTGCTCCCCCTGCTTGTGCACTCTCTCTCTCTCTGACAAATAAGTAAATAAAATCTTAAAAAAAACCATAAAAAAGCATATGTAATCCTACTCTAACTGAAGTGATTAATGTGTGCTGGTTTTATCTACCTATTAATTTGTTTAATTTTTTGCCCTGTCAGTTTCTTTGACAAATTCTGTATTCATGGTACAGAGTAAACATTAATCTAGTCTTACTCATGTGATAAAAGTAGAGAAGGACAAAGGATGAATGGTTTTTGGTTACTCTTTATTTACCATCTACTGCTTTTCCTCTGTGGTGGTTGTTTCCATCACTCCTTGCACCTTCACACATTTGGGTCCCAGTTGTCCCCACCTGTGTTAGTCACATGGAAGCAGAAAAGAACTGTGGCAACGATGCCATTTTGCACCAGGCAAAGGTTGATGGGAATGCAGCCTTATGACATGATGTCGTGTTTAGAGGTTTTTCATCAGTTTTAATGAAATAAAAATGTGCCCAAAGCAAGTTATTAATTTTTTTCCCAGAAAAAATGTCTTCATTTAGTATGGCCTAACCCACGTAGTTTTGTATTACAAGGATTATGTTTGGTGTGTTGCAATCTGTTGGCAATGGTCTTGGGGAATTTTATTCAGCACAAGCATCTCTGACAGTTCTGGCGTCAAGTGGGGTCAATTACTTGTTCATGTACTTTTGGTCTTGTCTCTATGTTAAAAACTCTGAACCATAACGGAGAGGAACACTGGGAGTAACAAAATATACTTGAATATTTCTAATAGATTAAAGGTTTATAAAATGAATCTCTCTTTTCAGCAAGTTTTTTTTTTCATTCTTAAAAAATGAGGTCATTTTATCAGCATGAGACTAAAGACTTGAAAATAATTTTTTTAGAAGACTCTTATCTGTAAATACAAGTTCTTAATTGAATCAATATTTTTGTCTCTTAATTTTTGTTACAGATCATGGAGGAAACAAATACACAGATTGCTTGGCCATCAAAACTGAAGATCGGAGCCAAATCCAAGAAAGGTAAATCATGAGAGATGGAGAAATTGGTGGCTTTGATAATGAGGACTGGAATTACTGGAAGTTTGCCTTTATTCTTATCATGTCTGTCCCTAAATATTTGTGAAATAGCAATGTCTTGGAAGGTTTATCATCATTGAAAATGATGCCTTTTATCCAACAACCAAAAAAAATTAAGTATTTTAATGTGATTATGGAAGATACCATAGCAAATGAGGGGTGTCCTTTCATTCGATAGCCATGAGTCATGGTGACTTCTGCATGTAACAACATGTTTTCAACACATAAACTTCTTGTTTTGTACCACATGAATTTAATAGCTATTATTTCTCCTTCCAATGTGATAGAAACCTTAGGTTTCCTTTCTTGCATCTTTTTCTCTTCATCTGTCTAACAGTGGTGAACCCAGTACATTTCTCTTTTAGGCCGAGCATTTCCCTTGTGTGGCCTTTCTTCTGTTTTATCCTAGAACACACCACCCAATGCATGGATGGTCAGGAATGGAAGTATAGGCACTGTTAGTTTTTTTCCCCCAGATTACATAGTATTTTCAAGTGACCTGCCAGAATATATATTTATGGGTTAATTTTCAGAGTATAACCTTAGTCTCAACAAACTCTGTAGTATATACTTTATTAAAAGATACATGTCATTAGGAGCTGATGGGAGATACTATCAAATAATTCAAAAACATTGATTGTGCAAGCCGAACATCATCTTTTGTGGTCCAGCTTTTTTGTTGTTGCTATTTAGTTTCATATTTGCTTTCCTTTCTCCCTTGATTTTTATTGCTAAATGATACTAAACATCGAAAGATTTCTCTTTCTCTTTTCCTATTTTAGTTCAGATTTCCTTCTTTTAATCTCATTTTATTAGTTACTCATCACATGGAATGTAAGTTATTTTATAGTTATTGTGAGGACTAGCTGAACTTCAGTGTATTGGGGTTCCTACAGAAACTCTGCTCTTGTTACTTTCTCATTTCTGATTGTGGTGGCAAGAAAGGGAAAGCCTGTGTGCTAAACAGTCATAAGAAGACATGGTGAATTTCCAGGTGTGATCCCATAACTTCATACATGCCTTCCATTTGCCAAGTGCTATGGTATATAGTCTCAATTTTCAGTGTGTTGAGATGTTTTATACTCATTATGCTGAAGAAGAAATTACTCATTAGTGGGTTATCTATCTATTTGGTTGTTTGTGGCCATTTAAATATCCCTGGTCTACTACTTGAATAAATTGAAACTTGAACATAAATTGGATTCTTTTTCCCTATTGTCGTCAGGTATTTTTACTTAAAGAATGAAATGAACTTCATTACTGTTCTAATAAAAATGTGATTTGATCAGTCTCCAAAGAAAACCCCCAAGGAAACATGAAAATTAAAATGATTCCAGATAATTTTGGATGGCTTAGTCTCTTGCACTACCCACGCTAGGTTCTCCCCACCCCCCACTATCATGAGAAACTGGGAATTGATTAATTTTTTTTAAATGTGGTTACAACTTTAGAGATTTTAGATAATATGGAGATAAATAGATGAGGTTTGCAGTCATTGACGTACTTAACCCGTTCATAATGACCAACTCTTGCACATTTTGATTACATATTTTGTTTTGAAAATAAAAATATTTCAGCAGTACATTTTGAGGGAATTTAGCATAATTTCCCCTTGGTTAAAGTTAATCTTTGAAATTGTGCCTAAGAATAAATCCCTCCAGGCCTATGTCTACAGACCCCATTTTATTTTTCTATTATTTATGAAGTGCTATGAATGTACACAGTATTGTATGATGAGCAGAATGTGCCAAAAGAGAGAGACTGAGCTCAAGGAAGGGAGAAAAAAATCAAAACTTTTCCTCAGAGGAATTTATGGTTTAGAATTTATTTGAGTTGCTCTTATTACTTAAACACACAGCTGCTGAATCAGTTCTTGGCTACCATCCCTGATATGTGTATCCCTATATTAATTTTAAAATGAATAAATTCAGAGATGAAGTTTGTTTAATTATAATTTAAAATAAGTAAAATAAAATGAAAATGACAAGGGGAACTTCAGAAGGTAATTCTTTCATTTGATGTGTATATCTGCCTCTAAGTTGTATGGAAAACAGTTGTTAGTCTTTATTTTAAACCTTCATTCTAAACTAGTATTATTCAAGAGACCTAAGAATATAAATGCATCTGGGGATTTGTGCCATGTTTGGATGGTTATTAATCTCTAAAGCCTACGATGATAGAAAGATTTGGAATGTATAGATAGTCCCCAGACGATGCTGTGATACAATATGGATGCACCTTGTGTTGTATTTTACCCTCTAGACTTTTGATCCTATTGGTTGAATATATAAGCCTAGACAGACATTTTTCATAGCTACTGTTACCATCTGCTCCCCTCTTGACCCTATTGGAATTTAGTCCTGTGCTTTACTTTTTAAGCCATCAACCCTTTATCAGAATGGCTGTGTCGCTGCTTTGGTTGGAGTGCTGGTAGGGTGCCTCCCGTCACAAAAGCGGAAAGCCAACGACCTGAATTTGCTATCACTTAGAAAAATCAGGTTCTTCTCTGGAGATTCTGGTTCAGTTGGTCTGCGGTGGGACTGGGAAATGTATACTTAACAAGTTCCTCTTGTGACTTTTATGGTTAAGCTGAGTTGTAGAAACAAAAATCTCACCATCTGACGTGGAAATATCATGACTTAGTTACTGAGGAGACCATGTGTTCAGAGGCAGTGGAAGATGTTTACTATTGAAAAACAGTTACAAGTCCTTCAACAGCCCCTTCTCCAGGATAATGTCCATCTTGGTTTCTAAAAACTGCACTTTCATGGATTCATTAATTTTAAGTTTCTGTCATCTTTGCAGTCAGTTAGCATGAGTAAGCTTAGAGTGATAACTGTTGTTCTGTGCCTGTGTGAAATATAACCTTGGGTAAAAAAGCCGCCTGGTAATTGTCCCTCTCTCTACCCCTTTCTTCTCTTTCTCCTCCTCTTTTACTTCTCCTCCATTCCTTTTAACCATAGGGAACACAGTGAAAAAACGTAATAGAAACCTTTCCATTTAATAAGCATGGCGTTTTGGCAAGGAGCTTGTTTTGTCATATAAAACTCAGGGACTATGGAATTTTTTAGTATTTACAAGTATTTGAAATTATTGGAATGTTCAGTTCTAATTAAACCAGAGAGAACTGAGAATTTAAGATTCAGTATAATAGATGATTAAGTAGGCAACTCTAGGGTTATCCTAATTGGGGTGGGTGGCCATGATTAAGAAAAATAAAACAATATTTAGTATTTCTTATGTATAACACACATTTATTTTGTATGGAAGTAAATAAAACTCTCTGCAACTTTTAGATTCAGAATGCTAGAATATTCTGCCTTAAATAGAAGAATCAGAGGTTTATGTCCATGAAGACAGTACTTAACGATTAAGATGTTTAATACTGTAAAGCCTTACTAACAGAATAACTGTAGGCACTCATTAAAATTTTGAATATGCTATTCTGAATTACAGCCTATTTTGAGGTAAATGCAGCTTCATTAAATTATAGATAGCATTTTGAACAAGTTTGTTTTGCTAAATAGAAGTCCTGCCAGACCTGCCTTAACAAATAGATAAAAGTGATTTGTAATGAGAATTTATCACACTGGTATGATTATGCTGCGTGTGATGCTAGATGAGATTGTTCTCTTAAATACGGTAAACATTTTTCTTACAGTTTTCTTTTTGCCCTTAATTTGCTCATCAGTCTCCTTCTTCTTAAACTGGCAAAGTTGTAAATGTGAGTGAAAATTGTTTAAAGTTTTTATGCCAAATTCCACATAAGTGTGGTCAGCATTGATGAAGCTTTATTGTCTTTTGTTCTGGGAAAGAGTTGTCTTACAGGATTTAAGTGATAGAAATTGTTCTCTGCAAGTGTTTCTTTCATGACAACTCAGGATGCCCCGGGATGATCAGGAATGAAAGGTGTTGCTGAATTGCTTGATGTGTTCTGGTTTGGAGGCAATTGGGCACCAAGTTTGGCCATTTTCTTCCTCCTGGAATAAGCAAGAGGATCATTAAAATGAGGTCTTATTATTTTTGGTTGCATTCCATCAGAACAAGTGATTATCTAAAGGGAAATCTTAGTTTGAGAAAAACTGTAGACCATTCACTTTATTTTTTTCTAGAGGAAAATGTCTTGTGAAGTGTACTTTATAGTTTTGTTGGGTAATCATGTTGAACTGGTTGAGGCCTTTAACACAGTGGTATTCACAGTAGGCAGAGGGTAGAGGAGAGGTATGGCATGGTGAGCTGTATTACAGTGTTTCCAGTGGGAGTTGTGACCAATTAGTGTCTCAAAAATTATTTCAGTGTTCATAACCAGTATGTAAAAAATACAACTAGATTAGAAAAAACATAAGAGCATAAGAGTATCGTTTTATGTCATTTGTCACTATTTACATGTATATATAAACATGTAAATATTACTAGGTGATGGTGTAAAATGAGTGACAAAGACAGGTGGGAGAACACTGTTCTAGGCACTCAGTTCCCCAAAGGGTAAAATTTGTTTTATCACTGTATCCTTAGCACTGTAACCGGTTCGTAGTTGGCACTCAGTAAATATTTGCAGATTATCCGATACCTCAGCTCAACTCAATCATGGTTATAGTGAAACCACTGATACAGATGGGGATGTCAACCACTAAGGTGTGTTGTGTAGTAGAAAGAATTAAAATCACGGCCTTCACACAGGAGTGGCATTTACTATTATGAAAAATACTAATGATGTTTTCCCTGGAGACCTTTTAAGTGAATGAATGTTAAGAAATGATTTGTGACTGACACCAATGTGCCTAAAGTTCCTTTCAGTGGTTCTGAGTAGTGGAAGGAAACATAAGGGAAATGACCTCATCTTTGTCCTTTATGGGACGACTGAATAAGCGAAGCTCTCTGCTTTCCCTAGTAAGCTTGTAAGGGAAAGTTCACAAGATGCAGCCTCTTCCAACCAGAGTTGTTGTCGCTGTTTTAATTAGTGTTTGGTTACATAATGGACAGATCACCAATAATACTGAATACCACTGTTTGTTGAGACCCAGCTGGGGCCACACACTATGCTAAATATTTTACGTACATAATCTTATTTAATGATCAGAGCAACCTATGAGCTGCGTGGTGATACTTTCAGTTTATAGGTAAACAAACAAAGCCATTTGAAGTAGAATACCTTGCCTAGGGTTTTCCATTTAGTAAGTACTAGACCCTAAACAAACTCAGGTCTATTTTCAGAGCTCCAAATCCACCTGGGTGAAATAGTACCTTTTTGAACACCTTTCCTTATTCCAGGGTGTTCTCAGATGTAGCATCCCTTTATGGCCATTGCCACGTACAGCTGATTACAGTCACTACTGATAATAATCATTTTCATAATGCCTCAGTCCTTGGGAATTACACTGATTTGAAAGTAGGCTAAATTTAGCATATCCTTACTCTTATGGGTAACATTTCCTTTTTCAGGGGAAATTAGATTTAAGAGTTAAGAAAAGCATGAAACCATACATAACTGTATACATATTTTAAAAATGCCTTCTTCTGAATTTTAACTTTGTATTTCATATCTTCTTGTGCTGTTTCCTTAGGAAGAGACCTTTTGATTTGTCATTAGACTAAACAACTTCTAAGATGGATTTAAAAGGAAAATAATCTCAGAATGTGTTTATAAATTTTGCTTGCTTTTCTGCTTTTTAGTCCTTGAAAGCAGTTTCTTTGAGCTTCTCAGGAGCCATTGTCTGCTGGGGAGAAAGATTTTGTATTCAACATATTGGTATATATTGTTAGCGTGACTGATCATCAGTTGGTGAATGCTAATTGGGAACCAAGAATAGGAATTCAGCCAAAGAACTTGATAACTTGTAAGTAGTGTTCTAGCAGTTACTCTGGTTAGAGAGAACATGGTCTAAGTAGGACCTCTCATAAGAGGATGGAGACCTGGGGTATTTCTAGTTCCTGAAGTTCCCAGTATAGTTAATAAAAAGCTTATAAGATTAGTGTGTATTTTAAATATATGATTGGTCAGTACATCTCTCTCTACATGAATGACTTCATTTGTAGATAGTGCTAAACTTGCAAATTTAAGAACCTTTCTGAATACCATGTGTACTCTCTTACACACACACATGCATACACACAGTCCTACAAGTGAGGTGATTTATGCTATGTGATACACTAGCAGCACTAAGGACCTGAGCTTGTGTTCATTTCTTGATCTCCGGCTGGCTCCCCTCTCTTCCTTTCTGAAGCCCCCAAGGGTTGGCTTACTTGTTCATCTAATAATTGCTGCAGGCTAGCTGCTCCTTCCAGTCTCTCCTCTCTGTCCTCTATCAGGGCCACAGAAGAAGAGGGTTTTAGTTCTTCAATTGTCCTCTAAGCCTGAAACAAGTAAACACATCTACCATTTTTTTTAAAAGATTTTCAGTTAACTTTAATTAGGAAGCAAATTCAGAATGGGATGGAAGGGTGAGAAAATGAATGAAAAAGTGAAAGCATCAAGAGAGTGAGAAGACACGCCAGAAATGGGAAGAGAATATTTGCACAGGCCAGATCTGATAAAGGACTATTACCCAGAATATACAAAGAATTCTTAAAACCCAACAATAAGGAAATGAACAACCCAATTAAAAAATAGCCAAGAGACCTGAACAGTCACCAAAGCAAAGAGGATATACAGATGGCGAATAAGCATATGGAAAGATACTCAACATCATATGTTGTTAGGGAATTACAAGTTAAAACAATGTGATACTACTATGCACATTATCAGAATGGCCTAAATCCAAAACACTGATAACACCACATGCTGGTGAGGATGTGGAACAACGAACTTTCATTCACTGCTGGTAGAAATGCAAAATGGTACAGCCACTTTGGAAGACAGTTAGGCAGTTGCTTATAAAACTAAACATGTATTTATAGCAGCTTTATTCATAATCACCAAACTTGAAAGCAGTCATGATGTCTTTCAGTGGACGAATGGATAAATAAACTGTAGTCCATCCAGACTAAAGAATATTACTCGGCACTAAAATGATGAACTATCAAGCCATGAAGAGACATGGAGAAACCTTAAGTGCATATTACTAAATGAAAGAAGCCAATGCTCATACTGTATGATTCCAACTATATGAGACTCTGGAAAGGGCAAAACTATGGAGACAGTAAAAAGGTTAGTGGTTGGTGATCATTAGGGATTTGGGGGAAAGAAAGGATGAATAATAATAGGTGGAGCACAGAGGAGGATTTTTTAGGGCAGTGAAATTATTCTGTGTGATCTAAAATGGTACATATATGTCATTATATATTTGTTAAAACCCTTAGAATGGTTTTGATGTTGAGGTGATGTTGATGGTGGGGAAGGCAGTCCCTGTGTGTGGGGAAGCGCATAGATGGAAACTCTCTGTACTTTTTACTGAGTTCTGCTGTGAACCTGAAACTGCTCTAAAAATAAAACTATATTTTACAAAAAATAGACCTAGATCCTGGGCACAACACTTTATTATTTATCTAAACACTTTATTATCTATCTATCTATTTATCTATTTATTTAAAGATTTTATTTACTTATATGACAGAGAGAGACACAGTGAGAGAGGGAACACAAGCAGGGGGAGTGGGAGTGGGGGAGGCAGGCTTCTCATCGAGCAGAGGGTGCGATGCAGGGGCTCCATCCTAAGACCTAGAAATCATGACCTGAGCTGAAGGCAGACGCTCAACGACTGAACCACCCAGGTGCCTTGGGCACAACACTTTAATTAGCATTTTAAAGTGTATTGCATGAAAAGATAGTGTTATATGATCCCTAATAACTCCTTAATGTGTAAATGTAAAAGGACCATAAAATCTCTGAAGAACCAATAAAGAGTTTTGTGAGATTAAGAATGAAAGAAAGATGGTTCAACAGTGAGTCACACTCTGTTATTCCCCCAAAGGTGGCTGGAGCCAAGATTGATCTTCGTCACTCGCCTGCCTCTGTGACCACTGCCTTTCTTTCTGGGAGAGCTCCCTTTCTCGGTCTTCTAGTTTCCTGGACAGATATTTTTAAGTCCTTCTCCTTTAGTGAAGAAAGTACCATCCCAGGATTCCTTCCCCTGGCAGTTCTTTCCTCTGTTAAGTCCTGTGAGGAGGATGAAAATACTTCTTATTTACCTATCTTATAATAGGATTGTAGTACGTGTGTTACGTGTGTTTTCTCTTAATCCTCATACTAACCTACATGAAAGACTATTACCATATACTTGTTGCACACTAGTGATGTGGAGAGATGATCCAGCTTCTTCAAGGTCACAGAGTTTGAAGTGATGGAATTAGAATATAACTTTGATTTCAAAGATCGAAGTATTAGGGCACTTGGGTGGTGCAGATGGTTAAGTGGTTAAGCATCTGACTCTTGCTTTCAGCTCAGGTGATAATGTCAGGGTCCTGAGATTGAGCCCTGTGTTGGCCCTCTCCCTCTATCCCTCCCCTCTCCCAAAATATATAAATAAATCTTTAAAAAAAATTAAGATATTTTCCTCCAGTCCCTAAGCATGCAGTAGGTGCTAAATGAGAAGTGTTTGGTCACCAAAGGAATGGATATTCACAAACACATTCACTTAAAAAAACTCAGAATATGTTTCTTAATTATCTTTAAGAAGAAAGGCAATCCTAACTCTTTATCCACATTTAGAAGCTTACTGAATGATGCATCCAGTAAGCTTCTTTTTTTTTTTTAAGGTTTATTTATTTGTTTGACAGAGAGGAGATCACAAGTAGGCAGAGAGGCAGGCAGAGAGGGACGGGGCAGCAGGCTCCCCACTGAGCAGAGCCTGATGTGGGGCTCGATCCCAGGACCCTGAGATCAATGACCTGAGCTGAAGGCAGAGGCTTTAACCCACTAAGCCACCCAGGCGCCCCCAGTAAGCTTCTTTTTAATGCATCTTTTTAAAACTTTCAACCTAGATTTAATAATTTTTTGTGCTTTTTTGTAGTATATGTCTTTCCTCTTTTCCTCTTTGGAAACCCATTAATGGTTTTACTGGAATTTATATACTTTTATCTGGAGTAGTGTTTATCAACCTAACATAATTTTTTAAAAGATTTTATATATTTATTAGAGAGAGAGCATAAGCAGAGGGGAGGGGCAGAGGGAGAGGGAGTAGCAGACTCCCTGCTGAGTCATCCCAGGACCCTGAGATCATGACCTGAGCTGAAGGCAGACACTTAACCATGAGCCACCCAGGCATCCCAGCATAGTTTTTGTTTCTTTTAAAAAAATATTTATGTATTTATTTGAAAAATTGAGAGGGTGTGGGTAAGGGGCAGCGGGAGAGGAAGATATAGAATCTCAAGCTGACCCTGCTGAGTGCAGAGCCTCTGTGGGGTGTAATCTCACAACCCCGAGATCATGACCTGAACTGAAATCGAGAATTGGACAGTTAGCTAACCGAGCCACCTAGGTGCCCCAACCTAGCATAATTTTATCCCCCAAAGCAAGATCTAGGGATATTTCTGGTGTCACAACTGGGAGGTGGTGCTATTGGCATCTGGTAGGTAGAGCCAGGGATGATGCTAAACATCCTATGATGCACCACCAGCCCTCACAGCCAGAGTCGTCTGGTGCAAAGTCAGTGTGTGAAGCTAAGGAACACCAAGCTGGAAGAGCAGGTGGGATGACAGGACACGGCAGCACGCATAGCACTGGATTCTTACTGGAACATTTCATGAAGCTCAGTGTATGTGTAACTGGCTCCCTTTCCCAGCATTAGAGGTAGGATAGTGACTCCTGAAGGGAGGATGTACATGTGTAACACAGGTGAATGGACAGAATTCTAGTGAAAGATAAACATGGTAGGATGGCACTTGGCCATCAGTTTTTAGTTATATAGTTTGTACATCTTTAACTGCTTGTTTATTTTCCACGAGTGTTTCAGACAAGGTCCCCAGTTGTGCCTTGTGGCTCTATTGCTGGGAGAGAGACCAGCTACCCTCCAGTTCCTGTGGCCTGTGCCTTTCATTCCACTTTTCTGGAACGTGTAGTTGTGATAACTGTGACAGTTTCCGAGGTTTGTGACCATATTTGAACACCATGATGGTGCAGTTGCAAATAGAGCTAACCATGCTCAGGCATTTTTCACTGATTAAAGAAAATAACTTAAATCATAATGGCATCGTCATTTCTTCAAATGGCCTTTTTGTGCCATTAAAGCATGGTTTGAGGCTTCTGATACAAGCCTGTTTGATACAAATGTACTAACAGACATTTTTATCAGACAATGTTAGAGAGATTTCAGGAATGAGGAGTTACATTCTCTTTATATCTTCTTGCCAGAAATTACTCTCTTTTTTTAAGATTGTTATTTATTTATTTGAGAGAGAGAGAGTGAGTGAGTGAGAGAGAGAGTGAGAGCAAGAGAGATTACAGAGGGAGAGAGAAAAGCAGATTCACCGCTGAGCAGGGAGCCTGAAGTGGGGCTCAACCCTAGGACCCAAGATCACAGCCAAAGCTGAAGGCAGACACTTAACTGACTGACCACACAGGTACCTCAGAAATTACTCTTGAAGCAAAGTAAGTCCTACCTGAAATAAAAATAAAATGAGAACACAGCATATGTAGGTTTTGGTCTATGTAATTAGTGACATTATTACTGCTTTGTGAAAATGGTTTCATTTTATACACATATACATTTCTGCTATTGGATTTTTCCTCTTAAAAAGTAATAAGAGAACATCTTCCATATAAACACATAAGTAAGTAATGTAAGAAATGCCATTGTGTGTGTGTTGATAAAGATACATCAATAATACATTTTGACAGATCTGTTTTGATGGACATTGGTTTGTGTTTTTTTTTTCTACAGTGAATGTCAAATGTATTTGTTTACTTGTTTAAGCTTTTCTGTTATAAGAATTCTTAAGCCACAGGTAATGAACAACTTTAATATTTTTTATGGTTGCCACCTTGTCTTCCCAAATGACTGTTGAACTCCTACCAGGCAGGGAGTGGATTCTGGAAAAGGAAGACTCTTCCTCCCATCTTTGTCAACGTTGTGCTTTCCCATCCTTGGCCATCATAAATAGTGTAAAATACGGTGTCTCGTGCATGTTCTTAATTAATAACAACAAGTATTCATGGGACACTTACTTGTATTACTCTGTGGACTGTTTTTCTTAAATTTTTTGTTGATTTATTTGTATCCTTTCCTTGTTCTAGTTAGTTGTTCATCTTTTTTCCTAACAAAATAGTTTTTTTCTACTCTGAAGTTTAAGATTACTTAATGTAGTTTCCACACCCTTCATTTCTCACTATTAATATAATTTATAAGCAATTTGTGGATCATTTCAATTCCAAACTAGAAAGAAATGATTTGACTTTAAATAGTGATAATGTATTGATTTTTGAAGGTTTGTAGAAAAGTGTGCATTAACCTACAGGGCATTGAATTTACAAAGTAAACTATTTAAATATTAGATCTTCAATATTAACAGTATAGAAATTTTATATGCACATAGGCACATATATGTGTATGTATGTGTGAATGTTTATGTGGCAAGGGATGAGAAATACTTAAAAATTCAGTGACTCATATAATGTTATAAGTTGTTTGACTCTATTTCCATGATTTGGTTTTATTTTGTTTTTGTATATTAGTAGGAAAAGTTCTTGAAAATTTTTCCAATCTCTCATAGTCTAGGGAAGGACACTTAAATATGTTATTTGGATTGACTTGCATTCTGTTTCTATACTGTCTCCATTTCTAGAATGGGGTCCTTAAATAAGAGTATTTATGATTTGGAATAATTTACTTCCTTTTCAACACTCCACTTACTTAAGAGAATGAAAACCACTTTTGCATTGCTGTATTTCAGAAGTACCTTTTTCCTTTCCTTGTGTGATCCAGGCTCTTCCTCAAATCTGACACAGCACCAGGGAGTCCTGATTTATTTCACTTAGCTTGGAGAGGTACCTGTGAATTTGGGAAAGTGAAGGAGAAGAAAGGAAAAATGACTTGCAGCCACCAAAGATAAACATATTTGAAATCAAGCAGTATGTCCCTATTTCCTTTGCTTTCACCATCAAATGCATATATTCTAATCCAGCCTTCTGGGGTTTTCTCCTTAGGTCAGTGCCTAATAGATTTTTACATCCTAGATTATATAACATTCTTTCTTTCCACACCTGAAAAATGTAATATCTATATAGTCTAGGTTTGAAAAATTCATTAAATTCCATTGCAAAATGTTTTTTAGTTTTGAGTAAAGTTTGTTTCATCCACATTGAGTAATGTTCTGTGCCCCAAGCCCTATGCCATCTCACCCCTTTGTATATGGTGTTTCTGCTGCAGAAGGGCATCTACCATCCTTCTTTTTCCAGATGATCAACTCCTAGTCATTCTCCTACATCCATTGCTGATGACACATCTTCCCGGAAAACTTCACCCACCCTCCAGATGGAGTTTAATACTATGTTCCGTGCACTAACTCAGTACCTTATCCATACTTAGGTTTTGGCACTTTTCATGCTTGTGTTATCTCAGCCCAGACATTTGCCTTTCCTCCTGGACTGTGAGCTTGTGGACCTGTGTCCAAGGCCAAGAATTCTTACTCCCTTCCGTGTGTGTGATGCATGCCAGGAAGGTAGAGTTATACATTATGACTTAAAGTTTACATTATCATTTAAGTTTAGAATAAATTTGAAATTAATTCAACAATGATTTAAGTCTTTCTGGTATCTTTTGAATAACTTTTGAGAAAGTGAAAAATGGATCTGGCAGCTAGGCCACAGTATTCCCAATTGAATATAAATACCTCTCACAGAATATAAATAATCACACAAGGCTCCTCCTTGAGTATGTATGAAGCAAGATGGAGACAAGGACACTATGCAACCACGGAAGTAATTAAACACCCTTCTCTTGTGACTGCCATAAGTGATCGTTGCTGCTTTACCAGTGATTACTCCAACTCAGCTTTAGTCCTCTGCCTTCTAGATTTAATTTGCAAGGATAATGAATTGCCCTCACTTCCTGACAGCTTCCATTTCAAATCTGGCCTCTACTTTCCTAGGCTCTCTGTGGAGGGTCTAAGTTCTATGATAAGTGTCTTATAATTTCTTTTTAAAATGCTCCAGTTCCATTAGTGAACTCTTCCTCTCGCTACCGCTAAAGAAAGCTTGTTTTATGTACTACAAACGTGTTCCTGCTGGTATTTGGCTTGGGGGCACTCTAGTGAGTGTTGGAGAAACTTAAGAAAGAAGCATGGACCTCAGTCTCTGCCCCTTGGATACTTAGAGTTTGGCCAGGGCTTCCTGCCCCACTCACTTTAAACATTTTTTTTTAATGGCATTGTTTGCCATCAGAACTAGAATAGTTCAGAGGAGGAGAAGGAGAGTGCAAGCCACAGCCAAAAAATCTCTTTAGGAGTTGGTAGTTCCTAGTGTGGGTCTCAAAAGGATGGGGGATTCTGTATAGAAAAGGCTCAAAGCTGGGAGGGATCATTGTTTGCTGGAGGAAGGGAACAGGCTGTTTGATGAAAGGGAGAGTTGGAAGAGTTGGTGACCAGTAAGATTGGACTGGTGGGGCAGGTCTTTGAGGACCATGACCTCATGAGAACTCATCCATGGTGTGGACAGTGGTAGGGGTGGTCATAGGAGATGACTGATACCTATTGTAGGAATGGGATAAAGACTGGAAGATGAGTGTAGTAGATCATATTTGATGATAGTGGAATCAAGGAGTCTACTTAAAAGGTGAATCAGCAGAAGATGGTGGTTTGACAAGAGCAAGGAGTTGGCTGCTGTAGCAGATGCTATTGATGTGCTTTTATCCCTGAGTTACCCTGTGATGGGCATTTTCCATTCCCACTGACTTCCCACGTTAAGCGCTGTGTGCCTGAGCTTCTCCACCGGAGCACTTTGTGGAGCACTGTGGGGGCTTACTATTCTGGTTCAGAGCAGCCTAGATGTGCCAGTGCCGGTGCCAGTGCTGGTGCAGGCAAGTGAACTCTCCCAGGGGCAGCCTTCAGCCAGTGAAGGACTGGAATCAGAAAACAAATGTCCGTTTTCCCCTTCCACGTGTGGGACAGTTCTGAGGTACGTTACTCATGTCTCCTCAGGATACCCCAGGGGGATGAGTCCCAGCAGTGACTGCTCTGTCCCACTCCCTTCACTGGGTTTCCTCTCTATTCAGTAATATTTTCCTTACTCCCTGACTTGTGCTCCCTGGGATCACCTCCTGAATAAACTATCTCAAGTAACACACACTAACCCAAGTCCTTGTCTCAGTGTCTTTTGTAGGGAAACCCAAACTAAGATCAGTATCCCGGATGATTGGGATAATCATGCTGTGACATATGGAGTTGGTATACTTTCCATTGTTAATTAATGACACTGTTGTTTAGTGACAAACTGACTGTAGTCATCCCAAGTGTATTTTATGTCAGTGCAGAAATATGGCAAAAATGATTTAGAGTTCATGGCTCATTTTGAGAAAAAAATAATGCTCCGGACCATCTGCAGAAGGATTAAAATGCTCCCAAGTGGAGCTTAGGTACTTGAAGCAGTTTCCAGGCACATTAGATTGTTGTCAACAAAAAAAATATATATATACCAAGGGGAGAAGCAGGAAGAGAGAAAAGTCTGAGAACCTATGATTTTGTCAGGTTAGAGAAAAGAATGTCAGTGGGCGAGCAGGGCAGGAGCCCTGAGCTCCCTCACCTGGGTATGATCCAGGTGGTTTAGGGATCCCGGGCCCTTGGCAGCTACATTGTGATTCCTGCCTGGTTAGGGAGCATTGATTATTGATTACAGGGAAAAGGATCCAGCCATGGGATCATTTCTGTCCACTTGTACTCTCTTGAAACTCATGGTTAGTGAATTGAGCCAAGTTAGGAAAAATATTTCTGTTACTAACAATATAGTTGTTAAGTGTGCTCTATGGGGATTCTGAAATATTTACTTGACAGTAATAAAGCATTAGGATTTCATTCTTTTCCTATTTTTCCTCACGATCACATTAGCATCCAAATATTTTGGAAGTCAGCACTTGATAGAGTATTATAGATAAATGGCACAAAAATTGCTTATAACTAAAGGAAGCCATGTATCCATCTGGTTTCCATGAATAATCATACCTGTGTTCTTCAGAGTTTGGAACTGATGCCTGACTGAAAAGATGCCCACACAGGGGTGGTCCTGTCCATTATGTTCTCTGAGAAATGAATCTTTGGCTTTCCTGAGTCTCGTGTTCTATGTGAAACTTTATTCTAGGTGGGAAGGAATAGCATTTATTGTTTTTTTTTCTCCTGAAATCTATTAGAGACTCTTAATTCTATTGAAACAAGTTTAAATCATGGTCACATTTGTAACCTTTGAGAGAAGCAATGGAATCTAGAAAGGAACAAGTAGCAACTAGTATTTAGAGGTGCCTATCTGTGAAAGAAAATGTTAATAGATGGAGTGGTTGGTTGACAAAATCATGAGATGAGTTACTGTTCCATTTTTTTTTTCTTTTAGGTAAGAATGGTAGTTACTTGAGTTAATTAGCCTAAGAAAATATAGAGATGAACTTGACACTAGCGCAATAAGGCAGAGCTGCTTCTTGCAGGGGCGGGTCCAGGCTTCAGCAGATGTTGGGGCTGGGTTCCTTGTAGCCTTGTACTGTTGACCTCACTGTGTGAATCCTTCCACTGACACTGGGCTCATTTTAACAAAATAACCTATTTCAGTTTCTGCTTTCTATAGTCCCCATTAGACTCTGCCAAGTACGGTCATGGATTTAAAGACTGAAGTCACTGATTCAGCCAGGTACATGTTCAGTAGAATTCTTGGCTTATATAGTATGTTCTCAATGAAATATTTATTAAACTGGTTTGAATGTATATTCCTGAATTTGGTGACAAGGAAGAGAAAAGAGTAATGATTATGATAGATTTAAGGTAAAGGGGAGAAAATTGAGTGTAACTTTCTTTATTTTTATTAGTCTATTTGGTAAAGGGGTGACTTAGAGACTTGAAGAAACTAGGGAAGGTTAAGGACAGCTCCTTATGGAAAATGCAATAGAGATGAATAAAAAAACTTGCCAAACCAAATTAGTATCCAGCTAAGGCTGCATAATATAACTCTATACTCAGATTTCTCTTAGGATAGTTATATGCTTTTTTTTCCAGTTCTTTGACTGCTCAGCAGTGGAAAACACAGGGGACCTGCAGTTGAAGATGGTAATATGGGTAGTCCAGAAAGCCAGAGGGGGGCATTTTAGGATGTGTGATGAGAGGGTGAAATGGATGATCTTGGAGTGTGATGGTGCAGGGAAATTTGAAGCCAGCAAGAAAGCTGGAGAGAGGCAGGAAACTGGGAATCATAATAACCTAGAGAACTTGTAGGGTTGAGGGTATTAAAGAGTTGTATTGGTAGGAGGTTGTAGCCACAGAAGTAGCTGTCAAGTTAGAAGTCTTAAAAGTGGAATAGTCGGGATTATATTGAGGTCCATTTCATGGCTGGGTTTGTGGGTTACTAATGTATAACCAGTTTTACAGTTTAGTAGTTCTCAGCACCTTTAGAATGGCTTACCAAAATTAATTTGGATTCTTTAAACAAGCAATAAGAAACTTGTCAATGAGTTAAAACCAAGTAAGATGGAAAAGTTAGTGTCAATATGACTCTAGTTTACTAAATTCTGTGTGATTTTAAAGCTGATTAGACAAGCTAATATTCTTTTAGTAATTGACGTTCATGTATAAAAGAATGACATGTAACAGCAAGCTAGTGCTTTTGCTAGGCAGTTTTAAAATGTTACATGTGCAAACACCTCATAACTTATGCATGTTTTCCAGTGAGAATTACATCATAGGTTGAAAGAAAATAAATGCATCTATGGTTCTTAAATGTTATATAATCTAAGAACTTCATAACTTCCTAGTTACATAATCTGAAGTCATTATATAATCTCATGACTCCTTACAAGGGGAAAAAAGTTATATTTCATATAGAAATTCAATGAAATGATTGGATAAAGAACAGGGTGTGTGTGTGTGTGTATGTGTGTGTAATTTTGCAAATACACAAATAGTTAAGTACTAGTTAGAATTGCTCTGACATCTCTCTGGCTGCTTCCCTTGCAGTGAACATGTAGACATGTAGGTCTCCTTTCACTTCCAGAACATCAAAAGCTGTGACCTGTGCCAGCCCAAAGCTAGGCACAGGATTCCTTGGGACCCCAGGGAATGTATTCCTCACTTTATTAAGCCTTTTCTTCTATTCCTGGCCTTTGACTCTGCCTGAGTGGCCTTTTATGCCCATCCTCTGAATTGGTTGCTTGAAGAGGCAGAGTCTGTTGGTAGCTTCCAAGATGCGTAGGTTTTGTCTTTCAGACTGTCGGTCCCCAGGAAATGTCTGTCCTTACCCATGGCTGCCTCTATCCTGATGTGGCAGTAAGGTACATTCAAGATTTTGATTCTTCTTGTATGTCCAATTACTCATCATGGGATCCAACTTCCCTTATTGAGAAAGAAGTTCAAGAGATGAGGGCGAATCAGTCTCTGAGGATCTTGTTGCCACTGATTGACAGTGTCTCTTACTTTACTGCCTAGCATCTCATTTGAACTCAGTTACTTGTCTGAGTAGTGTAAGTTGACATACACTAACTCCTTTGGAAATGCAGGTACAGTTTGATCAAATCCCTCCCCATTTGCAGTGCAAATTGGAGTCCTCAATAGCAATTTGGTGGGGGCGGGTTTTGGGAGATTTTCAATAGTCGTTTCTACTTTATTTAAAGTGTGGCATGGGACACCTGCGTGGCTCAGTCAGTTAAGTGTCCTACTCTTGATTTTGGCTCAGGTCATGATCTCAGGGTTGTGAGATTGAGCCCTGCCTATACTGGGCTCTGTGCTCAGCGTGGAGTCTGCTTTGGATTCTCTCTCCCCCTCTTCCCCTCCCCCTTGTGCATACACTCGAGCTTTCTCTCTTGTTCTTATTCTTTCTCTCTCAAATAAATAAAATCTTAAAAATAAAAAGTGTGGCTTAATTTTCTATCCTGTGCCTGTTACTACGTATTAAAGGCAAGGAAACAAATTTTTCTTTTGGAATTTCTTCTTGCAAATGTCAACCATTCAGGACATGTGAATTTGTGGCACTTTTTTTTTTAAAAAGATCTTATTTATTTTTTTGAGAGAGCATGAGTGAGAGAGCAGAAGCAGAAGGAGCATCTTCTGAAGAGGAGAAGGAGAGAGAGGGAGAAGCAGGCTCCCTGTTGAGCAGGGAGCCTGATGCAGGACTTGATCCCAGGACCTTGGGATCATGACCTGAGCTGAAGGCAGTTGAGTAACCTACTGAACCACCCAGGTGCCCGATTTGTGGCAGACTTAAATGTGTGGGGCAGCAAGAGATTTTGCTTAGCCTGCTCTTTCTGTCTGAGACTCTTCTTTCTGGCAGCTTCCACCCTACTACAGTCCCCTGACTCCAGGCTTTGCCCAAGTATAATTCAACAAACATTTAAAAACATCAGATTCTCTCTCTACCTTCATTTTGTCTCAGGTCCCTATTTGGGCTTCTTTGAAGTATGGCTTCTCTATTCTAGGTCCTAGTTTGTGAAGTTATTTTTTCCCTCATCAGCCAGTCTTTAAGAGGAGTGACGTGGAAATGTGTTTTACCATTGATATGAGCACGTCATATAAGAAGGCAGAAAAAGGCTACTTTTGAAATTAAGTAACCTGTGTTTTTGTTTGTGTGTTTGGTTGTTTGGCCTTTACAAATCTTTCAGATTATGGACCTGTGGGCCCCTGTCTAATCTAAGGTGTTTCCCTGTCTGCCTCAAGTTTGCTAGCCTGGATGGCTGGTCTTGATGCTGTAAATGTGGCACTGTCTGAGGAGACATTCTCTATAGGCTCTTGGTTTCCCAGAAACACGTTTTTAGGGAAAAGTTAGCAAAAAAAAAAAATGTGATGCTGAAAGTTACTGAAGACTTGCTTTATTATCATTTTTATTGATGTTTCTTAACAGTGTTGTGGGGAATGGTTACACACTCAATGCATTAAAAATGGCCTTTATAAATGGGGATATCAAGACAAACTCTAATGTAGATGTTAGTGTTGTTTCTACGTGTAAGATTTAATTATTTAAAAAATTTCCACTGTTTTCTTATATCCACAAAGGGTAAGGACCTATTTCTTTGATAATATGATTTTCATTAGACTGAGAATTTACTAGTTTGAACAATTCTTCTCTTCCTTTTAAAATTCGGTCTTTGACAATTATCACATGATCGCTCTGATATGAAGAATTTGAGAGGCAGGGCAGAGGGTCGTGGGGGGTGGGGAAGAGAAATGAAACAAGATGGGATGGGGAAGGAGACAAACCATAAGAGACTCCTAAACTTACGAAACAAACTAAGAGTTGCTGGGAGGTGGGGGGGTAAGGATATGGACATTGGGGAGGGTATGTGCTATGGCAAATGCTGTGAAATGTATAAACCTGATGATTCACAGACATGTACCCTGGGGCAAATAATACATTATATGTTAATAAAAAATTAAGAAAAAATAAATAAAATTCTGTCTTTGCAGCCTTAAATGGGGAGAATTAGAAGTAAAACGGGATCAGATGACAAGCATGTCTCTTTTCATCTAGATAAGACTGTAGTAATGAATTTAATCTTTCAACCTGTTTGAATGATGTTAATAATAAAGTAAAAATAACAAGAACCACTATCACTGATTGTACACCTGCCAACTCAGGCATTGGATTATGTGAGTTTTATGATTTATCTTAATAAATAACAATTCTGTAGGGGGTGAGCATCTCTCAGCTGCAGAAACAGAGGCTCGAGGAACTCTGGTGATTACATAATGTCCCAGGCCTGATTCCCTGCCTGGGATTTGGACCTACACTTCACTCAGCTGGTAGTTTATCCTCTTAGAGGTCCTGGACTAGAACCCTGGACCTGATGTGTGCTCAGACAACACATGCATATGTGGAGCACTTAAGTAGTTAAATCTCTTTTAACTACTAAGTAGTTAAATCTCTTTGATTTAGCAGATAATGTTTTTATTACATGTCATTTGCATGTGCATCCCCCATCCATCCTGTGTCTATATGCTGAAAAGAAACCGATTGTATCGATTGTATTTTCTTTGGAACAATTGGAATGGCCTCCCTCCTGCCCTTTTTTTTTTTTTTTTTTTGGTCATTATTTTAAGACTATACATTACCAGAGAATGTTCTGCAGTTGCTTCTTCAGGTTGAATAAATCAGTTGATGGTAAATATCTTTTCATCTGTGTACAAAGGAACAAGTTTACCTCAGGGAATATCAGATCTTCAGGCTGTTGTTATGTAAAATGAAACTTTTTCCTTCTAGAATTTGGCAGAGTTGAGTCTAGGAGGAAAAGAGTATGTGTTTGAGTGGGAGATGGAGGAAATGTGAAGAAGTTAACTGAGAATTGTAAGCAACTGATTAAAAAGGCAAGAGTACATGCTAATCTTACAGAGCTTTACAACTGAATTTCACTAATGTTAATGTTGGCCTTTAAAAGATGATAGAATTTGTTGTTTTTTTTTTTTTTTATTTACAAAACTCCATTGAATTTTACTGAGAGAAAATGGAATTTTCCATGGGATGGTAACAGAATATTTTAAACATAATCAAAATGCTAAATTTTGGCTATATTTTATGCGTTTACTTTTCCTTGAAGAAGCTGAATGCATTAAGTGTACAAAGTCTAACCAGGTAGATGGTTAAAGTGGTTTTCATACTTACCAATTATAAGAGGATTCGTAGTAAAGTTTTACTAAAAAGTAGATACCCCCCCCCAAAAAAGTAGATCCCTTTTTGTACTGAAAATATACTCATTAGAAACTGGATTTATATTTATTTATCAGCACATCTGAATGGTATCATTTAACAGCTTTTTAACCAACTAACAAACTATTAATGTATGGGGAGATTAGATGGATAATCATGTAGTTAAAATAAGCATAACCTTTAATTCTTAATTTATGAATCTCTGAAAATAAGACTTTGTGAAACAATCACCAGCCCTTAAAGCAGGGCCTTGTGCAGAGTAGGTGTTCAGAATGTTTTGTGAGAGCATGTGTGAATGAATGGGAGCATGTGTGATTGATGCGTGAATCAATGAGTTGATGTGTGAATCCATAAGCTTAACACCTCCTTTTGCTGCCAGTGCAATTATTCCTCTTCTCTTCCCTGTCTCCTTATTCTGGTATATTTAGATTCATGCTCAGAGAACCTGCTGGCTTAAAACTAGAATAATAATCCCAGGCACAAATCCAGATAGATTTTGGTGGAGATTTATGTTATTTGGGGGGAGTGGTGATGTTAGTAGAATAGCCTGATTTTCACCCGGAATACCTCAGCTTCCAGTCTGATGCCACGGGATCTAGCTTGTTGCTGTGGCTCGTTGCCCATGTACTCTTGGTGACTTGCTTACCCACCTTTTCAGATTCAGTTAAAGCTAAATAATTCAAAATGGCTAATTGGCCCCTGAGATTGATGCAGGGTCAGTCATTCCGGCTTTGTGAATACATGTCTGGCTGGCCTTGATTGTCCTGGAAAGAGTGTTTTCCTGCCATAAAGATCTTTCACTGTAGTACAGGTAATGATTAAGAGCCTGATGTCTTGATCCAGCACTGCATATATTAGACTCCTGGCTTAGTTATTGATCGACGGTGAAACAGTGGGCAGTGGGTTCACTATAAATCTCTAGATTTCTCATCGGTAAAATGGGAATTCAATTAGTAGTTACTTCTTAAGGAAGTTGTATTGATGTCTGCCTTAGAGAGGAGAAGCTGTGCTTCCATCCATGGGAGTGTTGTCATACTCTGCACAGGGTTCTGGACAGAAATGAGGAAGATCTTAACATGTAGCCAGGGCCATATGTAATTATTTGTCTGTCATTGCCTTTCATCATCTGCAACTATTAGGGAGCAAACACCCTTTCTTTGTGACTTGCCAGCCTGGCAGGGACCTTAAGTCACTGTTTCCATCCAGGTGCCAGTGTTTAATTAAACTCTTCAGAGTCTGTGATGATTATGATAAAATTGTTCATTCTGGACAAGTTTGAAAATGCTTTCTGGTTAGAATGAGATTTTTGGCATGCTTTTGACTGTGGTCTTTGGCTATAAATTCCTGAAATGCTGACATAGTTGAATTATTTTGTTTAAACACAATTGCTAACATTTCCAAGTGTCCATATGGACTCGATAAATACTTTGCTTCTGCTTACTATATATGTGAACTGGACGAAGAGGAATGCTTATGATTTGGGGAATCCTGAACATTTTCCTCATTTAGCTGGATGCTGAAGTGAATTGGAAATATTTCTTTGTCATAATTTTGGGGTTTCAAAAGTGTTTGTAGTTTTAGGAAATTGGTGGTAACTTAATATTAGCTGAGAAAAGTGAATTTTAAAATTCTCAGTGAAGAGGCAAATGATCCATTTTTCATAGGAAAAACTTTTTCAAGGGAATTTGCTGCCAAGTTGTCTGCAGTGGCTTCAGGCATTACTTGACCTTCTGGTACATCAAGAAATTGTTTTCTTTGTCTAAATATTAAATCAATATTTTAGGAAGGTTGGGTAGTATATGGTATATAGTGCAAGGGCACAAAAACAATCAGCCATGTATATTTCCACATCTGCAAGCAGATTTGGTTTGTGTAACCATCAGTCAAGCAGATCTTATGGAATGAATTTTCATTCCCTCGCTGGTTGCATACAAATTCTAGTTCTCTAGTAAATAAATCACAATGGCCATTCTGATAAAAGTAGACAGTGAAAAATAGTATGAGGCTATAGTACATCCACTCCTAAGCAGAAGTAAATTGCTTTTTTGTTTCTTTGATGCTATAAGAAAGAAAAAAACAATTTAATATAACAGTTTGTTCTAAATATGTGTTATCTATGAGGTAATGGACTCTGTTCTTTTCATGGCTGTTTTTATTTCAGACTGCAGTAGGTACTACTTGGAGCCTGTGGTCTCCTGTTTGGATGCCGTGGTAGGAAGGCATCTTCCTTTTGCTTTTGTTACTGAAGATCCTCACCCTCTCTGCCTTAGCTGCTCCAGAGGCGGAGGCACCTTCAATTATGACATGCTACACACCATTAAGGCATCTTGATGCCAGCCAAGCTTTACAGGCATAGTCCTTACATGTGCATTTAGGGCCATATGATGAAGGGTTAGTATTACTTGTGCCTAACAAGCATGTTCACTGAGATAGGAAAAGAAAATAAACTTTTTTTTTTTTAAATGCCCACTCTATCTCTGCCTTTGTGCTGGGTTACAGCCACCCTCTCAGGTAGGAATTATCATCCCCATTTATGATTGGGAAATTCTCCAGCTAATAGGTGCTGGTTTTCAAACCAGTGTCTTTTAGAATCTAAGGCCCACATACCACATCAGCTACCTCACTGGAATTCATAGTGAACTGAAATATTCAAAGTCATTAGTGAACATTGTCACGCTTGGAAAGAAATTCACAAAATTCCAATCTGTTGTCCCAAACCGTATCCTTTGTACAATTAAGTCACTGGATTAAAGTGGATTTCTGCAAGGTACCTTATTCTTAGCCTGACCCAAGGTGGGCCTACGATTTCCCTACATCTATTCCCCTTTCAGTGTTCCTGCCTCAGGTGCATAAGCCAGAATCTAGCAGTTATTCTTGACCCTTCTTTCTGTTACCACCCACATTCCATCAGGACTAAGCACTGTTGATTCATTGCTGTGTCAGTGGGAGGAACGCCCACAGTTCACACCTGACTCCTGTGAAAGGAAACCTGGTGGGAGAGGGGCTGGGGTGGGAAGAGGATTGGGCCGAGACCCTCAAGACTATGACAGATCTGATAACACCTCAGCTGGTCCAGCATGAGCGCTGGAGCAAAAGTTGCCTTTACAGAATTCCTGTTTTTGAGCAGAAATGACAAGATCCTAATATGCTTCTGTGCTCAGTCCTTGGCTGGGAGCTGCTGGGGAAGTGTGTGACCTGCACTTAAGAGCTGAGGTGAGTCAGTTAGAGATAGCCCACTAGCTTCCCTCTTGTAGCTGCTCTACAGCAACCTCCTCGGCAGCCACCAGCTGTTTACCCTTAGCGAGTACTCTGGTGGGTCCCTGTTTGTGGTTCCACTCTCATTCATCCACTGTACTACAGCCCTTTGTTTTCCTTTGACATTTAAGACACTGGTTTTATTCGACAAATGCAAATAAATCAAAAAGTTGCTTGTTGGTAGCAAGAAGCTGGAGGTAAGACTATATTTAAATGGATTGGTACAGGTCATATTGAATAAATGGTCTTTGGCAGAATGATGGCTTATTTGCTGACACATTTTACGTAACTTCTACACCAAGAAGTAGAGCCCCTAAAGGAACTATTAGAAAATACCAAATGATGGCAACAGGGAGAAATTTTAAATTTTAAATTTTCTCTGGTGAGTTTTATGTTGCATAAGATATAAAAATTCCAAAGTCTTGTTTAACATGAAAGGATTTGTTTCTTTGTTCTTCTTTTCTTTTCTCTTTTTCTCTTTTGTTATAGTGTTTTCACCAGAAAATATCTACTATGACACATGAATGGGATCTGGTTTATCCTCATATAATTCTGTATAATTTTTTAATGAATACTATCTCACACCTTTAGTATTTCCTACCTAAAGCTAGGAATATCACCATACCTGTGTGACATCCATGAATGGGTGACCACCAGTAAACAAACTGAGGTATTACATCAGAATTTTTTTAAAATTTTTATTAACATATAAAGTATTACTTGCCCCAGGGTACATGTCTGTGAATCATCAGGCTTACACATTTCATAGCATTTGCCATAGCACATACCCTCCCCAATGTCCACAACCCTACCCCCCCACCTCCCAGCCACCCTCAGCTTGTTTTGTGAGTTTAGGAGTTTCTTATGGTTTGTCTCCTTCCCCATCCCATCTTCTTTCATTTCTCCTCCCCACCCCCCACGACCCTCTGCCCTGCCTCTCAAATTCTTCATATCAGAGTGATCAGGTGATAATTGTCTTTCTCTGACTGACTTATTTCACTTAGCATAATACCCTCTAGTTCCATCCACATCGTTGCAAATGGCAAGATTTCGTTTCTCTTGATGGCTGCATAGTATTCCATTGTATATATACACCACATCTTCTTTATCCATTCATCTGTTAATGGATATCTAGGTTCTTTCCATAGTTTGGCTATTGTGGACATTGCTGCTATAAACATTCGGGTGCATGTGACCCTCCGGATCACTACATTTGTATCTTGAGGGTAAATACCCAGTAGTGAGATTGCTGGACATAGGGTAGCTCTGTTTTCAACATTTTGAGGAACCTCCATACTGTTTTCCAAGTGGTTGTACCAGCTTGCATTCTCACCAACAGTGTAGGAGGGTTTCCCTTTCTCCGCATCCTCGCCAACATCTGTGGTTCCCTGACTTGCTAATTTTAGCCATTCTGACTGGTGTGAGGTGGTATCTCACTGTGGTTTTGATTTGTACTTCTCTGATGTACTCATTCTCTGAGTGATGTTGAGCATTTTTTCATGTGTCTGTTGGCGATTTGGATGTCCTCTTTACTGAAATGTCTGTTCATGTCTTCTGCCCATTTCTTGATTGGATTCTTTGTTCTTTGGGTGTTGAGTTTGAGAAGTTCTTTATAGATTTTGAATACTAAACCTTTATCTGATATGTCATTTGCGAATATCTTCTCCCATTCTGTCAGTTGTCTTTTGGTTTTGTTGACAGTTTCCTTTGCTGTGCAAAAACTTTTGGTCTTGATGAAGTCCCAATGGTTCATTTTTTTCCCTTGCTTCCCTTGCCTTTGGCGATGTTTCTAGGAAGAAGTTACTGTGGCTGAGGTCGAAGAGGTTGCTGCCTGTGTTCTCCTCCAGGATTTTGATGGATTCTTGTCTCACATTGAGGTCTTTGATCCATTTTGAGTCTATTTTTGTGTGTGGTGTAAGGAAATGGTCCAGTTTTGTTCTTTTGCATGTGGCTGTTCAGTTTTCCCAACACCATTTGTTGAAGAGACATTTTTCCATTGAATATTCTTTCCTGCTTTGTCGAAGATTAGTTGACCATAGAGTTGAGGTTCCATTTCTGGGCTCTCTATTCTGTTCCCTTGATCGATGTGTCTGTTTTTGTGCCAGTACCACACTGTCTTGATGATTACCACTTTGTAATATAGCTTGAAATGTGGAATTATGATGCCGCCGACTTTGGTTTTCTTTTTCAACATTCCTCTAGCTATTCGTGGTCTTTTTTGGTTCCATATAAATTTTAGGATTATTTGTTCCATTTCTTTGAAATAAATTGATGGTATTTTGATAGGGATTGCATTAAATGTATGGATTGCTTTAGGTATCATAGACATTTTCTTAATATTTGTTCTTCCAATCCATGAGTATGGAACATTTTTCCATTTCTTTGTGACTTCCTCAATTTCTTTCATGAACACTGTGTAGTTTTCTGAGTACAGATTCTTTGCCTCTTTGGTTAGGTTTATTCATAGGTATCTTATGGTTTTTGGTGCAGTTGTAAATGGAATCGACTCCTTAATTTCTCTTTCTTTTGTCTTGCTGTTGATGTATAGAAATGCAACTGATTTCTGTGCATTAATTATATATCCGGACACTTGACTGAATTCCTGTATGAGTTTTAGCAGTTTTGGAGTGGAGTCTTTTGGGTTTTCCACATAAAGTATCATATCATCTGCAAAGAGTGAGAGTTTGACTTCTTCTTTGCCAATTTGGATGCCTTTTATTTCTTTTTGTTGTCAGGTTGTTCAGGCTGGGACTTCTAGTACTATGTTGAACAGCAGTGGGGATAGTGGGCATCCCTGCTGTGTTCCTCATCTCAGCTTTTCCCCATTGAGAATGATATTCACTGTGGGTTTTTCATAGATGGCTTTGATGATGTTGAGGAATGTGCCCTCTTTGCCTACACTGTGAAGAGTTTTGATCAGGAAAGGATGTTGTACTTTGTCAA
>CM052812.1:15672525-15781219 GCA_028533885.1 Nasua narica
CATCAAGGATATTGGTCTGTAATTGTCCTTTTTGATGGGGTCTTTGTCTGGTTTTGGGATCAAGGTAATGTTGGCCTCATAAAATGAGTTTGGAAGTTTCCCTTCCATTTCTATTTTTTGGAACAATTTCAGGAGTATAGGTATTAATTCTTCTTTAAATGTTTGGTAGAATTTCCCTGAGAAGCCATCTGGCCCTGGGCTCTTGTTTCTTGGGAGATTTTTGATGACTGTTTCAATCTCCTTACTGGTTATGGGTCTATTCAGGTTTTCTATTTCTTCCTGGTTCAGTTTGGTAGTTTGTGTGTCTCTAGGAATGCATCCATTTCTTCCAGATCGTCTAATTTGCTGGCATATAGCTGCTCATAATATGTCCTTATAATTTTTGTATTTCTTTGGTGTTGGTTGTGATTTCTCCTTTTTCATTCATGATTCTATTAATTTGGGTCCTTTCTCTTTTCTTTTTGATAAGTCTGGCCAAGGGTTTATCAATTTTATTAATTCTTTCAAAGAACCAGCTCCTAGGTTTGTTGATTTGTTCTAGTTTTCTTTTGGTTTCTATTTCATTGATTTCTGCTCTGATCTTTATTATTTCTCTTCTTCTGCTGGGTTTAGGTTTTCTCTGTTGTTCTTTCTCCAGCATCTTTAGGTATAGGGTTAGGTTATGTATTTGAGATCTTTCTTGTTTCTTGAGAAAGGATTGTATTGTTATATATTTTCCTCTCAGGACCGCCTTTGCTGTGTCCCAGAGATTTTGAACAGTTGTGTTTTCATTTTCATTTGTTTCCTTGAATTTTTTTAATTCTTCTTTAATTTCCTGGTTAACCCATTCATTCTTTAGTAGGATGCTGTTTAGCCTCCATGTATTTGAGTTCTTTCCAACTTTCCCCTTGTGATTGAGTTCTAGTTTCATGGCATTGTGGTCTGAAAATATGCAGATTTTCCCGGATCCCGGAAAATATGCAAATGATCCCGGATCATTTCCCGATGATCGGAATGATCCCGATCTTCTGGTACCGATTGAGATCTGATTTTTGTCCCAGGATGTGATCTATTCTTGGGTATCGTCCATATGCACTAGAGAAGAATGTGTATTCTGTTGCTTTGGGATGGAATGTTCTGAATATGTCTGTGATGTCCATCTGGTCCAGTGTGTCATTTAGAGCCTTTATTTCCTTATTGATCTTTTGCTTAGATGGTCTGTCCATTTCAGTGGGGGGGGTGTTAAAGTCCCCTACTCTTATTGTATTATTGTTGATGTGTTTTTTTGACTTTGTTATTAGTTGTTTATATAATTGGCTGCTCCCACGTTAGGGGCATAGATATTTACAATTGTTAGATCTTCTTGTTGGCCAGTCCCTTTAAGTATGATATAGTTTCCTTCCTCATCTCTTATTATAGTGTTTGGCTTAAAATCTAATTTATCTGATATGAAGGTTGCCACCCCAGCTTTCTTGTGATGTCCATTAGCATGGTAAATAATTTTCCACCCCCTCACTCTAAAGCTGGAGGTGTCTTTGGGTCTAAGATGAGTTTCTTGTAGAATGCATATTGATGGGTCTTGTTTTTTTATCCATTCTGATACTCTATGTCTTTTGATTTGGCCTTTAGCCCATTTATATTCAGGGTAACTATTGACAGATATGAATTTAGTGCCATTGTATTGCCGGTATGGTGACTGTTAACTGTATATTGTCTCTCTTCTTTTCTGGTCTATGTTCCTTTTAAGCTCTCTCTCTGCTTATAGGACCCTTTTCAATATTTCCTCTAGGGCTGGTTTGGTGTTTGCAAATTCCTTTAGTTTTTGTTTGTCCTGGAAACTTTTTATCTCTCCATCTATTTTCAATGACAACCTAGCTGGGTATAGTATTCCTGGTTGCGTATTTTTCTCATTTAGTGCTCTGTATATATCATGCTAGTCCTTTCTGGCCTGCCAGGTCTCTCTGGATAGGTCTGCTGCCAGTCTAACACTCCTGCCTCTGTATGTTACCGATTTCTTGTCTCGAGCTGCTTTCAGGATTTTCTCTTTGTCACTAAGACTTGTAAGTTTTCCTATTAGATGATGGGGTGTAGACCTATTTTTATTGATTTTGAGGGGGGTTCTTGTGCCTCCTGGATTTTGATGCTTGGTCCCTTCAGCAGATTAGGGAAATTCTCATCCATAATTTGTTCCAATATACCTTCCACCCCTTTCTCTCTTTCTTCTTCTTCTGGGATCCCATTTATTCTAATATTGTTGTTTCTTATGGTATCACTTATCTCTCGAATTCTTCCCTCTTGGTCCATTCGTTGTTTGTCTCACTTTTTCTCAGCTTCTTTATTCTCTGTCATTTGGTCTTCTATGTTGCTAATTCTTTCTTCTGTCTCATTTATTCGAGGATTAAGAGCCTCCATTTTTGTTTGAACCTCATTAATAGCTCTTTTGATTTCAAGTTGGTTAGATTTTAGTTCTTTTATAGCTCCAGAAAGGGATTTTATTTCTCCCAAAAGGGATTCTTTAATCTCTTTCATGCTTTTTTCTAGCCCAGCTAGCACCTTGATAACTGTCATTTTGAACTCTATTTCTGACATATTACTGATGTATGTATTAACTAGGTCTCTAGCCGTTGGTACTGTCTCTTGTTCTTTTTTTTGTGGTGAGTTTTTCCGCCTTGTTTTTTATCGAGCTAAGAATAGATGAGTGAGAGAGAAAAGTACTCTGGAGTTCCACAGTTTTCACCGACTGATGAACTTGGGCTTGGCTGTATATTCTCACTCATCTTCTGGGGGAGGGGTCTTTTGCGTTGATTCTTAAATGTCTTTGCCCGAGGCAGAATTGCCCTGCCCTTGCCCGGGGATGGGCCAAGCAATTCGCTCAGGTTTGCTCTCCAGAGTCTTTGTTCCCTGAGCGCTTTCTGCTTTCCCTACCTCCCTGGAGGCTGGGAATGCAAAGGGCGGCTCCCAGTCTCCGGCTGGAGGAGCTGAGCGCTGGGGGCCCCGCTCCTTAGTGCGCCCTCAGAGGAAAGCAGTCAATCACTCCCGTCTCCCGGGTCCCTGCCCAAGCTCCATGTTCAGCCACTGGTGGCAGAGCTTTTCTATCTCTGGCACGCGGCCCCGTCTGGAGTCTCCAAACCCATCAGATTCCTCCTGCGCACTCCCGCGCCGCTCTTCCCTGGGGAGGAAAGAGGGAGTCTTTCCAGAATGCCTTGTGTGGCCCCCGCTGGAAGAGCTGCCGCCATGGTCTAGGGTAAGCCCCAGCTGAAAGCGCACTGCCCGGCTCTTTCTCTGCCGCCGGCTTCTCCGCCCCAATACCTGGGGGCTCTGCTGCATTCAGACACCCCTGGTCCCTTTGCGACCTCCCGGGTCCTGAAACCACACTGTTCCCGCGAGGGCTAAACCTCCTGCTTAGCCTCTGGAGCAATGTCCCTCAACAAAGCCAACTCTAAAAGTTACGATTTTGTGCTCTGGGGCTCTGCGGCTGCAGGGAGCCGGCCCCTCCCCCCACAGTCTCTCTTCCCATCGCTTTGGATTCACTTTTCCAAACGTCCTACCTTTCAGAAAGTGGTCTATTTTTGGCTCCTAGAATTGTTCTTCTTCCTCTCTTCTCTCTCCTGTTGAGTATGCTGGCTTTTAGAATGATTTGATAACTATCTAGATGAACTTCTGGGATCCAACTCTATCTCAACCTCCTACTTCTCTGCCATCTTGCTCCTCCGCTATTACATTAGAATTTCAAGGTAATTTCCTTCCATAAAAAGCTTCAGGTATGTCCACTCTGATGATCTCCAGGCCTCAAGGGTTAGGGAGAAATTCCATAGTTGGTGATAGTTTTGTTTGTTTTTTTTTTTTGCCTCATGGTGCTCTTTGTATTCTCTTGTCTAATGATGTGATTAGTGATCTTGTCACATGTGTTTTTTTAAACTCTTGGGAAAAAAATGAAAAATAAGCTCGTGGGCTGAATTCCAGATGGGGCCCTGAATGAGTTGTCCACTGTCTGTCTTTTAGCCTCTCATCCCAACTCACATTAGATCCTGGAGTTGGAGAACAGACTCTTAAGAGGGAGTTTCTTGTGCAAGAATTTGTTTGAGGAGTACCCTTGAGATCCACACTTTTGGGAAGGAAGATGGAGAAGAAAGCCTAAGTGGATAAAGGGAGAAGTCCAGCTCAAGGTAGTCCCAGTGATGGTCTCCCCTTCCCCTAGTGGAGGCCTTGGAGCTGTGCCAAGTGGCCAGGATTTTATACCCCTGCACTGGATATGCCCTAAATGCCACTGGAAAAAGGCACAAGCAGGCAGGGTAGGTTTCTTCAGCAGGTGGAAACACAAAGGAAGCTTACAGTTGAGGGCTCTTGGTAGCAGCACACCCAGCATCTTGGGGGAATGAGCCAATCAGTCCTACAGGGAGATCTGCTTGGCTCACCACTTGTGCTCTTCTCCACCCACACTGGACTTCTCCCTAAAGCCTCTGGGCCTGCTTATCTGTTATTTCTTTCACTTAAACTTCTTGTTCCCCCTACTTTCTTTACTTAACTCCTGTTCATTCTTCAGATCTTATATGTCTCTTCACAGGAAAAATCTTACCAATCAAAACTCTTTGCAGATGCAAACCCAAAGCACCCTATATTTCTCTTCCATTTTAGTGTCTGTCACATTTTCATTTATTTGTTTACTGTCTTTATTCCCTATGTGAATAGACTGTGAGTGGCATGGTGGTAGCCTATCCATCCCCCTGCATCCCTAAGGGGTAATAGTATGTGGTACATAACAGGTACTCAGTAAATAGATGTTGACTCACTAAAATGGAAAGGGTATTAAAATTTTTTGAAATTCTTTTTTGCTTGTCAAGTATTCCCTCTATCATAAAAAATAATTTAAACAATATGGAGAAATCTGTGGTTACTTTTTTTTTCTTGTGGTTACTTTTCATACTTGCTTTTGTTCAGTACTCCATTGAGTGCAGTATGCTATTTATTTTCTTGCATTTCTCATTCTCGTGAAAAATAAATTATATAAATTAAGTGGTCATCACAGAGGTTAAGATACTGTTTGTTTTAGGGTATTTATGACTGACAATTTGCATAAGATTTGGAAACATTATAATGCTATCTGTTGGATATCTCTGTAATTTATTGCTGCATTTTCAGAAAGTATAAACAAGCAGACATATCTTAAAATTATCTACATTCTTATTAAAAGACCATATGAAAATAAGTATATATTTACAAAATAGTTAAATTCAAGGTTCATATTATGGTGTAGAATTCTCGTGTTTTTTATATTTTCTTTTATTTTATGTTTTATGTTTTTAATGTTAGAAGGTAGTAGTGGACAGTAAATTATCCCCCAAACTAAGAAGGCACTTTGAGACTGGAAGCAGGCCACTCCAGTTTGCATAGAGTTTTATTCAGCGTAACTTACTGACGGGGGAGGTTCGGCAGGTGACCATATAGCTGTGCAGTTATTCTCTGCAATGTCCAGACCTTAGTCCATAGATTTTATAGACCTGGGGAACACAGAGAAGATCCCACTGTAGTGAGATCAAAGGGTTTGTATGGACCTAATTGTTAACTAACCTTTAGTTAGATCTCATGGCACCACCTGAGCAACAGGAAGGGGGAAGACTATGTTATCTCTAACAAATTCATGGGAGGCAAAAGAAGCCACTCCCCATCCTAGCCTTGGTGGGCATTTCTGAGGTATGTATATTAATCTCCAAGGGGTGCAGAACACTGGCCTCACGAGAGGTCATCAAGTGAACTTGAGCGAGATGGAAGGCCAAAGATGGAGCCAGTAGTGTCAGCACTCTTGCACTTACTGAATCACAGTATTCTTTGTTTTTCCATTATCCAGTACTTGACAAAGAGAAGTGAGCTGAGTGGTACAAGGAGAATGTAAACCAAAATTACCACGTTCATGCAGGTTGAGAAACACTGATATGATTAAAGAGGTAAAAAAAAAATAGACCTGGATTTACAAAACCTTGGTTTATATTTTATTTACAAATTCAGTTGCTGTTCAACAGTTCCTACATGAAGTGTAAGATTCCCCCCCATGTTTGTTTTTGAGATATCATAGATAAATTTTAGTTTTAACAGACTCCTGTGTCCTTAGAACTAATCTTCCGTAAATTGAGTTTATATTTCTGTCAAAATAAATAGAAAATAGACATATGTCCCTTTTAAGGTAATTTTATACTTTCTCCTTTTCTGAGGAAATAAAAATACTTATGATAATCTCTTTTAGTACTATAAGAGATTAGTATATAAATCTGAGGCAAATATTTCCTCTTAAATCCCCCTGGTTAAAGAAGGCTGCCCCTTTGAACATCACAGAGCAAATCTTTGGTTATTTGCTCTGTAGAGAAGTTATGCAATCGGCCTAGCTTTTTGATACTTTATTGTAGCATATAGAATATGCATGTTGGCTGAGGAGTCAGAAGATCTGAGTTTGGGTCCTCACCAGACAAGGTCTAATTGAGTTTACTTGACCTTTTTGACCAAATTCCTAGTCTGTAAAATAGGAATAATGACTCCTCCTTCATTGGGTAGCAGTAGGATTTAAATGCAGGAATCTGCAGGGAGTGCCCTGAGAACTTCTGGCACTAGGCTCCCAGCGAATGGTAGCTATTATTATTATGACCAGTGCCTGGAAATAGCATATGTTTTTATTTCCCAATTTCAAAGTTAATTTTTGAAATGAAGGTTTATTTCCCCATTGAATTCTAAAAGTTTTGCTCATGTATAAAGAAAACACTTACAATTTAGAAATTATATTTTGGAAACTTATGAGAGTCTTAAAATTTTTTGGCTGTTCTCTGAAACTCCTTTGACATTTAGAAGTTGTCAAGGCACCATCAGGTATTTCAAAATGAGATCAGGTCTGATTCATTTGGATGAATCTGATGATTTCTGAATTTATTTGATTAGGTTGAGGCTTTTGTTCCCAGTTTTTCCCTGGACGTGTGTGTGTGTGTGTGTGTGTGTGTGTGTGTGTGTAATCAAGAAGAGTAGATAGCAGATGGGATTTGGGTAAAAAAGCTCTTTAGGAATTAATAATTTCTGAATCAATGTTTATGTATTTTCACTTTTGTTTCTGAGTTTTAACAGCTTCCCAGGACAGACTTGAGAGCAAAGTGCCATAGGAGTCCACAAAAGGAGTGACTAACTCATTGGAAAACCTCATAGAAGAAGTGACATTTGGGTTGGCTTTGAAGAATGAATTTTTTGCCAGATGGAAAAAGGGACGGGTGTGGGGTGGCTTTTACAGACCAAGAAAGTGACATGGGAAAAGGCAGAGCCTTGAAAGCACACGTTTCATTAACAGAGAAATTAGCTGCTGGGACCCTAAGACATTGCAATGTAAATGCTGCCCCCAGAACTGTTGCAGGAGTGGCCTCAGACGGGAGAGGGTGTGTCAAGACACTGAGAAAGATCTTGGGACCAAATTGAGAGGGGTGTATATCCTAAGGAGTTTGTTCTTTACCTGGAAGACTGTGCTCATATTTACACCTCAGAAAGGTTTCTGGGTAGAGAATGAGCTGAAGAGGTGAGAGAGTAGATGAATTGTTGGGAGGTGTTGCCTTTCAGCCAGATGAGACATGAACTATGGTGACAGGAATAGGAACAAAAGAGGTCAAAAGTGGGACACTGAGGCAATAGAATGGATTTGTAAGAGAAAGATTTTAATTAATATATGTAGGATGTACATGATATATCATGAGCTTTAACCTCATGACAGCCCCATGAAGTAGTTAGTATTCTGCAACTGATTTTTTTTTTTTTTTTTTAGAAAAAAGGTTAATACATTCTTTAAATACATTCTTTAAAAAGAATACTACATCAGTGGACACTTGGGATTCTTCCGTGTCTTGGCTATTGTAAATAATGCTGCAGTAAACATAGGGGTTCATATATCCTTTCAAATTAGTGTTTTTGTATTCTTTGGGTACATACCCATTAGTGCGATTAATGAATCATAGGGTAGATTTACTTTTACTTTTTTGAGGAATCTCCTTACTGTTTTCCAGAGTGGCTGCACCAGTTTGCAGTCCCACCAACAGTGCACAAGGGTTCCTTTTTCTCCATATCCTCACCAAACCCTGTTATTTCTTGAGCTTTTGATAAGCCATTTTGGCAGGTGTGAGGTGATATCTCATTGTGGTTTTGATGAATAGATAAATGTGTGTGTGTGTATGCACAAATATTTTTCAGCCATAAAAAGAAGTGAAATCTTGCCATTTGCAACAACATAGATGAATCTAGGGAGTATACTGCTAAATGAAATAAGTCAGTCAGAAAAAGACACATACTGACGCAGAATTAGGAAACAAAACAAGCAAACAGGGAAAAAATGACAAACTGAAAAACAGGCTAAACTGTAAGAACAGAGGGCTACGGGAGGGGAATGGGGGAAATAGGTGAAGGGGATTAAGAACACACTGAGTAATGTATAGAATTGCTGAATCACTATATTGTGCAATTGAAAGTAAGACAACACTGTAAACTACACTAAAATTAAAATTTAAAAATTCCTAAGAAGGAATACTGAGGTCAAATAAGTTTGGAAAAGATTAAAGAAAGTGAAATAATTTTTGCTCTAATAATGTTATTTCTCATAACCTGTAATCTGACGTTTTGTGAATTCCAAGAAAACAACGAAGAATAATGAAGGTATATCACAAAACCTATTTCTTTGATTTTAAAAAATTTTTTACAAGACTCATATTAAGAGAAGTCTTATTATATCTTCACTTTACAAACTTTCAACTGAGACTTAAGATTATATATCTTGTCCAAGAGTTTTATAGGTCATAAGAAGCCCTTTATATTTAAATCTATGCTGTTTGCTTTATATGATAGAGTTTCCCAATTGAAATTGTTGGGATTTATGCCTTGAGGCTGGGAAATAAGTCAAGACTAACTTAGAGGTGTCTGGTTTGAGTGACCACAGTTGTCGGCATTTTTAACTAAAATAGGAAATATGAGTGAAGGAGCAGTTTTGTTTTTATTTTGTATGAATGGGAATGGAATGGATAATCATTTCAGCTTTGGACGTGTTGCATTTGAGTATTTGGTGGAGATGTCTAGTAAGTAATTGGAATACCAAAAAAAATAGGTAAATTTTTGGACATGACAGAACTGTAACATTTTTTGTTACAAAATGAACCATTTTGTTACAAAATGAACCATTAAAACTTGGATATTCAATTTTATTATAAATTTTAAATAAAAATTTCTAAGTTGATATCCACAACTGCCAGTCACTTTGAAGACTCTTTTTCTAGACACAGTTTTTACTTAGTAGCCAAACATCATATTTCATTTTGTGTGTGTACATTTTGTCAGAAAGCCGTATGTATAAAATGCTATGAAAAAAATCTTCAATAATTTTCTTTTGAGTGAACTATACTTGGTAGCCTTTATGGAGTATTTTAAAGATTTCTTGACACCAATAAGTGTCCATGTGAATGAATTGTTGTATCTCAGTGGTATTTTCAAGAGTTTGTCACCTCTGCCATGAGGTTATATATATGATTTTCAGAAAAACTCTTTTTTTTTTTAAAGATTTCATTCATTTATTTGAGATAGAGATAGTGAGAGAGAGCATAAGAGGGGAGAAGGTCAGAGGGAGAAGCAGACTCCCCGTGGAGCTGGGAGCCCGATGTGGGACTCGATCCCAGGACTCTGGGATCATGACCTGAGCTGAAGGCAGTTGCTTAACCAACTCAGCCACCCAGGCACCCGAAAAACTCTTTTGCTGATAGTGTGTCTCATACAACTTTGGTTTGATCTGCTTAAAGGTTTATACTTCAATATCATTGAATCATTCAGTCATTGGTTGATTGAAATTAATATGCCTAATTTTCTGCCATCCCTTCTATTATTTTTATCATCACGTTACTGGAGAACTAGCTATTAGATTAAGAGCTTTAGCTCTCTCTCGCCTCAAATGGGCAGTGATATGGAGAAGTGAGGTAGACACATGCACATTCTGGGAGGCATACAGTAAATGTCAGTAAGCAATATAAATAAAATAGTTATGTCAATTTAGAAGGCACTTTTGCTAGGTGGGCATTGGTCGTGGTTTTATAGATCATTTGTTCCTTGCAGGGCGAGGGTTCAAAGGACATTCAGGTGGTGTTATGGTGAGGGAAATTCAGAGGGACACACAGCATATATATGGAATAATAAGCAGGCAAATGCAGCTACAAGGCAGAATTCATGGAATACTGTAGTTGGAGACAGGCTTAAAATAAGGTATCTTGAAACCAGATGGAGGACGACTTTGTGATATGTGATTTCTTAAGAAAATAAAGTCACCAGGTGTCTTCAATAGTACTAGTCTGGCTATCACCCTTCTGTGAACAAGTGAGAGTTTATTAGGCCAGTGAAACTGGAGCTGATAAAATGTGCACATATACTTCCAACTAATTGGGAGCCGGGTCTCCCCTTCTTTCCACCTGAATTTTTATTTCTAGTAGCATTTGCTTTCATCATTTGGGCAAATTTTCTATTTTGATGGTGATTTTTCTGATAAGCTGAAAGGAAAAGATGAAGTTAGCTGAGTTTTTTTTTTTTTAAATACCAACAGGAATAAAATAAGGAGACAGCAGCTGTAAAAAACATATGCCAAACTTCTCAGTTATGGTCTTAGCATGCTAGCTTTAGTGCAGGCTCCTGATATGTGCTTCTGTTTCCATGGCTACCTGCTAGGCAGCAGAATCCCCCCAGGCTGCTCTGCTCTAGCTTTAGAATTTTTCATGCAAAGGAAATTCAAGACTTTTTAGAGTGAAGTCAATACTATTTTTTTTTTTTTTTGGCAGATGGGTTATGCATTTTAAAAAAATAAAAATGGTTACAACAGTTTTGATTTCCAAGTTATAAGTGAAGCCAGACTTGAAGGCAGTGTTTTAGGGAGTTTGAAATTCTAGCATTTAAATGGTTTCTCTGGGATGGTCCCCATGACAACAAAACTCAGTGCAGGTATTGAGTATCATCATCTTTGCTGCGAAACAGTCATGCCACAAGAATTCCTTTCATCCTTAATGCTACTCTAATAAACTAAAGCACAAGAATTTAGCTTATTCAAGGTGTTACAAAGACGGATATTTCAAAATCATATTTAAGAGCTTAATCAAATTGCAATTGTACGTGAACAGTTAAAAAGTTGAATGATGGTATGATATATTGTTAAATGGATTGATGTTTTTGTTCACCAAAAAGCAAGGAAATATTTCAGTTGCCAAGTGGAAAAAATAATATTGTTTTATCATAGAAAAATTTAAATTTCTTAAGCACAGCTGAAGATTGCTGTTTTAATATTGCTAATTTTGTAGTGTAATAAGTAAACTTGATTATTTTGGCAAGTTTCCCCTCCCCCAATTTTTCTGCCAAAAAAAAAATTTCATTTTCAAACTAACACTTTATCGAGCCATACATTTGTTAAAGATGTAATTTTTTTAAAAACTTTTAGTGTTTTATTTCAATAGCCATAGTAATACATACTTTTTAATTAAAGTTGTGTAAAGGATTAAACGAGTACTGAGGTATAATGAAAGTGCCATCTAAGGAATAAGCTGTTGCTCATTAACCAGTATCACTTGAATTTTAATGAGATCTTTTTTCTAAAATCGAGAATTATTTTTCTTGTATTTGTTTGTTGTTAAATTTTCTATTTTATTTAATTGGCCATGAGAGAAAAGCATAAAATCTTCAATTCTGTCATGAACTTTTTCTGATTTGACATCTTTATCCTTAAGTAAGAAATCATTTGCCTTTAAGTCCTTGCTTTTAAGCAAATGATATTAAAATCATTTGCTTTTAATATCTGGATTTAACAAGGATTGTTAAATCCAGATATCTCTGTCTGGTATTCAGTACAGTATCCACTTCTGGATCCTTGCTAAAGGAGAAGAATAGATGCAGGAAGTCATGGCAAAGACACTGGGGGCGGCAGTTAAAGACAGTTGAAGGTGAGCAGGGCTAACTTTATAGGAACTGAACCATGGAACAGAAGTTAATTATAGCAAATGGATAGGATTGATGGTCTGGAAGAAATTAGACTGACTAGTCTTGAGAGATCTTACAAGGGTTTTTTTAATTTGGTCTATTTTTATAGTTTCATCCAGGCCTTAAATTAGATTTTCTTTTGTCCTCTCTTATGACACTATTCTACTACATTCATATTTCTGATTAGATGTTATAACAAACCATTTCATCTCCTTTGACCACATGATATCTCTAATCTTTCAATGACTCTCCATCACAAAACTTCACATTTTAACCACAGGATATGGCTGTCCTTAAGGTGTTCTCTGCAGCGTTGTATCTTTTGTAGTGGAAAATACCGGCTAGGGTGTGGGCACTGGAGCCTGACTACCTAAGTTTGAATCCTAGTTCTGCCACCTGTTAGCTCTGTGACCCTGGATAAGTTGTTAGGTTCTCTTATTACAGTGTCTTCATCTGTGAAATGGGAAGAATAATGATACCTACTTCATAGTATTTTATGAGAATTAATATTATCAGAAATGTCTATGGGGTGCCTGGGTGGCTCAGTTGGTTGAATGTCTGACTCTTGATGCCAGCTCAGGTCATGATCTTGGGGTTGTGGGGTCAAATCCCATGTTGGGCTCTGCACTCTGCGAGGAGTCTGCTTGGGATTCTCTCTCCCCCTCCTCCCCATGTGTGTGTGTGTGTGTGTGTGTGTGCTCTCTGTCTCTCAAATAATAAATAAATCTTAAAAAATATATCCGCTGTGTTTTCTAGTGTTGCTGTAACAAATTACCATAACTTTATTGGCTTAAAACAGTACAGATTTGCTGTCTTATGTTTTTGCAGGTCAGAATTCCAACATAGGTCTTGCTGGGCTAAAATCAAGGTATCAGTAGGACTCTGTTCCCTTCAGGAGGCTCAAGGGAAGAATTTATTTTCTTGCCTTTCCCAGCTCCCACAAACCACCCACATTCCTTGGCTTATGACCCCATTTCTTCGTTCTCAAAACCTTCTTTTCTGTAGTCACATCTCTCTGACTATACTCTTCTGCCTCCCTCTTCCACTTTTAAGGAGCCCTGTGGTTCGAGTGAGCCCACCTAAGAGTAATCCAGGATAATTTCCATATTTTAAGATCAGCTGACTAGTAACCTTAATTCCTTCTGTAACCTTAAATATCCTTTGCCTTGTAACCTGACATATTCACCAGATCTAGGAAGTAAGGATGTGGAAGTCTTTGGAGGGGCCATTATTCCATCCCCTTTCCCCTTTAACCTCTTCTGTCCTAGTGTAGTATGGTTGATATTTGTATTTTCCCATAATTCTATTTTGGAGCAGATGTGTTACCCCAGGCAGATGAGAGGGGCCCAAGAGAGGGAGAAGTGGCAAGAATTATGTGCTGGTGTTATTTTTTGCAGCCACAGAGACTGGAGACAATTCCTTTGTCATATTTTTTATAGCCATCCAAATTGGCTTCCACTTTGGTCAATGCCTCTGAAGATTTGCTAACAGTTAAGATATGGACAACATTTAATCTGTTTATCTGTGAGAAGTCATTTTCCTACTGAAACTTATTTTTTTTTTTGCTTTTATATGTATAAAATTTGAACTGATACATCAAATATTATGATTTAGAGTGGGCAAAGACTCAAACTATGAAATAAAATATGTTAGCAGTTGTGAGGTGCCTCACAGGTTACAAATGTTTTTTATAAAAATTATATTATGGAGCCTGTCAACAGTATGAGAACTGAACAGCTCAGATCTTTTAGGCAACAGTCATTTCCAGAGATTTGCTTGCAGATTTCTTCTGCCAAAGAGGACAGGGAGAGGAAAACACTTACCTCTCCCTTAATTAGAATTTGGCAGAAGTGAGATTACTAGGAAGGGGGAAAAATGAATGAGTAAATGAGTTCCCGGTTTTGCAGCCAAAGAAACTAAGAGAGAAACGTGATGGCTGCCCATTGGTGGTAGCTGTGTTTCTATCTCAGCCTGGTTCTCTTTGTTCCTTGGTGTGAATCAGTTTGCAGGAGCAAATGTTGGGGAGAGAGGCATTCCTTTCCTTTTATAAAGTGGGCCATGAATATATTAAGCCATGGTTTTCTAGTGCAGTGTACATTTACCAGCACACTCACTGATTGCATTTAATAAAAAGACGGTAGAGGGCGAAATCTTCTGAGTTCATAAAACTAAAGAAAAAATTTAAATTCAGTTGATATGTCAACAGCAAGGAAGTAATTCATTCTCTCTTGGAGAAGTGAATGCCAATAACAATAGCTGTGATTCTGGCAACGGAATAATGCTTGAGAGGGTCACTTCCCACTCTTGGCTCTCTCCTTTCCCTCCATTTCCAAAGGACATTCTCCCCAACAGCAGAACCACGTGATTTATCCTTGCTCATGTCAGCTCTGGAGGTTCATGGGACCACACAGTGTGGCTGGAAGCCCAGGTCTGTCTTCCTGTGGCTATAATCACAAAGGAAGTATTCTTTTTTAAAAAGAAAAATATAAAGTGATATATCTGTTTGTTATTAAAACCCTTTTCTATGCTATAGAGAAGATTAACTTTAGCCTTGGGGTGCCAGAGTAAACTTGGATTTAATAAACTATGACCATTTTACTACTATCTTCATTGCCCTTGAATTGTATAGGTCAGTAAAATGAAGAAGGCAGCCTTTCCATAATGTCCTCTTTGTTTATATCTCTGTATCAAAAAAACAAAAAGATATGGGAATGAACTCTGTATTGACCAATTTAAGGAAAATAAGTTCAGCAGATGAATAATTGATGTAAGAAGTAAGTCTCCACAACTTTTTTTCATTTTCTTAGGGCGTATGGTATAGATTTTAAATAGCATAAGCATTAATATGCTCTCTCTAAAAATAGATATTTGAAAGTTGCTTATAGCCTTTTGCTTCTATCTGTCAACATAATTAGATTTTAAAATGTAAAACTAGTAACAGTTGTTACTTCTATTGCTTTGATCAGGATCAGCAAACTGTATTCCACAGGTCCAGTCTGGTCCACTGCCTGTTTTTGTAAATAAAATTTTATTGGAATACAGCCCTGTCCATCATTTACATATTTATTAGTGGTTTTTTTCATGCTCTAGAGGCAGAGTTGAGTAGTGGAAATAGAGTCCTGCAAAGCCGAAGATATTTACCCTCTGGCGTTATACACATACACACAAACATTGTCAACTATTAGACAGGAAAGGTACATCACACCATATTGGGTGATGTGGGTTTAAAAATTACTTAAGCCTGAGTCTCTAATAATTTATGGGTATAGTTGAAGAAAGGATATCCTAGAGTTTAAATGAGAATACAGGTCAAATTTAATTTATTCATTGACTCAAAGTAAGTGGTTTTTGACTGCCTCGTGTGTGCCAGACAATGTTCTAAGCATTTGAAGATAATGAGGTAAACAAAGAAGACAAAATTTCTGTCTGCATAGAGTTTACAGCCTAGAGAAGCAGGCAGATAATAAAGAGATGAGCATATATGATATAATGCCTGGTATGTGCTATTTTATATACAGAGGGATTCACGCTACTGGTGTTGTCTTTAGCAATAAATTAATTTTCCTAATTATCTTCATCTCCAATGAGATTCAAAATTTTTAAAAAGGGAGCAAAGGGTGTGTACCCAAGTGGCTCAGTTGGGTAAGTGTCTGCCTTCGGCTCAGGTCATGATCCCGGGGTCTTGGGATTGAGTCCACATAGGGCTGCCTGCCCAGTGGGGAGCTTGCTTCTTCCTCTGCTCCTCCCCCGCCTCGTGTATGCACGCGCACACTCTCTCAAAAATTAATCTTTAATAAAAAATGAAAAATAAAAGCAAAGAGAGAATGAAAATAGTTCAAGCCAACAATTCTTTCTCTGAGCTTTCTCACATGATTCAAAATTACACTTTGATATAGAGCAGCAAATAATATATATTGTGTTTTGCTATGGTAGAAGAATATTTAATTGGGCAACAAGAAACCTATGTCTTTTTTTGGCTGAATGGCCTTGTAAAGATTCTTATGTTTTCTGCAACATGTCAGGGGTTGTTCTCTATCAGTGCTTCTCAAATTTGAGTGTGCATTAGATTTACCTGGAGGGCTTCTTAAAACACAAATTGCTACCCCACCTCCTGAGTTTCTGATTCAGTGTGTCTGAGAATTTTCCCTTCTAACAGGTTCTCAGTTGAGGTCAGCTTTGCTGCTGGCCTGGGAATCGCACTTAGGGAACCACTGACCGACCTACATGATTCTAGTTCCTACTGGTTCCTCCTTTATTCTTAAACTCCCTGAAAATGCTTTATGGCTCTTTGTATTAGACTAGGAAGAACCCACTAAATAATAGTTTGGCCCAAATGACTACTTACTATTCAGGGCTATTTACTGAGGAAGAACTTCCAAAGAAAGAATTTTTAAACTTGATCCCATGGATTGATACCTGCTTGATGGATTTCGTATGCTTTCTTTGGAAGAATTATGCTAAATTCCAAGGGTGGAGGGCATGATTGTTATGATTTTTTTCCTTTTCGTGTCCCAAATCCACAGTATGCAGGTATGCAGTAGGTGCTCAATACTGATTTGTTTAATTGACCTAAATTTAGGGAAGGACAGAATGCTTCTTAAGGTCATTTTCCTTATGGTTTTCTGTTAATTTCCATTTTGAATTAAGCATTAAATTCCACTGCTGGTCAAGACTCAAACTATTTATAACATGCACTTTTATTTCTGCAAACTGTAGTAGTGTTGTTTCTATTGAAATTAAAAAAAAAACCAACTTCATTGATAGTTTGTCTTCTCTTGAGTCTAGATGTATAGCAAAACAAATGGGCAAATACAAAACAATCAGCATAATAAGGTAGACAAAAATTCATGTTTTTCATTACATAAAATAACATACACTTAATTCAGTGTAACTCAAGACATTTATGTTAAATATGACTTTTATAGAGCATTGCCCAAAGCCCTAACATTATTTTTTAAAGTAAATATGCATCTCAACTTCTGTTCATAAAATAGGAACTATGAGTCTGGAAAAATATGTAAGATAGACTTTCTACCATTAAGAGATGTCCACACCCTTAGTTGGATAAGGCAACAACTGCAAACTCAAATGTCTAAAGAGCCGGGCACCCAGTACTTGAAAGTTTGGATTTTTTGTGAGTTTTTAAAAAATGTTGCTCAAGTTAAAAATAAAACATGACATGGACCAACAAAACCTATGTTCACCAGTTGAATTCCAACATTAGGCCTTCAGTTTATAATACTCAAGTATGGCTCATATAGACACTATTTGGAGTGTTTCACAGGGTGGGGGGTGAGAACAAAGTTAGGTGTGAAGATTAGAAACAGTTGTTTATATAAGTTGGTATTTGATACGGACTTTGAAGATAAATAAAGGTTTAAAATCTAGAACAGTGTTAGGGTAGTGGGTCCTAGCAAGAGAGAACGTGAGAAAATACTGAATGCAAGGAGATGGAACAGATACTTAGGGCATCACAAACAGTTTCTTTTAAACAGCAGGACAGCAAGAATAGTAACTAGTGAGAGAAAACCCTAGTAAGTGTATTTGGGATTCTGTTGTGTGGGGCCATGATGGGTAGCGGGAAAGCTTTATACTTAGTTTGTTAGGCAACTTGAAACACCAGTCATGGACAAGTATTAGGTATCTGAATTATATTTATGCCCTATTTTCTCTTAATCTACAGTGCCATTGAATGTTAAAAACATATAGCACTAAGAAAGAGAAAAAAAACTGATGCCATTTAAGCTATGACACAGTGCCTTATAATTTGGAATTATTTTAAACTTACAGGAGCTCTTTTAAATATGTTTTGACACAAGAAATGTGAAAATAAGAACCTTGTGTCCTAGTTTATGTATGCACAGGCAATGGAACTGTCATGATTGCCATAAGACCAAGAGCTGTTATAGCTGCCAATTTTAAGAGGTATCATCATTCCTTCATTGGTGTTGAAATGTGCATCTTAGGAGCAATACAATACAGTAAAATAAATACAACAGGTGAGAAATTCTACATGCTGTATATTATGCTTCTGCCCATAAACTAGATTGAGTAGAAGATATTTGAAGCTAAACTACCATTTCCATCCAACTGTTATCACTTGCAAGTGAAGTTTTGCTAAGACCTAAGTTCTAGAAATCCAAAGGGCATCAGCTTTTCAAATTTTTAAAAAAGATGTATTTGTTTGTTTGTTTGTTTGTTTGTTTGTTTTAGAGAGCGAGACAGAGAGCATGGGTAGGAGAGGGTAGAGGCAGAGGGAGAGAGGGAATCCACAAGCAGGCTCCCCAATGAGTGCACAGCCTGACTTGGGGCTGGATCCCAGGACCCTGAGATCACAACCTGAGCAGAAACCGAGAATGTGATGTTTAACCCACTGAGCCACCTAGGCACCCCTCGGGCATCAGGTTTTTAATTGGAATCAAGTCTTTACTCTTTTGGAGCACAAATATTTTCTTACATGAAGGATTCTCATTGAACACAGCTAATTCCTGTTTCATGTTTGTGTTCATCCTTGAAAAAGTCTTTGCTTCCCCCATTTTTTCCCTCTCTCTCCAAAGAAATGTTGAGACTTTATGAAAAACATAGCCCTAGAGAGTAAACTTTTAATCATAGGGTTGATTGAAGAAGTTTGAAGTGGAAGATGCACATACCCAAATCAACAGTAACGACAGTGTACAGGGCTGTGGTCTTCTAGAAACCATTCTGAATTCAGGAAAACCAGGAAAGGCCACAGGCTCCCAACGATTAAGGTTGTTCTTTTCTCTATCAATTTTTTTTATCTCCATTCCTGTAACTTATCTGAAATCTCCTTATTTCTATTTTAGTAAAGTGATTCTGACATAATGGTACAGTCACTGAAACATTGATCACAACCATTTCTTACTGTCTCCACTATGGTGATTTTGCCTAATGTGCTGTCAGCTTTAAGATACTACTGTAATATTTGTAATAAAAATACAGATATAAAGAAACTATGTCAACCATAGATTTCCTTAAAGTTGAACTAAGTCTTCCATTAATAATACCTAGGGTATATTATAGTTAGAAAGTAACATGTCTAGTAGGAACTATTTCGTCTTTTTCTGTGTGGGTGTATGGGATGCAGTACTTATCAGTTAAGATGCAACATATTTCACTATTAGAGCAAGCAGATCAGTAATGCTGCAGAAGAATAGTTCAAGGCCCAAGAAATAATATAGCCCAAAATATAACTGGGGTTTATTGCTAGTCAGTCTGCATATTCTTATGTTTTAATTTTCCTTTTTTGAACCATGAATAATCGCGAATTTTGTTTCTAAGAGGCAGCTGAGATTCAGTTTTATTTTTAAAGTACCCGAAGCATTTATTCATTCACATATAGGTTTAGAACCAAAAGTCCACAGGCTCAATATTTTTAGGTGATCTAATTCATTTGGGAATTAAGATTATACATGTAACATTCCTACAGGGTGCATTTATTTTTTCCAGAAAATCAGAAAGAAGATGTTAAAATGGAAACAAGAACCTTTTCAATTATAACTTTCTCTGCAGTATACCTCACAGTAATTTAGCATGAGCAATTAAACTTTTTTAATTTTGCTTATTTTTAGACATAGAATTGAATGTTGTGTGCATTTTTTTCTTTTTATACCTCTCAAGAAGAGAAAATAGCAAAAATGAAAAACAATTTGTTATGTAGTTCCGAACCTAAGGCATTTCTCAGCTTCACAAAAGAGTCTGAAAGAGCTTATCTGAGGCATGGGTGGGCACACTGTGTGGCATTTGGGCCATTGTGAAGTTGTTGAGTAAAACATAAAAACCAAAGTTTTGTTACCAGCATTGAATTGCTGGCATGTGCAGTGTATTGGTATGTAATTTTCTGATATCAGATGTGCCCAGGGGCAGAGTTTGAATATCTCAGTGAGGCCTGTCCAGACCCTCCTCAACTCTCCTCCAGTCAGTCCTTCCAGACCTGATCCCACCTGGAATGCCGGCAGACTCCGGGTTAGCAGCAGCTGAATCAGCCCTTAGCAAGGGGGAATGAAGGAACAGGTTGCCTCTAACTCTCCATATCCTATTTGGCGGCTAGACCACTCTCTCTTGAGTCTCTTCCTTGGACAGTCAGATCCTCTGTTAAATATTTTATGGGCACTGTTGATTATAGAATATGTTTTGATTATTCTACAATCAAGAGCACATCTGTTCTGTATATTAGGAGACATTTCCAAAAACATAGCAATAGACATTGTCTTATTACCACGAGTATGCAGCATTTACTTGATCCTGCACTTCCACTCACAGCTACAAAGAACAGAGAGTTCAGTCCGCAGGAGTTTCCCAAGGCAGAGGTTACTTTTTCATCACATCCCAAGAGATCTGGAGGTCAGCAGCCCAGAGCTGATCCCACTGATGCAAAATGTTGGTAGCCAGCAACCCAGGTACTTGCATTCTCTCTTTAATGTCCTGGTTTTCTTTATGCTTGTAGTACCTGGTTGCAGGATGAGAGCTGCCACTTGAAGCAGTGGAGAGGAGGAAGGGCTGCATGGTGCCCATCACTCCTTCCTCTCCTGATGGAAATTTAGACAGCCTCTGGTGGTCTCCTACCAGCTTAATGGCTCTATTTGTTGTTGTTGTTTTTCTGTTTGCTTTACTTTTCACAGGTTGATCTTTGCTCTGTCTGCAGTGTGGTTTGTAGATGATGTGAGTTCAGGATCCAATTTTATTTACATTAAAGGAGGCAGTTTTCTCAGCCCCAATTTCTAGATGATCTTTTCACAGTAATTTGTGATGCCATTTTTCTGGCTAACAAAGTTGGCACACACACAGACACTCTCTCACTTATTTTTCCACCCTCCTTCATATTTTCTTGGGATATATATTCTTTTTATGCCTTAGACTTTGTAATATATCAGCATATGGTAGGCAAAAGACCTTTTTTTTATTCTCCTTTTCTTCCCTGGTCTGTTCTTTTCATTCCATTTTCTATTCTGTTCCCTCCTCGTTTTTTCTTTTCCTTCTTTCCTTCTCTTTCCCATCTTAACACTGACAGGGCAGGTAGTAGGTGGTATCTCTGCACACTCACGGTGGATAGGACTTAACTTTTGTCAGGGTTCTCTCTGATTGATCAACAGCTTAAAAACCAATGGTGTTTTTAATTGGTGTATCAGGCGTATAAGAAGCCTAGATTCAACAATAATGCCCCAACCACAGTAATAAGAAAATCACAGTGTACTGGCCACAGTAGGAGCTTTTGGTTCGGGTCGGTTTTGCTCGATTGCCACATGGAGCAGAGTGCTCACCTGCAGCTGTAACAGAGCTCCCTGCAATGTGGCTGCTTTCTGCTTTTGTCCACCGCACCCCCGCCCCGACTGAAAAGTGGTGTGTTCGGAATTCAGAGTGAGTAACTTTGAGATGAAGAGCTTATTTTCTTTTATTCCAAGCAGAAAGTAACTTTTTTGTTCAGGTGAATAGTACTCCAAAGACTGAATAAATCTAGAAAACTCCATCAACAAACTGGATAATCCTGAAGCCAAAAATGTGGAGGTCTGCAAAAACTGGTCACAGAGGATTTAAAGCACCTTTGGTCTCAGGTTGTTGGAAAAAAAAAAGCCTGCAGCTGTTTTAAAGTGGGCATTTCCTCTTGGGGAGAGGTCCAAAGTCTCTTGCACTTCTATTCTAATTTCTTCATAACTTGCCAGAGTTTGGCCACCTCTAGTCAGTTGATGTCCCACACTGCAGGGAGTAAAGGAATGTCTCATCTGTGTCTGGAGTGGGTGGTCCCTCCGGGGGAGCCCAAGGGTTCCTCACGTGTGCCCAGGGAAATTTTCTTCCTGTGGTGGTTTTACTGTACTGGCTTTAGGGACAGACTTCTTCTTTTTTTTTTTTTAGGGACAGACTTCTGAGTGTATATGTGTGCACGTGCGTGTGCACAAACTCCACACTCTACTTGAGCTCTGATTTCCAAGCTGAAAGTGTTTACCTTCCAAATACTTGCAGAGAAAAAAATGAGGAAGCCAGAAAAGGGACTCCAAACCTGAAAATGTTTCTCTTTTAGCAGATCAAAATTGCAAATGGGTCCCCTGCAGACCTGAGGTTTATTGCTTGCAATACCAGATGAATTACAGTATGTATTGCAGTCACTGTATTTTAGGTTACATCTGCTTTCTCTTAAAGTTCCTTGGTAAACCGAAACGGTTAGTGAGTGGAAGCCTGACTCTGAAAATTTTGAAAAGCAACTGTGTCCAGATCACAGGATTTTTCTTTGTTTTGTTTTCATGGAGGAGTTGTTCTGTGTTTGGTGACTGTTTTATTTAAACCGAGTACAAATGCAGGGAGTAAATAGACACCCTTATTTTAGCCTTATGAACTTTGGTTTGATTCCTTTTTCTTCTCCCCACCCCCGCCCCCAACTGCCAGGGCACACATTTTTGTGTCTACCCTGCTTTCTTCTCCAACTCTAATGTTTTGCTTTTGGTCATCTTGGGAAAAGTTGGAGCCTTTATCTTCAAATTGTACTCAGCCATACAGTTTCCACACACCATGGTCCCAAAGTCAGTGGGGCTGTTAATTTAAAAGCTGAAAAAGCTAGTTCCTTGGTGGACAGCTGAGACTCTCTTGATGTGATTCTGGTTTACATTTGGTTGGTTTTCACCTTACAGTACATTTGGTTAATTATTTCTTAGAGTCAGGCAACTCTATACCATTTTCTCTGTTAGAGGGTTTTCCATCTGAGGTCTTGAGGAAAAATTGCTAAAAGTTCGTGGAAACCCCAAAATTCTAAATGGACAAATGAAAAACACCTCAGGTTTGAAAGGGCATTTTTAAAAATTACATTCCTGAATTTTATATATATACTTGTTTTTTTCTTTTTCTTTTTTTCCTTTTTCGTGTATTAAGTGACATTCTGGAAGGTGATTTAAATTGGCCTTTGGGAAAATCTTTTCAGCCATGGCTGAATCTGGATTAGATTCCACAGTGAACAGTGGAAGCTTCTCTGCACTGGCCGCACCTGCTCTCTTGAGCCACCCGAGAGATGCTGCTTGTAGATATTTTCCACTACTTGGTGATTAGTCACCCCTTAGCTCTGCTGTTTTCACCGTGAGATAATTTCACATTGCCCTTTGGTGCACATGAGTCCTCTGTGTCTGCTTTTGCCTATCTTTACTTTTTCATTTTCCTCCAGATTGTTCCCCTCACATTTCTTTGTATCTTTGCCTCTTCCTACCCTTTGAACATCAGGCTTCTGCCTGTTTCATTTTCACTTGGATCTTGAAGTTTTGCATATTTCCCTCTGAAAGATGTTCCTTTTTTCTTATGTAACCTATTCCAACATCATCAAGATGGAGACCTTTTTCTCTATTCCCTTTCATATCTTAGAAACCAGTAGCTTTTCTTCCTTTAAGATCAGCTGGAAAGGGTGCATTTTGCTTTTCCTAAGTAGACTGGATTGCCACTTATATGAGAAACCACAAGCATTCCTGTGTGGAATTAAATTCTCTTTTTGTGATTCTGTGTGTGGGGGTGGATTTGAGGGGTATGGTAATATTTAGAGCCACTGGCCTTTGCCTCCCACAGGCTTTCCGTTAATGTTTTGTTGATTTTAAACTATTCCTACATTTAGGACTAGTTTACTCAGTTCAGCTCTCATGCCTTTTCTGGCAGGACACCCAGGGGACCTGTTTGCTTGCTTCCTCTTGTTCTGGTCCCACCCCAGAGGTTTTCCATGTGATCACACCCCTTTGCAAAGAGGTTCTTGGTCTTCAGGACTCTTTACCACCTTTTAACATTTTTTTTTTTTTTTTTGCTAGAATGTTCTCCATAGTAACTGTCATGGCATATTAAGTTAGCAGTTAATTCCTTTGTGAGGACAATTTTATACATAAAATTATATTTGAACAGTTACTTCTGATTTAACATTTTAACAACATTGAGGTGCCTTTAAAAATGGATGCATCTCACAAACAAAAGAAAAATAACTTTCTAACCTTTGTACTCTGTTATACAGACCGTGCCATCAAAACTTACACTGTCTGAAACTCAGGGACCTGATAGAGTCAGATAACAAGATATCCTTTGCAGTTAGATTTCAGCAACATCATAGTCTTTGATAGTGAGGAATGCTTATATATGTAAAGAATTTTCATAGATGCTAACATTAAAATTTCTAACTTATTTTCTTGCTGCTTTAATTATTAATTACTGTTATAAGAAAACTCTTTCATTATGCATAGAAATAACTGTATGTCATGAAAATATACAATGCTGAATGTAATTTATATGTATAATTAGATATATTACTGTAGAGTATATAAGGAGTACATATAAAATAATGAGCTCAATTCTGTGGCACTGGCACAAAATCAGCCTCCTTGTTGGATGTTAATACTACATGTATGTCTTGTGGATTTATATTTGTTCCTGAGTAAGTGCACATTTCTCCATGGAGAAATATAGACTTCAATAAGTACTTTGAAATCCTAGCATATTTTCTGTAGGAAGAGTATGTGACATGTACTACCAGTTCATCTGCCCAGCTATTACATTGTTGTTTCTCCTGGAAAATGTGCTCCTAATTGAGATGTGAGAGGTCAAAAGTACAACAAATAGTAAAGTGCCTTGTTTGAGCATCATGTTATGCATTAAAGATGCAAAAGTAAATATCTGAGAGTCTATGCCAAAGAATAGCTTATGATCAATAAATGGATGTTATGGAGGATGTTTACATTCCGGGTCTCTGACTAGTGTTTCAGGTGCTTCAACAAGGCGTCTTGTCCGTAAAGAAGAATGGGAAGGGCACAGGCCTTTTCTTAACTGCCGTACTTGTGTAACCTCTAGCCCTGTCAGAAGGGCTAGAACTTCATCCAAATCGGTTATTCCAGGTATTTTGAGTTAAAGAATAAAAGACATGGGAGAACTGGGACCAAGATATGATTTCCATCAGTGATTATTTGTATGTTGCTTGTGAATAAAGTTTGTTAGAACAAGAGATGCTGTAAATATCAGTATTTATATTGATAAATATAATGTCTGTCCTTAAGCCTAAAACCTTCAATTCAGATCAGGTGTGTGCACCTGGCCTTCACATCAAAGGTTCTTTTTCTGCTATCGTAGCAAAATGTCTGAGGTGCTTGGAGGTTGGCAACACTGAAAAGCTCCACTCCTAGCTCAGAAGCTATACATAGCAAACATTAGAAATAGTGCTTGGTTTCTAAAGTTACTGTGAAGAACACAAAATGTACTGATGTGCACTTATAATATGTTTTCTTTACTATCTTAAAAAATCATATAGTTTTTTTAGTCACTCCGTGGATTATTAGGCCTTTGGGAGCTATACCTAGGATCAGAGCCATCATGCAAATAATTTTTTTTTTAGTCTGGGAAAAAACATTGTGTATTTTATACAACCATTTCACAAAAACATAGAATGTAATCTGTTCATAAATCTGTGGTCCCCAAATGTGTGTTGAATATGTGCCACATGAACTTGTCGCTAGGAGCTATCACTGTAGGGCTGACTGGTTGCTAGATGATTTCTAATGCCCACCTCCTCTACCAAAACTGACAGTTCTATAACTCTACTGAATTAAAATGGTATTTGTGGTGGATCCTGGTAGAGGCAATTATATTGCTACCATGAGTATAGTATTCAACAGCAAAGCAAAAGCACATAGTTCATCTAGTTTTTCTCCCCTCCCCTACTGGGGCTGTGAAAAAACGAAGCCCATTATTCCTTCTTGTCCCCCATCTGGCAAAGACGAGGTTAGTTCTTTTTTTTCTTTTTAAAGATTTTATTTATTTATTTGTCAGAGAAAGAGAGAGAGAAAGAGATCACAAGTAGGTAAAGAGGCAGGAAGAGAGAGAGGGGGCAGCAGCCCCCAGCCGAGCAGAAAGCCCGATGTGGGGCTCGATCCCAGGACCCTGAGATCATGACCTGAGCCGAAGGCAGACGCTTCAGTCCACTGAGCCACCCAGGCGCCCCGAGGTTAGTTCTAATAACCAAACTGCCAGACTAGGTAAGTAGGTCCATTTGGATCCTATTAGATCATTAGCAAAAATTGTCGTGTGTCAGAAATGTTTTATCAGCCATTTTTTCTCACCATTTGTAGGTCCCACATAATGGAACAAATGACACAAGCTTATGTCTTGTCAAAAATTTCTGTTGCTCTTCTGTAAATTGTGATCAGAGAAAGGAAACTGAAATTAAAATAAAAATTGAGCATTCGTTCCAGTGATTTTTTTTTGAAGCTAACCACTTAGTGAAAGCCCATTTTGGATTCCAAGGACAACAGCTTCAGTCATTAAAATATTTTAAGAACTGTAAACATATTTCAGTAAAAACAAAAAAAAATGTTAAAACCTAAAATCTTTGCAGAGTTTCCTAGAGAAAGAATATCAGGCTAAATATCTGGAATGTAGGCATTTTAAGCCTTTTGCTAGTACATTGGAAGAATTAATTGATGCAAACTGCTTTGGGTTCTTACTGTCATATTTATATAGTACCATAAAGCATTCTTCACTAAATTACAAATCAAAGTAGAGAAGAAATGAAAACTGCTAAATTGTTCTTTTATTAAGACAATACTTTCTGCTTACTCTTTTTCTATGATGTAAGAGAAATTCAGTGTCAGCCTTTTGCTTTGTGAAACCTAGAAATAGAATTACATTTAGAAGAAGGGCAAAGGAGTGAGAAAAATTGGTCGCTTTTGGAGAGAGCTTTGGTCACTTGAAAAATGACGTAGTGTTAGCTGCTTTCCATAAACACGTTTTAAGCAAACGTGTTCTTAGCTCTGCTTTTGGTTTTAATAATAAGTCCACTGTGAATTTGTATATTGTGGAAAGAGCAAATGGTGTTAAAAGGAGCGTGGTTGTTGCCAGGTCTGAGAATGGGAATGGTTTTCTTGAGAAACCCTTATTCCATCAAGGGTGTTAAATTACTGTAAATTACATTCATGCGGCAGATTGCTGAATCCCCAAATGATAGTTTCCACTATTTCCCAGCTCCTTAGTGTATCTATACCTAATAGTTTTACTTCTTATTAAACTGTGGAACTCATATATTATATTCTCTTCCACAGAGAAGTTCCCATGTTCGTTGCAGGTGAGATCTCACCACAATAAATACATTACCAAACACCAGAGAACAGATTTTCTAATCCATTTACTTAAACTAATATTCAATGCAGAGAAATTTTTTTTAACTAAAAAAGACTTTTTGGACTCTATAACAATGGGATTTAAACTGTCTTTATTAATAGCTTTGGAAATTGTTCTAAAGGATGAGTTTCTAAAAAAAAAGGAAAATCATGACTCTTGCACAGATAAAAAAGAACACATGTTAAGGATTTTACTTATCTCATTATTAATGAGAGAACCAGGCAGATGATATAACCATTCAAAGGAGAAGCTCACATTTATATGGAATAAAGGAATGTCAAATGAATTTGGCTTTTTCCAATGAAAGGAGGAAGGGAAGTGAATTGAACTACCAAGGGAAAGAATTTATTTACATGTCTGTTTGCTACACTTATTTTGCTTTGCTTCCAGCTACATAAAATTTAAAGAGTTATAAGATAGTTAAAAGGCAATGGAAGGGTAGAATCAGAGAACTTGGAAAGATGTTTTCCAAGTCATGTGTAGTTTTCGCTTATAGATATGCAGTAATCCATTGCTTATTTTGTTATATTAACTCTGAATGATAGAAATGAACATTTGATGGTACTAGGAGAACTGGTTGAAAAATAACACATTGGCTTTTGATTTCCTCAAAGATAACGTTTATTTTAATTCCTTTCAGACAAAGACTTCTTCATTTACTTATAAAATATGTAAAGTTCTTTAAGGGTATGATTTAAGATTTTGTAAGAAAAGAGACAAAAAATTTATGAAGGAATAATAAGTTTGTGTGAAACTAGATTGCTAAAATACAGATGAGGTCCCTCTATCTTTGTAGTAGCTGTCGACAGAGAAGGATGGCAATGGGAAGAAAGTTGATTCCTTTCTAAGTGAAAGAGGTGGTATACCAATCCTAGGGCAGGGGGCAGTAACAAGAGCTAAAATTTACATGAAAACACTAAGAAATGCATCAGTGAAAGACTTTAAGCTCCTTGAGGCCTAACTCAATTTCCATTTAAAGGAACTGGGGAAGATACCAATCGATATTGAGTTTTACAGAAGGTTTATTGTGATTTCCCTTGTGTGTTTATTAGTTTTGTCTGTCTCTATTTTGATAAAGTTCTTAGAAAAATGTAGAAGTATTTGTAATTCAATATTATAATACAGCTGGAAAAAGAAGACACACTCCTCTAGATAAGGGTTGTTGAGAATGGACAGCTAGTAAACAGTTCAGGCTGCTGATTCCTTAAATCTGTGTAAGAGAAAAAAATAAATGAAGGAGGTGATTTGGGCTTCTCTTCTGGAGGTTGCAAAGTGAGCATTGGCTGGGGAATCTGTGTGCCATCACTTCTAGAAGTCTAGACTAAGTGCCTATATAATCTATTATTTTTTTTCTTTTTTTGAGTACAGGTGACACACAATGTTACATTAGTTTCAGGTATACAAGAAGGATTTGACAACTTTTGTCTGTTATGCTGTGTTCACCACAAGTGTGATGACAGCTACCATTTGTCCCCATACATCACTATTACAATATCATTGACTATGTTATCTTTGGTGTACTTTAATTTCTGTGACTTACTTATTCCATAACTGAAAGCCTGTATCTATATAATCTTTTTCATGAATCCATTTCAAGAACTGATGGGTTTGAAGTTCTTATCAGTCACTAATAAAAGCAACCACTTCCGTACTGATTTTTGTAGGAAAAATATTCTTATGAAACATTTCTATGAAGAAAGAAATGGGAGCCTAAAATAGGTCAAGTTGTAGAAGTTAATTTTGTTTTGTAGGTGTGAGTCTGGGTTTGTTTGAAACCAAACTTCTTTTCAAATGATCATTTTAACTTGGCACTGCTTTCCCTCATGACACTAATTTCCCAACATGTCTTTGTTGTTAATTTACGTCGGAAAGAGCCTGCACATGCTACACACCCAACCTTGTATGGGCCAGTTCCTTCCCACTAATAGAAACTTGTGGCCAGGAGACTCAAAGAGCTGATTAAATTCAAGGCCAACAAAGTGAAAGCTGAGGAATGTACAAACATAGAAAAACAAAAATCATGGAAACTTGAAGAGAACAAGAGACTATAAGAGGTGCCCACCGATTTGAGGAAATATGGTTAGACATTGAGACTTGATTTGCAGCCAAGCTTGATGGAAATGTCTGTGGCATATTAGAGAATGTAGTTGTCAGGTTTGCTGAATACAGCAAAAAAAAAAAAAAAGTTTAAAGCATGCAGTGGCAGTGCCAAAATCAAGATCCATAAGGTTGTACATGATATATTATATAGTAGTATCTGGCCAAAAATGCAGTCAACTTTATTTTCTTTTTCTACATTATATGGTAAAAGAAAGAGGAATAGATTATAAAGTGGCCAGTATCTCTCTTTATAAACTCTGGGGTCTGAGTCAGCCCTGCTGCGGGAGAGGCCCAGTTAAATGAGTGGATTGGTTGTTTGAACAGGCCATTTCAGCACCCGGTGATATGTGTGACCTTAAGCTTCTTCTGTACATTCTCTCCTCAAAATTTCCTTTACATGGCAATTGACATAGCTTTTATTATGAGATGGAACTTACTAGGCATTGGTCAAACTTGCAGGTATACTTTGACAACTTTAAAAAACAAAGAGTTTTAATCTCTTTCCAGATTAGCCTTATAGTTACTAACATAGTGCTTGAGCAGTTTCTTCCTAAACAAAGGACACTCAGCACATTCTTCATTGCTACACCAAATCTCCATATATTGGTCAGACTCAATTGGAATAGAGAATCTATTAGAATTTCATAGGTACTAAATGCAAAGGCATTTAGATACATATAGACAGCTGTATTATGTTTATTTCAAACCCCTGTGATCTTTTACCTTTGTGAATGAGGGAAAGATAGGGGAAGCCATTGAGTGTTGAATTGTTAATGTGACATGATTTTTCTTCTACCCAGATGTAGTTCTGTCAAATCCTCAAACTTTTATAATCTTGACCATCTCTTTCAGGGATAAAATAATAGTCTTTCAATAATGAATAAACCCTGAAAAGATATAATAGTTACTTTAAAAATATTGGGAGACTTTGTGAAAAGTTATTGCCCAAAACAGATGTTGCTTTTTCTTCTCTCCCCTCCCCTCCCCCTCCCCTCTCCTCCTCTTCCCCTTTCTTCCCCCCTCCCCTCCTCTTCCCTTCCCTTCTCTTCTCTTCTCTTCTCTTCTCTTCTCTTCTCTTCTCTTCTCTTCTCTTCTCTTCTCCTCTCCTCTCCTCTCCTCTCCTCTCCTCTCCTCTCCTCTCCTCTCCTCTCCTCTCCTCTCCTCTCCTCTCCTCTTCTCTCTCTCTCTCTCATATTATTTAGGCACCAGCCAATGTAGCTGATAGCTTGGGTTGGTTGACTTTCAAAGGTGATTTAAAAATTATGAGAGTGTGCCCTTGAGCTTTTTCCAAGACACCATCCCAAACGAAAAGTTAAATCAAGGTTAGATGGAGGAAGAAAACATTTTCATATATAAATGAAGCCAATAAATTTTAGAATTTTTCAAAGAAAAAAAAGTGTGATGATTCCTAATAATGGATAGTGCCTCCCTGGCCAGTACTACTGAAGTTGAATTACTCACATGGGAGAGATTTAGGGAGGGTTTAGTTCTGAGCACAGACCAATGATTGCGTTAAAGTAAGACAAGATCACATGCTTCCTGTCTAAACTGTGGAGATCCCCATTTCTGCCAAAAAGATAGAAGATAGTAACAGATTTCGAGCCTGCTATGTTGAAATTGAAGAGTAGGAGGACAATGAGAAGTTTACTGGGTGGCTGAAACTATAGAGAGGTCAAGGTTGGGAAATTGGAATACATCAGAGTATTAGATGGGAGTTAAAACTAGATGAGTTGATAGATTATCCAGGTGAATGACATACAAGAGTGCCAAAGGGTTACCCTGGGAACAGAGGAAGAGAAGCAGGAAAAGAGACTGGAAGGAATATCAAATGAAGACTCAAAGTCTAAGCGTAGTGCTGTTTTGGGGCCCCCAGAAGATGCAAGTGCAGTAATACATACTACTGTTTACTAAGCACTTACTATGAGATAGTATTATCAAAACCATTTTATGAGTGAGGAAATTGAGTTCACGTCAGCAGAACCAGGACTCATACCTGATAATAACCAGTTGCTTACATTAGGCTTTTGAATGTTTAATTAGATAAACGATCAAACAAAAAGAGCTAGAAATTACTGAAAATGGCCAGAAGCATAATTCCATTAAGGATCCATAATAATTCAGTTTACATACCCTGACACTTTAGACTGAGCAGCAGAAGTGGAAAAAAATCTGGTTTATATGACTATGGAGAAAATTCTCTACATGGAATGCTGTATCCTTTCTGGACACCTTATTGGCAAAGAGATCCATTAATTTAGAAGGGACCTGGAATTACTTGTGGTTAAAAAGGGAAAGAAATAAATGCTTAAGGCTATAAAAGCATATAGAAAACAAAGAAGGTGATATGTGCATATATGCTGATATAGGAGAAGGACAGAAAATCTGAGTAAGCATAAAACCCACCCCTGGCTCTGGGGAGAGAAACACACAGCCTTGAAACTGATCAGTAATTTCCATTTTCTGTTCCAGGTTAGGCATTTCCCACTTTTTTCCTCTTAAAACAGGAAAAAGCGTTGGTTTTAAATTTTTATGCCTTTAATTTTCTTTAATCCTTGCCTGATGGAGATAAAAGCATAAAATCAGTGGGATGAAATTCAGGAATGCTAAGGAAATGAAAATGGAGCACTAAACTTAGGCAAGTTCGACAGTCTGACTCAGAAAAACCAACAGATTATATGAGAACAAACATTTAAGTCAATCATTACTACTCTCAAATAATCTAGGTGATATCTGTGTCAGTGAGTCTGATGCAAAGGCTGTTATTAGAAGAAAGTTTTCTTTCCCTCCCATGGATTATGTAACTAAATTATGGCCTAACATTCCTGGGGGGACCAGTTCATGATTAGTTATTATGATTTTATAGGTACTTTGTGGCTTAAAATGTACAAATTCGGCTTTTAAAGGACCTGATCGTGTTCAAACAGCATTTCTTTTGTCCAGACGTTTTTATTTACATTCATTTACTTATCAAGCACTTTCTTCATTTCCAAAGAGAAGCTAAATCCCAGCCTAACTCAAAACTTTTATGTTGTGAATTAGTGGCATTCATGTTAATGAGGTTGCACATAATAAATGCCAATGTGAATCCTAAAACATGTTCTCCACCAAGGACATGGGAAGCCCATTAATAACGAAAATGTGTGAAAGCTTATCTAAGCAACAATTCAGATAGGTCAGAGCACAAATGAAGCATTTTGACTTTTCTCCAACTAAAATTTTGGATTCTAAGATAAGGACCCAGAAGGGGAAAATACTTTTTCTCCTTCTCTAGAAGGATACTTCTCTAATGCTTTTGTACTTACTAATAATCATGTCAGAAAAGCTGTTGCCAATTGTATTTCTCCTCTCACCCTATTAAGAACTGACCCTATTAAGAAAAAAAGTCTCATTAAAATTTAATCAACAAAAGCCAGTGTTACAGGGAAGGGTAGATCTGTTGAAATCTGCCAGTGAATCCAAATACCCTCTCTTTTCCAGGCACATGATCAAGCTAGCCCACAGAGCATATGAAATCTTTCCAGTCTATAATAACATTAGAATATGCATTCTGTTATTTGATGCAGCATAGAAATATTCCCATTTGACTCAGTTCAGTTCTTAGTCACTCCTCCAGCTTCACCCCCAAAGCTGCCTCCTGCTGGTTTGAAAATCTCGATCATTTCTGGCAGGATAGTGGTCCTCCTCTCCAATTATATTACCACTTAGTGTCTGGTAGTTGCAGAAGTGTCTCATGCTGCTTTACGTTCCAAGAAAAATCAATCTGTGAACCAGATTAAGGCCAAACACAGTGCTGCAGGGTGGGAGTCGAGGGTGATGGCAGGGGGCACTGCCTGGCGGGAAGGCTGGAGTTTGCTGGATAATGGAGTAGAAGAAAGACCCCATGTGCATAGTGTTTTGATTTATTGTTCCCTTGAAAATGGAGCGGGGAGAGTAAGTGGATGGGAGGGCAAGAAAATGTTTCACTGCCTTAGCATACACATTTTCATTTCTTTAGTGATGTAAATCATAGAAATTTGGATCACCTCAGAATTATCAATGGAAGGACTAGTAAGATATGTTTTCAACAATGAAAGCATATCATTTTCAAAGCAGTCCCACCTTTCACACCCATATTTCTTTAGGGAAGGATTTTATACTGTTATGAATATAAGTAACATGTCCTGTATGTATACTCTTTGATTTTAACTACTATTCTCTGAACTGCTATTGACCCAACGGTGTTCACATGATCCGTCCTAACCTCGAGGACTCAGTAATTGTTCCCTTTCTTTGGAAAACATTTTTGTGAATGTTGGCGGCAATTTAGTTTGAGGTTCTCCCATCATACACTGTACCCCCTGTTTATATCTTAACAGCAAGGAAGCTAACGATCCCCAAATATTCAGTATTTGGGGCCTCAATTCCTAAACATGGGCAGTAAAACAGGAGGTATTTAAGTATCAGGGGCTGAGAATTTGCATACTGAATTGTGTGAACTTTTGAAAAAAAGTTTGAAAGCTCTGCTACGGGGTGCCTGGGTGGCTCAGTGGGTTAAAGCCTTGCCTTCAGCTCAGGTCATGATCTCATGGTCTTGGGATGGAGCCCCACATCAGGCTCTCTGCTCAGCAGGGAGTCTGCTTCCCCCTCTCCCTCTGCCTGCCTCTCTGCCTACTTGTGATCTCTCTGTCAGATAAATAAATAAAATCTTTAAAAAAAAAAAGAATATATTGAAAGCTGGACTACAAAATGTTTCAAGCTTACATGTCTTTATTATATGTTCATCCAAAGCTATCTAAGTCAGTTCTTAATTTTTAAATTAAAATTGCAAAGTGAAAATTCCTTAAAATTTTTTGAGCAATCTCTTATAATATTTAGTAGATATGACCCAATTTAATTTTTTTAGAAATCTTGCTTAAAATCCCTTTACTGTAGTTTCTAATATGTAGGTATCATTGATATGCTGTGCTGCAAAAATACATATCGTAGAGATGTTATAGATTCATCCTAAATTAGTCTTGATTTTCAGATTTAGAGTTCTTATTGTGGCCTTAATCTAATATTTTTCTTTCTTTTTCTATTTTTCTTTTCTTTTTCTTTGAGAGGAACATTGAGGTGATGGCAAAATGAAAAAGTAAATACATTCCATTTTTATTCTTTTCTCTCTTCAAATATTTTCCTCTCACGAGCTACAGAGAAAACCTATCTTCATCAAGGAGTTACCATGCTGATATGTTGAACATTCCTAATACTCCTTAAAAAGTGAGGGAAAACAAACATATCAAATGTCAAATTGCATATAAAAATTTCTCTAAAAATCAGGAATAACAGTTTATCATGTTCTCACTTATCCTATATCTCTCTGTGAGGATGATTCTAATAGTCTGGCAGGAGTTTCTGAATAAAAAACAAAACAAAAAACGCAGACACTAACAGAATAAAACTAATCTGAGACATTTTAATATAATTTATACTAAAACCATAGTTAAAAAGAAGAGATGTTGTTTGCCCTTGATGGGATCATCTTGGAAGGGGAAATGCAGGGCTAAACGCCAGTTGATATGAGAAGGCTCTGGGGGTTTGGTAGTTCAGTCACTGTCACCAGCTGGGAGTGTCTGTGATGCTTTCACAAATGCTGTCTAAGGGAGCTTTATCAGGGGGATCTAGAGGCTGTATAGACCTTCTGGACTCTGCTAAATCAGAGCACATCTCTAAAAGAGGTAAGAACACATAAGCCTATGTCTAGAGAAGAGCTAGAATGATAATCATTCATGAATAATAGCTAACATTTATGGAGTACTGACTATGATAAGGACACTGTGGTAAGCCCATTATGTTATCCCACTTACTATTATTTATTTTTCACAATTATCTGTGTGTATGGACACCTACTTTATTCTATAACCTGTGCTAGAGATTGAAGATTCAGAAAATTAAAGCTGCTTCACTTCAAATCAATTCATAGAATAAGGAACAGAGGAAAGTAGGGGTGATTGCCCAAAGCCAAAATGATCAAGAGCCGAGCAGATGACTGTGCCAGAGGCAGAAGGGCTGTATTGGTGTGTTGGGGGAACGGGCTCTTGAGTACAGAAGAGGAGGCAATAAATGCATAAAAAGACCAGGAAGCAGATACCAGTTACTCTAGGGAAATCCGGATACTTTCCTAACTTGAAGATATAGTAAATAGTATGTTCTGTGAAAGACACAAAAGCTGGACATGGTGGCTTCCATGAGATGAAGAAGGCTGTAGACTTAAGAACAGTAGCTGTGTGGACAGTAGGGTAGCATGTGATAGGGGACTGAGGACTGACCTCATACTTGACTTCTGTCTGACTGGGCAGTGATAAGAGAAGCCTGCAGAGATCTGCATTGCACTGGAGAGACCTGGTTAAATGTAACATTTGGGTTGACCTTAAGGTGGTGAGAATTGGGCGGATGGAGCCAAAATTGAGAATATGGAAATAAGAGGCCATAAGACATTTTGGTACAATGGGGCGTGTTTATGTTTGGTTGTAGTGCAGATTATCTGAAGGGAATGAAGAGAAGTGAAAACTGAATAGCTGGGTGCAATCCTGATCATGAGGGCTTTGAGAACCACAACAAACAATTCAAACTTTTAATTCTATAAGGTTGGGAAATCTTGGAAGTTTTATGATGCGAAAGATGATTTTTGGAAATTATTATTAACAGCTAACTTTTGCTTTTTGTGAAATGGCACACTTTCTATCACTAAAAATGCAAGTCTAGATGACTTTTAGAGGAATGTGTGCTAGGAGTAGGGAGAATCTGTGGTCACCTACATGGCCCTGACTGAGGTGTCCTCACCACAATGACTGAACTTTGTGAGATGTGCCTGGCCCATTCTGGTGAATACTCCATGAACTTTGATGAAGGAAGGGAAGGAAGACTAGAACTTTGTTCCATTCCAGCTCTGAAGTTCTTTGGCATATGTAGGGGATGTTCTGAAATAAGCTTTTTGTGTCATCGGTTGAATAAAGATCTATTTCTGTAGCAGAATGATAAAGGTTCTAGGATTTTTACCCTAATACAATATGTAGGATTTTTTAAGGAGGTGACTTGATTGAATTGTGTCTTCTCTCGCAGACCTTCCATTCTTTCTGTTAACTATTTTCTCCTGAGTCTCTAAGAATAACTGAAAGAAAGTGATGATGAACATAATTTGGTATCATCTTTTTGGTTAGCTTTCATGTTTTAAATATAATTGCTGAAATTATGCCCCAAAATGTAATTGTTGAACATTTCTGAATAGAAGACAAATATCAGCTTGCAGTAATGCCAAACTAAAATTGAATCCTTAACGTATTTTAAAATATGCCCTCTTAATGTCTTTATAAAACTCCTGCTTAGGACTTCTCGACTATTTCAGCCTTTATGAGAATCTGCAGATCCATTCAGAAAAACTTACCAATACATATGTGCACAGTCTTTGAATGCAATTAGAGGCAGGTTCCCCAGCCCCACAAAGATGATCCATAGACCTCCCCTGCTTCGGTAAGAAACTCTGACTTTAGGATGATTTAGTGGTTTGCAGAAATCCCACTTCCAGAGATTTGAAGTTGGCACAAAAAGATGTGTGTTTATAGTTAAAACAGTGTTTTTTGGGAGTGGAACATACAAATAAATGCCTTTAGAGGTAAAAAGTTGTATGGAAGCCAAGAAAATATTAAAGAAGTTTTAAATGCTGCTGAATCCACACATATTTCTCAAAGGTCCTATAAACATTACAACACATTTATCAAGGAATATCTGAAGGTGCCAAGATACTTCCAGTAATGTACCAGAATAAACATGACTGTATGATAAAAATACATTTGCATAACAGCCTCTGGGGTCAGGGAGAGGGACAGAGACATGAAAGTGGGGGAGTGGAGGAAGGGAGCAAAAACTGTGTCACAGTTCTCTACTATAGTTGTGAAGTTGAGTTGTGTTGAACAATAAGAAGAAATCAATATTTTCAAAAAGCATATGCTGAGACCTAAGGAATTTTATTCTTAACCTATATAAGGCATGGAGTCTACCCTCTAAAAGTTAGTGCCTTACAAAGAAAGACAAGCTCAAATGTTGAATGTGAGCTTCACTACTTCACCACCCCCAACCCCCCGTACATTTTCTCATCAAGAGAAGAAAAGGAATTGGTAGAATACGTCTTAGCAGTCTTGGTCTGACAGAAAGCAGAATTAACTCCAAAAGATTTAAATAAACTCAAATGAAGGACAGGGTAAAAGGACAAGCAAATAGTTATTAACAAGAGATGAGGCACCAAAACTGTCAAGAACCAGAGCCGTGATCCCCCATGGGCTGTGGGGCAAAGTGAGGACAGAGTATTATGGGACCCCTATGGAAAGGGACTGTGGCCAGTGTAGTTGCACTCACGGAGCTGCATGGCCACTGCCAGAGATGCTGGTTCAGCTTCCTGGGTACAAAGCAGGATAGAGCCAACCATGGAGAACAGCCCCAGGGCAGTGGCTAATGGAGCATAACCAGGTACCTTCTTAACTATTGGACTTTCCTGCTGAGAAGACAAAGAAATCCTGGTGAAACTGTTTGTTATGAGGGCACTACCTTTGAGGTTATTATTTACTTATATTAATGGGTGGTTTAATCACACCCTGAGAATAATATGTAAATAATGCTTTTCTAAATGTCCTTGCTTGTAGGGACATTGGAGAATTCTTTCAAGAAAGAGCACTGAACTCCCATTACCAGGATTGTTCTTGTTTCCATTTATTTTGGAAGCAGTTGCCGAAGAAAGAAAAGAGATGTGGCCATAAATGTTTAAAAGAATTCCATGTATAGTTAGTGGTGGCCATAAACATATGGTCTTCACCAACTATTTGGACTCTGTTCCAACCATGTCTTTCAACTGCCGTGAACCCTGTCATTATGTATTCCTGCTCCATTTTCACTGGGGAAGTCTGTGTTCAGAGCCAAAGTACATTGATAAAATTTTAAGGGTAATGGCCCAACAAATAAAGAGAGGTAAAGTTCAGAAACTGCATGGCAAAAAGCCTACCACAGAACCATAGATGAGAAAGAAGGAACTTTTCAAATTGAGAAAACATTTGTCATTATCATTAACATTTTTAAAGGTCTAAATTTTTAAGGGAATTCTTAAAACAGTGTGCTTGGAAAACAAGGAGTTTTGACAAGATTTAAAGTACAAGAATGTTACATGATCTCAGGACTTTACTAATACAGATAATCTTCTTTTAAGGTATGAGTATTTTTCCACATTATAAAAGTGTACTTTTTCATAGTAGAAAATACAGAAGAGCTTGAAGTATAAAATAAAATAAAAATTACCTGAGACCTTATTACTTAGAAGTAATCACTAGTGGTTGTTTTCCTTTTTATTCTACTCAGTATATATGTATCCTTAAAATGATACTGTGATTCTTTTTTTTTAAGATTTTATTTATTTGACAGACAGAGACACAATGAGAGAGGGACCATAAGCAGGGGGAGTGGGAGAGGGAGAAGCAGACTTCCTGCTGAGCAAGGAGCCTGATGTGGGGCTCAACCCCAGGACCCCAGGATCATGACCAGAGCCGAAGGCAGACGGTTAACAACTGAGCCACCGAGGCAGCCCAGTACTGTGATTCTTTACGAATATTTCCAGTACTTCATTACTCTCCAGCATTTTGCACCATTTTTTATTTCCATCCAAATTATGTTAGTTTGCCTAACTATATCCTTGTTAGCCTTGTAATTTAAACTTTTCCCCCCAATTTTGTAAATAAAAAATTATTTAGTAAGGTTGAACTTTATTCAAGTTTATATATTTCTTGACCATTTTTTCTTTTGAATGATTTGGGACAATTAGTGTATGTTTACTTTTTGTTTTTAATTTATAGGAGCTCTTTGGAGAGAAAAAATTAATAAGATCCATTTCACAAATATTGTATGATTCTGCTTAGATTAGTGTTAGAATCTTTTTTTTTTTTAGTACTTAGAATCTTAAGGGAGAAAAAAGAATGGTGGTTGATATAGGCTGGGGCAAAGGAGTATTACCTTTTTATAAACCTTTGGTAAATCCTAATTTAGAAAATATTAGACCTCAAGGTATCTTTAGGCATTTTTATTAAGAAAAATAAAGAACCATTTTGAAGTTATTTGATAATTTAATTTATGATTTTGTGCCCCAGAAGATATAAATCACTTAGGACTGAGAGATTAAGACCCTTAGTTCCAGCTTACTCAAAAGAGTTCTCAAAAAAGTATGAAAGAAAGAAATAATATACAGAATAATGTTACAGTGGAAGATAGGGACCATAATAATTGTCTTCACTATGTGTGATGCATAAAAAAAACTATTAACGGTTTTTCAGCTAGTCTGTAGAAAGCAGGAGTAGGAAGAAGGGATTGGCAGATAGACATTTTTCCAATAATTGAAAGCTCGTTTACTTAACATTAGGTACTTTCAGTTTTTGTGAAAATTACTAATTTTCCTGATATCATGAACAAGCTGGAACAGTTTTTAATACCTAGAGTCACATGAACCCTTAATTAACTGCTCTTCAGCGCAATCTGTGAAACTTTCTCACTAGATCTTACAACAAAGATGAGAAATGCGGAGAATTTTTATGCCAGTCTCAGGCTGGCAAGTTACTTTTAGAACTGAATTCCTAAGAGACCTTTGTTGTTTCTTCTGTACGTCCTTAATTGTGGCTCAAATATCTTCAGAAGACAGAATTTCTGGTTTTTAAATTTCTTCTCTTTGTAAGCTGGACATAAACAGATTTTGTATGTGGTATGATGTGGTCAAGTCTTCATTTACGGTACTTTCCTTGTCTAAAATGTGTGAACCCTTAAATGCATGGTTGCCTTTTGGGAATGGCAGCCAGCAGTTTTGTGTTAGGATTTTTCACGAGTAGTCCCAGCTGTTGTAAAAAGAACAGTCTGCCCTGGCCATAGATAACAGCACTTTGGGTTTAGACCACAGGCAATACCACTGGGACCTTCCATGTACACTGTGAACATCAGTATTCCTTGGAGAGAGAATGACGATTAGTCACTTCTGGCTCCTGGAAATTCTTGCATAACTTGCTGTTATCTCAGTACAGCTCCAGGGGAGGCTTTATCTTGGCACATGCCTCTATCCCCACTGCAGTGCTCCCTCCTTCATCAGACGGACCACTGAGTATTGGCATTGGGACTCCTTTTTCATTCAGTTTGGGTTCTTCTTCCTCATCCTGGGTCCTTGCATTATTGTTTTGGCATGCCTGTGTCGTGGTCTTTGTTCCCACTGTGACAAGAGTTTTCCATCTCTAGCTCATACGTATGTGCCTGTCCTCCCCTGCAGTAACCTAGCACTGCCGATGCTTGCTGTAGAATTGTTACATACAAATCATTCGGATGATTCCAGATTTCCTCCTGGCACTTAAGTTTCTGTTCTCCCCCTTGCCAGAATCCTTGTCCTTATCTCTGCAATATAAAGCTCGTATATGAAAAGACTTCAGAAACTAATTGAGTTAGGCTTGTGTTTTTAGTTTTCTTTTTCCACACTCCATATTCCAGAGCTAGCTTTGTCTTGTGCTTTGGATTTTTCTCGCCCTCTTTCTGCCTGAACAGCAACTCTGCAGTTAATGCTTGTAGTTTAGTTTACTCTGCATAAGATAAGGTGGTTTGTAAAATAAGGTTGTTTTATTCCTTTCTAATCCTCACACTTCTTAAATCCATCTGTTCTTGATTATTTCACCTGTTATGCCTTGATTTTGCTTCATACTTGGTTTGCATTTCTTTGTTCTTCTCTGAAATTATTTCTAGGTTTTTGCTGAGTCCATAGGACTTGTTTCTGACTACATAAATAGCTTTGATATGGTACATAGAGATCTTAACAGAGAAGAGGCATGTGCTCAACTTACCCCTTCCCTCTCTCATGCCTTATTTCCTCCTAAAGTTGAAACAACACAGAACAATTAGAAGAGCCTGTTGTCACTGTATTTTGAATGCTTTTTTGCTGATTATATTGGAGATATTGGCATTCTATCAGTAAAAGTTCATAGCTCTTTTCTACCTAGTTGATAAAGGGTTCATAGGCTCCATCTTGGGATGTGATGGCAGACGGTTTCATTTCATTTAGGAAAACCTGCCTCAAAGTGCTCATTACTGTAGTGATGAGGGCACCTCATCTCCAGTCATTGCAGAATAGTTGAACTGAGAAATGTCTTAAATACCGTGTCGTACTATCTTTTCACTTGCTCGTGTCACTCATGCCACTATCATGTCGAGAACACACTTCCTCTGAGTTGAGTATTAAGTTTCACTCAGCCAAATGGAATTTTGATAAAAAGTTATCCTGGGGCATCATGGTGTGTAAACTGATTATGCGTACCAATGGAAACATCTTTTTCTTATGAAAACTAGGTTTTTTATTTTAAAACGCATTTGCTTTTGCATTTCTCTCCTCTTCTAATTAACTTCTAATTAGGAAGCAGATTTTTTTCCATTTTAAAATAAGTAAAGATTATTTTATACCTTATTCTAAAGCAATGTAATTGGTTTAGGGAATGCCTACAACAGGTAGATTTGGTTTTTTCTTTGCTTTTTTTTTTTAAAGATTTTATTTATTTATTTGACACAGAGGGAGAGAGAGAGATCACAAGTAGGCAGAGAGGCATGCAGAGAGAAGGAGAAGCAGACTCCCTGCTGAGCAGAGAGCCCGATGCGGGGCTCGATCCCAGGACCCTGAGATCATGACCTGAGCTGAAGGCAGAGGCTTTCACCCACTGGGCCACCCAGGTGCCCTGATTTGATTTTTTCTTGATCCAATTGTAATATCTGATGTGTTATAACTGCTCACCAACATTTTATCTTAAATATTTATAGCTTGGGTTCTTCTACCTACTCTCCAAATACACTCTTCACCTTCTTATTCTAACTCAGTTTATTAGAATTTTTGTCATCAAAGAGCATTCCTTAAAAGAATCTGGGAGTCTGTATTACTGGCTATAAAATCAGCTTAAAGTGCACTGACTTACTGTCATTCTGTTTGATTTCTTTAAAATAATTTCCAGTAAGATTTAATGAGTGAGTTCAGGTTTTCTCTATCTCTTGCTAAAGTATATATGTTCATTTAAAAATATAATATCTGTATGTTACTTGACTTGTATCTAACATTTTTGTTTAAAAAGTTAAGTCTTTCTCAAGCGGTCAGAAGGAAACTTTTGTTTCACAGAAAAATATGGGCCATGGCCCCACGACCATGAGTCAAATTTACTTTTGTTGATCAGCGGTGACTTGCCAACTCAAAGGAACAGTGATCAAAGTAGCACATGGATTGGGTGACATCTAATTTTGAACCACGACATGGCTCAGATGGGGTTTGAAGGAGACTCCCATCTCCATATGTGGTTTTCACTGCATTTGTTTGGTGCCTAGAAGCACATTATTCAGGAAATGCCAGTAGGGTTAATACAGAATTTCATCTATACTGATGCAGAATTGCACATTCCTGGAGTGTGCAAAACAAGAGGAAAGCCCAAGCTGTGGTCTCTGAAGCCAGTGGTGGATCATGGCGGATCACTATTTCACACCTCTGTATTTATTGCCTATAGTTTGAGGCTCTTGGAAACATTTAGATTGTGATGTCTTAAGTGAGCTACTTACCATGAAATACCAAGAACTTGGAAAATAAAGTTATTTTTAAGGTTAGTTTTATTTAAGAATGTTACGGTATTGCTTCACAACAAAGGCATTTAGACTTATTTGAAAGTATAATGATGTTCTGATGTTCTGACTAAACTCCCTCATTGAAGAAACTCTACTCCAGGGATTCAGTGACTTTTTCAAGGTAACAGATCTTGTTTATGACTTCCTTATGATTCAGAATTTATTATCATCATTGTGGAATCTCTATGTGTTTTCCCCACAATGTGAAAGGAATCTATTGCGGAGTCAGTCATTAAAACTTTTAATACATTCTGTGTGATACCTGCTGGCTTTTCATAGCATTTCCTTATAGGATCCTAGCCAGTACCCATGAGATGTACAGGCCTTTTTCTAAATCGTGGTTTATATTTTGTGTTTGGTAAAATCCTTACCTCACAGTACAGTCTTCCTTATTAAAAAAAAAAATCCCATTACTACTTTGGAACTAACTACCTGCTAGCTGAGGATATATTCCCAGTGGTTGTAGGGAATTTCAGAGGAAGTTAGAGATGCCTCTCTGCCTATCAACGCTGACCACTTCTAACTGTGTTGATGGACCCAGCCCCAGCCAGTGTCCTTCTTCTTAGACAGTTTTAAAGGGTAAGACTTTTTTGGAAGAGCTCGAAATAAAAGTGAAGAGAGCTCCAAGCCAAAAGAAAGTGAATTCTGTCCACTGCTCTCTTCTTATGGATATGAGGCCAGTTCGAGATTTTTATATACATTCATAAAATGTACCAAAGCCATCTTGATTTCAGGCCAACACACAGAACTTTTCCCCATAAACAGAAGTGCAGCACTAGTATTATGTCTTTTATTTTGGGTGTTGTGAGTGGGAGGAGTCAGGTTAGTTAAACAAGGGAATCTCTTGTTTTCTCTCTCCAAGAGAACCTGCTGAGAATAAAAGTATTGCTTTGATTTTTTTGGTGTTGAATCTTTTCGCAACAACACTCAGTCATGGAGACAGGAAAGTAGTTATCAGCACATCATTGGTCAAACAGTGATGACTTGAATCCATCATGTGTCAATAATCCATTACTTTCTGTAGCATAATAAATTCAATGGAAGTATTGAAAGGGCTGACACAAATCTTTCCTATAGGCTTTGCTCTGGAATAGGAATGAAATGGAAAGGAGGTTTAAGCTTGAGGAGAGAGAGAAGGAAAATGCAATAAAAATTTTTACTAATGTTTCCAGGAATGCGAATGTTTCCAAGAATGGGAAACCAGAGAGTACAACCAGAATACCAAGGGATAATCTTTTAAAATCATAACTAAACTTCACTTAGGTTCGTATAAACATTCCAACTCTTTTAAACATATACCTTAACTGAAAATATGGTTTTTAGCATGTATTCTTATAAAAACAATTGTTGCCTTATCAACTCCTTATGAATTTCCATATGGAAGTCATAAAAACCTTTTTTGTTCAAAGGTTTAGCTCTTTTGCAGCATACACATATAAAATGCCCATTTCTTACCCGTGTCCATATAGCTTCATATAACTTACTTGAAGGTTGGATCTCTCTCTGGTCTACCTCTCTTCCATAGGGTTATACCACAGAGGTGTGAACAGATTGATGGGGCAGGAATCTAAAAACCAGAATTCTGGATGGACGTCTGACAGTTCTTTGTATTTTTATAGAGGTACTGAGATAAAAATATTTGAAGTCAAAATGGTTCTGGGAAGTACAGGTCCTATGATCACCTTAGATATGAAGTTTAGACTCTTCCCATGAGTTTCTGTCTCCTCCCTCTGGGTAGCCATTTCTAAAAATAGGGGCTTCTTCAGTCCATTCACCTACTGTTTAATGAGTATCTACTACTTGTCTGGCACGGTGAAGTTATAAAACCAATTAAGACAATCCTTGTATTTAGAGAGCTTGAGGGTTGATTATAAAGCAATGGATATTATTTTTAGAGCAAATATCTCAAAACTTTCATGCCCAAATTGGAGTTGTCCTTCAAAGCAATTATTTGGAGGCAGGGAATATAGGCTTATTCCCTATTACTCTGCCATCTTCCAACAGTCTTCATAGCTGGCCCATTCTTTTATGTTTATTAATAGAGCTAATTGTATAACTTTTCTCCATCAAGTATTTCCAGAATGGCTCTGAGTAAAATCTCAGTGCCTTGCAAGGATACAGTTAAACTGTGGAATAGAACATTCATTGAATATAGAGAACTGAATTTCAGGATTTGAAATAAGCACATTAAGTTCAGTCTGGAATAAGGGCTCACATCCTGTAGGTATCTTTTAAGCAAGGGCAAAGGAGGAAATGAGGAAGACACTATTATTGGCCACTTTAGCAATCTAAACTGGAATATTGTCACAATTGTTTTTCTCTTGATTGATTTTTTTCATGTTCGTTCATGAGATTTGATTATTTAAAGAACCATTTTCCAAAGAAGTGCTGTTTTGGATCCTGGAGACTTTTTTGATGTGACTGTTTGTTATGTGTGTATCTCTATGTTCTTTGATAATTTGTAATTTTAGGTCACTAGATGGTGCTCTTTCACTTTGAAACAAAATGTATTTTCCATTGAAGCTTTTGCTTTTTATTTTATTGTTCTGTTGATACAGAGATGGTGAAAAGTCAAATTCTCTCATAAATTGGATCTGAGGCTTCCTGTCCCTCTTCAGGTGCATAGGAATTTTAATATGATTATCCAACCTGTACAAGTAATAAGTTTTCAGATTGGCATACAGCTCAATACTTAACTGTTAATTTATTTTGTAAGAAAATACATTTTTCCCCCGTAGAACCATTTTATGTTATATATACTTGGCTGATACATAAGACACTACCGTTATATTTTTTTATGTGGTTTCATCTGTTCTGTCCTACATATGATTGAAAAATAACTTGGGAAAAAAACAAAATGTCAATTACTGGATCCTGGAGACCCAGGAATATACATTTTAACAAGTGCTACAACTGAATGCAATCAGGTGTGTTTCGAGAAGTGCCAGGTTCTAATCCCCCAGTAGTAAGCATTTTCAGTGGAGATTAACATCAGAGTCAGCCGACAGTAATTAAAACCAAAGTCAAAGATAGCTAGGATCAAAATTTTGAATGTAGATAGCTTGTAATGTGAATATTTCCTAGATGAATTATAATGGATATAGTAAGAATTATTGAAGAAAATGCTTTGTTTACATAAGTATGTTAAAGTTGGTGAGAATCTTATAGAGAAAAAGTGATTACTGTTAAGATACATTGAGGAGTAAGCAATGTGAATATGATGCCATACTGACTTCAGGTTGTTTGACATCTGTTTTGCCCTATTTTTAGGCCCATCACCTTTTAATACCTGACACTTAAACATTTTAGAAGGTTTAAGCCAATCTTAAGATCTTTCATCTTCGTAGTGTCCCTGTGACAAGGCAAGTTTCAGAGGAGGGATTAAGAACAGGTTAAGAAGAGTCGAAGGCCCAGGGCAGCTCCTTGGAGACAGTCTGGGAAGAGGGGGGAGGGGTGCGGGTGGCTGGAGGTAACAGCACTGACTCAAATTAAGCACCGCTGCTGGGATGTGTCCCCTGGAGGCCAGAGGCATTCCTGAGCTCTGAAGCTTGGTAGTGCACAATTGTTGACTATGATTGTTCTGTCCTGGTCTTAAGAGCCTGTAGCTTTAGGACAGGGATTCCTCTCTCCCTCCCTTCCTCCTCCCCTCCATCCCTTCCCCTCCTTCCTTCCTCTCTCTATTCAGTTGCTCATTTTTGTCTTATGAATATGACATGCTCATCGTGGCATTGATTCCCAAGTGAACTGTTGGATGGGGATAGGTAAGTCACAATATTAGGGAAGTATGTGAATTTGATAAAATATCCACCAGGTGATTCTCTTTTCTTATCCTAGAGAATTGATGCTTTGGAAGGACTCAGTTGGAACTGCATGTTAATTGTAGAAAATGCTCAGCAAACATTTCCTGACCCCATTGCTGAAGTGTAGTTCTGCATAGGAAGGACTCAGCAGAGACGGTGGTGTGCTGTAAGCAGTTAGTAAGGTTGACATCACTAGTGATGGCGATGATGATGCTCTCTCTGTTATTCAGCTTTATGACTTTAGTCTAATGGTATAGAGCTTCTGGCTTACTCCAAATGGTCTTGGTCTCTGTTAAGCTGACCCATGGGGGAACAGAACACCCTGTTGCGGGGGAGACTTGGAAACCTGACAAAAAAGAGAACTGAAGAGACACATCTTCACCCAAAGTTTTGGCTGTGATGTTTCCCTCCTTGTGAAGATTCTGGCTTAGCGAACTGCCTCACTTCCTTTAAGCTTCTACTCAGCCCTCACTTTGTCAATGAGGCCTAATGCCCTGATCCCCTTCCCACAACTGGTACTCTTCATCCTTGTCTTGTTCTCCTTCTTATAAGTTCTATTCTAATACATTAGATAATTTATTTGATTCATTTTTGTCTCCCTGTACAAGACTGTAAGCTGCATGTGGACAAGGGTCCTTTTCTTTACTGATTTATCCTCCAGCCCCTAGAATAGTGCCTGGTACATAGTAGAGGTTCCGAAAATAGTTCCTGAATGAATGAATGAATGAATGAATAAACGTTTTCCTTTATAATATTCTGTGGCAGCAATCAATAACATATGTAGTAATACATATATTAGTCATTTAACACAATTTTCTGAATAAATATTAATATTCCTGAAAATGTCTTATTCTGTTAATCTTGATGTGTAAAGATAACTTCTGAATTAGGTTATCACATGGTATGAAAATGTGGATCCAAGTTGGAAGACATTGCATTATAATGAATGAGCCTCTTGGTGGTTTTCGAGGGCAAGTTACTAAACTGCTCTGTGCCTTAATTTCCTCAGGAAAACAGCCTTGCAAAGCTGTGGGGTAGATTAAATGAGTTAATGCATTTAAAGCGTTAGATCAGGGCTTGGAATGTAGCAAGAATGTAGTAAGTAATAAATTGAATTTATAGATTCTACACTTGTTTAAAAAATAATTATATGATAAACTTATTTTGCAGTTCAGTGATTTAGCCAGCTTTCAGAAGGGAAAAAGGCCATATAGAAAAATGTACAAGTTGGGGATTTTCCATATTCCTGTTTTAATTACAATGTTAACATAGCTAGAATGAATCAAATATTGAATTTCTTATGGAATCTTTTCTTATATTGTAACATCAATTTTAAAACAGAATTTGGGGTTTCACATGAGCCCTTTGTTTTTGATTTCTTATAGATCCCCATATTAAGGTTTCTGGAAAGAAAGAAGATGTCAAGGAGGCCAAGGAAATGATCATGTCTGTCTTAGACACAAAAGTAAGTGAATGTTAAGGACACTCAGATGTCAGAACCTTGTCTCTGCAAGGGCTACTTCATGCTGTTATGAAAACCATTTGGAGAAGAAAAGCCAGGAGAATGTAATGGTGGGTTTTAAAATAAGCGTGTGTGATTCTACAATGGATGTAAAGTTCTGTGTAAAATTTGAATAGGTTCTCAAGCTGGGTAAATGAGTAATATTATATACAGGTACTCACATGTGTGTGAATATGTGCATATATATATATATATATATATATATATATACACACACACATACATACACATGTTTGTGTATATATATGCCATCCTCAGAAATGGACATTGACGCTGATTAGTATATGGCAAATTGATGAAGTTTGGAAGAATTATCATATCTGCCTTTATGATGCCAGAATGCTCTTCTATGTAGTCATATATGATGGCGTGAAACTTGACAACTTTGTCTTGTAAGTTCTTTCTCTCTGCAGGTATAAGTTAGAGAGATAATAGGGAAATTTAAATGTGTAAAAATGTATACTTATTTGTGAGAATTTATTCTAGTAAAGTCTTCTAAATCACATACTTTATGGCAGGCACTTCACTAATAAACATCTTATAAATATTAATTTGTTTAATGATCATAACCAACTCAGCACAAAGATATTAGGAAATTTGACCAGAATCCAATAGCTAATAAACTAAGACGTGGGATTTAAATCCAGGCTGCCTGGTTCTTTATCACTATGTTTTACCACTTGGTATTTCATTGAAATGGTTTCTGATCTCTTCTTTTTTTTTTCTTTTCTTGTTCTTTTTTGTTGTTGTTGTTCTTTTTTATTTTTAAGACTTATTTGCCTTACAATTATTAAATATTCTAAAATCTTTTCCCAAAAAGAATATCTTTTTCCTGTACTTCAAATGTTAAACTAAAAGAAGAACTAAATTTAAAAATCAAAGTGTTTAATGGATATAAGTGTAAAATTTAAGAATTAATGCTATGTAAAAACCATTGATACTTTTAACATCTTGCTATATTTTGACTTTCTAATTTTAGTTTCTGAGGACTGAAGAATTTTTATATCAGTCTTACAAATGAGAAAAGATTTCATCTTTTTCTAATTTTATAATACTGAATTTCCCAAAATTAAGTACACATTCTAATATCACAATTATTCATTATGACTTAGAATAATTTTGTTTTGCTTTATTATAAACTAATCTTACACTTTGTTTGGTTTAAGTAAGCCACATTACTGCTGGAGCTCTGTGCTTTGTTGGCCCTTCCACATTCTTCCTATCACTGAGAATAACAGGTCTGCTCTGTAAAGTTTGACCTACAGTAATAGACAAGTTGTGACAACAATGTTTACAAATACTTTCTGACTCAGTTTTAAGTTTTATTTTTATTGTTTCTGTCACAGTTCAACACTCCTCCTAAGTTACATACATTCAGTCTTGTAATTATTTTAATCTCTTTTCAGTTATTTGAATTAAATGTTTCATGGATAATGTCTGTTAAAAAAAAAACTGAGTGATGTATTTGTAATTATGCCTGACTTTATTTAAATGCTGCTTTCCAAAAAGTTATCTTGGTAAAGGGTGTATCTTTCTATTTCTTCTGACAAATTTGTCTTAAAGTGAGAATTTCTTTTTTATAGCCAAAGAGAAATAGAAAGTATACATTTATAGATTAAGATGATATTACCAAGAAATTTATAGGATTTCTCATTGGGTCACTTTTTGTTAATACTATTCCCTTAGAGAAAAAGTGTTTTAAGGAGTTGTTCCTTCCTTTTTCATGCTTAAAGAATTAATACATTATTTCCATATAGAGCAATCGAGTTACCTTGAAGATGGACGTTTCACATACAGAACATTCCCATGTAATTGGCAAAGGTGGCAACAATATTAAAAAAGTGATGGAAGAAACAGGATGCCACATCCACTTCCCAGATTCCAACAGGAATAACCAAGCAGAAAAAAGCAACCAGGTGCTTTGTCTTTTTGCATGAACTATTAGGAAACAAATTAAAACTTTAATTTTCTATATGCATATCTTTTTTGGGAGACAAAAGCAAAAAAAAAAAAACCCATAGATATACCATATGATCTTGCTAATATGTGGAATCTAAAACAAAACAAAACAAGTGAATAAACAAAAAGCAAAAACAGACCTATAAATGCAGAGAACAATCTGATGGTTCCCAGAGGAGAAGGTAGTGGGGAGATGGGTAACATGGGTGAAGGGGAGTAAGAGGTACAGGCTCCCAGTTATGAAATGAATAAGTCATGGGAATAAAAGGCACAGCATAGAAAATATAGCCAGTGGTTTTATAATAGCTATGGTGAACATAACATAATAAAAACTTGTGAAATCACTTATTTTGTATACCTGAAACTAATGTAACATTATGTGTCAACTATACTCACAAAATAAAAATAAAAAATGAATATATGTCCCCTTTCCAAGGAGACTGGAGGTGCTCTACTTTTTTAAAGAGATGACATGTAGGTTGGCTATAAACTTTTAATCTCTAAATGGTTGTAGAAGAGAGGGAGCAGCGTAAATGTGATGGCAACATAAAGTGAAGTATCTGAGGCAAGGCCCAAAGCCATAATGTGAGAAAGGACCTGGAACTTTGCCTACTCCAAGCACTGTGGGGATTCTGTCTGTAGCATCACACATGGTTCTCCAGGACACACCACATCTGCTTCTCAGAGGCACTGCCTGAGTGCCCGTCTTCCTCATATTGACTGAATTATATATCTCCTTAGTTTATACATACGTTTCCTAGTTTTTGTGTTTGAAAACAAATGAAACTCACCTGTCCTTACACTTTCAGTACGTGAAGATTGGATAGTATTGTGTTATTTGGAAGTTTCCTTTCTAATCTAATCACAGTACACTAGAAACTGTCAGCCACAAAGATGAATAAGATAACCATCTTTTCTCTGTGGGGACTGATGGTGACAGTGACTTATACATAGAGAAGATAGAAAGCAGTGGCAGTGTTCAAAATATTTAACAGTTGGTATGGCATGGGACTTGGTCTATCAGGAACAGTGCCCTGGAGCCCCACACCTTTGCCTCCATGCAAGATTAATTCTTTAGTTGATGGATCATGGGAAAGTTCAGGGAATTCCGAGAGAGAGCTGGAGGTGGTGTTGGAGCAATAATTTTTTTTTGCCACCTAGCATGAAGTACTTACGGCAGCAATAACATTGTATAGTGATATACATACAGTACAGACCTGATATACAGTATGCAGAGTTTAAACAAAAGGTAAAAAATACAGTGAACAAGGAGAAATGATAAAGTGGACAGATGGCATTATGGGGACTGTGAAGTTTTAGGTAAGTCCAGGGGTTGATGTAAATCAAATGATACCAATCCGCTAAGGAACTCATTAAAATGCAAAATATGATTAAGTAAGACTGGGTTGGTGCCTGAGAGCCTTCATTTTTAAAAAACTCCCGATAAGGGCAATGCTGTTTTTTCCTGGATGACATTTTGAGTGGCAAGGGTATAGATGGACTGGAAAAGCAGATGTGGCTCAATTAAAATCTAACTCTGTATGTTCTTATTTTTGCAGGTATCTATAGCAGGACAACCAGCAGGAGTAGAAGCTGCCCGAGTTAGAATTCGGGTAACTGTTTATTACTTTAATGCTGTAAATCCGTGTCAGCAATGGTTGTATTGTAAGGCAATAAAAATATCTTACTGTATCAATTTATAACCAAATCATATGTTCAGTAGTTTGGAAATTGTGACAAAAGTTGTTTTAATGTGTTGAAGATATTTCTTAGAGATATTCCAAATTGTATCTGACTCACTTTCTCTGATTATTTTAAACTGATGAAAAAGAGGCCCATGGAAGAATTCCACAGGCAGTTTAAGTTACAACTCCCAGGTTTCACTCATTTCCTTTTAGAAACTTTACAAAGTCTACCCAAATTTATGTCTGTAATACAAGTAATTTACGTTTTAGAATTCCATCCTCATAAAGATATACAATTTAAATATACCGTTTCTTGTATGTCAATTACAGATCAATAAAACTGATAAAAAGATCACACACACAAAAAAGAATTCCATCCTCAGAAAAGAAGGAATGAATTATGCACATCTCTAAATGTGTAGTGATTCAGCTGTCTGCTTTGGCTCTCATACTTTCATTTAGGAGCTGCTTCCTTTGGTGCTGATGTTTGAGCTACCAATTGCTGGGATTCTTCAACCAGTTCCCGATCCTAACTCCCCCTCGATTCAGCACATATCACAAACGTACAACATTTCAGTGTCATTTAAGCAGCGTTCTCGAATGTATGGTGCTACTGTGATAGTACGAGGGTCTCAGAATAACACCAGTGCTGTGAAGGTAAGCAATTGAGATAATTAGGAACATCGCAAAATTATGAATCATGCAAGTTTTGTTTTAATTTTTTTAGATTTTATTCATTTGAGAGAGAGAGATAAAGTGAGCACAAGCGGTGAGGGGGAAGAGCAGAGGGAGAGGGAGAAACAGACTCCCTACTGAGCAGGGAGCCTGATGCAGGGCTTGATCCCAGGATCCTGGGATCAGGACCTGAGCCAAAGGCAGACACTTAACCCTCTGAGCCACCCAGGCACCCCTATGCAAATTTTATTTTTAAAGGATTTTAAAATAATTCATTTTCCACAATTTTCCCTTGTATTGCATTTTGGTTTATAGAATGTGTTGAGTTTCTCCATAGCTATTAGAAGTGCACTAGAATCTTTCCTTGTATGTGTACAGTCATTCTTTTTTTTTAATTTAATTTTATTTTTTCAGTGTTACAAGATTCATTGTTCATGCACCACACCCAGTGCTCCATGCAATACGAGCCCTCCTCAATACCCACCACCAGGCACACCCCACCCCCCACCCCCTCCCCTCCAAACAGTTATTCTATAGGATTATTTCTTTCCTACCCTTTTCTCGTAGGAAGGAACTGCCATGCTGTTGGAACATCTCGCTGGGAGCTTGGCATCAGCTATTCCTGTGAGCACACAACTAGATATTGCAGCCCAACATCATCTCTTTATGATGGGTCGAAATGGAAGCAACATCAAACATATCATGCAAAGAACAGGTGCTCAGATCCACTTTCCTGACCCCAGTAATCCACAAAAGAAATCCACCGTCTACCTCCAGGGCACCATTGAGTCTGTCTGTCTTGCAAGGCAATATCTCATGGTAGGTTTACTGAAATTAGTGTTACAATTTCATTTTATTTTACTTACTTCTTTGGGTACAGGGTATGAGGCTGCACATACCTTACTATTGTGGTATTTATGAAAATGCTTTGGAAGCCTTGTCAAATAAGTTTCTTGCTAAAAGGAAATAGAGTAAAGTATATAGTGCCTTACAGGCTTAATTTCATTACATAGGTGAGTAATTTCTTTGCAGTATTTTTTTTTAACTTAAACTAAGTTTAACTTTAAACACAGAAGAAGATACAATGAAATAATGAACTGTATTTCATGGAAGGTGATTATTTTCATCTGAATTAGTATTTGTCTGCATTTGACAAAGAAAGTCTTCTAATTAAACAGAAAAGTAAAAATACTTTTTTACTCTCAAAGATATAAATTTTAGTAGCGTGAAACGTGAACATTTCATGTTCTGATATAACGTAAAAAATGATATTTAAGCCACAAATCTGTCTTAATGCATTGAAGAAAATAGCCATTATATAATTCATTACTGCTTCCTATTTAACATTTGCAATGTTTCTGTCCTTCCTATATTCATTTAAAAACAGTGTGTAGGTTGATACATAGTAACAAAATGGATTGACTGACATAATGTGCACTTACAGATTATCTTATTAAAAACATCGTTGTAGTCTCCTGTTCAAGAACTTGACCTTTAGTGACATTTGAAACAGTAAGCCTCAGGTGTGCTCTTTACTGTTATTAACTTGCAGAATTTGTTTTTGAGAAACTTTCAGAAAGTCCAATTTTTGTTTTTAAGAGAGAGAGGAGCATAAGCAGGGAGGGGAAGGGCAGAGGGAGAGAGAGAATCTTAAGCAGGCTCCATGCTCAGCACAGAGCCCAACTCAGGGCTAGATCCCAGGACTCTGAGATCATGACCTGAGCCAAAATCAAGAGTCCAATGCTTAACTAACTGAGCCACCCAGGTGCCCCAGAAAATCCAAATTTTTATTGTTGCTTCCATTCCTCTGAGAGATTAGAACTTGTTATAATCATTAAGGATTATAATACATAATTATTTTGTTGTGAATGATTTTTTTAGCTAAGTTTAGTTTATAAGGATACTTTTACTTTTTACATTTTTTTTTTAAGATTTTACTTATTTATTTCACGGGGAGAGAGAGAGAGAGCGCACGCACAAGCAGGCAGAGTGGCAGGCAGAGGGAGAAGCAGGCTCCCCACTGAGTGGAGAGCCCGATGTGGGGCTTGATCCCAGGACCCTGGGATCATGACTTGAGTCAAAGGCAGGCATTTAACTGACTGAGCTACCCGGACACCCCATAAGGATACTTTTAATATACCACTGGTTAGGTAGTGTATTCGTGTCCAAAGATGATTATGATTGCTCTTCATAATTTTCTTTTTTTCTGACTTTTTTCTTTAGGTATTATTTTAAGTGAACCTTTTCGGGCATTCTGTAGAGTTAGGAATTCATATTCATACTTTGATCATACCTACCAAAAATATAAGTGTGCAATGAGATATAGTATTGTACAATATTATAGGAAGAGAATAAAAGAGGAATAAATCAATAGGCTTTAAACTAGGGACACCTCGGTGGCTCAGTTGGTTAAGCGTCTGACTCTTGACTTTGGCTCAAGTCATGATCTCTAGGTCATGAAATCAAGCTCCACATTGGACTCCACACTCAGCACAGAGTCTGCTTGAGTTTCTCTCCCTCTGCCCTTCCCCTCAGTCATGCATGTGCACTCTCTGTCTCTCTCTCAAATAAGTAAATAAATCTTGAAAGAAATAAAAGGCTTAACATATATTTTAAATACAAAAATCGCTTTTATCCACAGGGAAAATGGAACGTAGTGATTTCGTTTTAATTCCAGTATATTTGACTGTTACTTCTCCTGATACTTATGTACAGAACCCAGCAATCAGTGGGCTAGTCCTGAGTGTGTTGGGAATCAGTAAAGATTCTTATAGTTAGTAGATTCAGGGCCAGGTAGAAAGCATCAGAGAAAAAAACAAGTGCTAACCTTAGCAGAGCTAAAAAGTAAGAAAGCTAAAAGAAGAAACAGTAGTAGCAGTTTATTCCAGGAAGGAAGGAAGGTTGGAGCTGCCCCAGAAAAGAGGTAGGTCTTCAGTTGGTGAAGAAGACTTTGGGTTAATTGAGACCAAAGTACAGAATCTGTTTGAAAAATAGTCAGGAGGCCGGTCTAGCCTGGAGGAAGGGGCAGATGTGTGGACATACTGGCCTGTGATTTTACAAGCAAAGCTGGGCCAAAATGTGGAGATCTTGAAATGATACATGTTTAGATTTCATTCAGAAGACAATAAAAACCAGTACTGTAAGAGTTTGAGCAAAAACACAGGATTAGTGACCTTGATGTGGTTCAGTGTCTAGTTTCTGGCATCACTAACAAAATGGAAGTCAGAGAATGGAGGAATTTTCCAAGGTGGAAAGTGGGTAAAAAAATTCAGGGCCAATAACAGAAACTTCAGACACATATAATTTTGTCATTCAAAAATAGCTTGTGCCCTCAGCATTATTTCCACACCAATTCCCTAAGCTTTTGTGAAAGCATGTGATTCAGCTTTCATACTTTGGTTTACTCTTTCAGCCCATAGAATATTGCATTATTAAATTATCAGATGTTTAAATGAGTAACGTTTTATCTCCTACACTTTCTATTGTGATATTTCTTAGGGTTGTCTTCCCCTTGTGTTGATGTTTGATATGAAGGAAGAAATTGAAGTTGATCCACAGTTCATTGCTCAGTTGATGGAACAGCTTGATGTCTTCATCAGTATTAAACCAAAGCCAAAACAACCAAGCAAGGTTGGTTCAGGGGGTCACATATCCTATCACATTCCAGATAGTTTTATTTTCATATACTTGTGTATTTGCATATACACGGAATTAAATATTCTATATAATATATATGTTATTATATATCATACTTTGTTATTTAAATACATAAGTTTGTAAAAACATTCATTATTGATCATCGTTTTCTTAATGTGTTGATTTTGGAGTTCATTTTCAGTGACCATTATTTCTTACAAACATTTGAGAAAGAAAGAAAAGATGTGTTTTTATTAATTTGTAAGCTGGTAACTTTCAGCTTTATTAAGTTATTGGGGAGTTGATAAGGCTAAACATTGTGTTAAATGTGTATGTGTACATATCCAATGTAATTAAAAAAATATTTAATTTACATACTCTTTGTGAGCCACTCTGCTAGCCCTGGAGATTTAAAGAATAAATGTCCATTCTCTTTAATAAAATAATAAACTAATAATGATAGCCAAAAGTAAATAATGATGTGTCCCCCATTCAGCCTTCTTGGAACTTTTCTTAAGATGTTATAAAATTTCAATAATTCCATTATAGTCAAAATTTAATGGGATAAACCTATGATATTAAATGCTAGTGAGAATGTGAGGGAAGAGGAATGTTCCTACCTTAATGTTGTGTAAATGGGCACACTCACTTTGAGGAGCAATTTGGGACCTTCTAATTACACTAAAAATACTGATAGGCTCCTGCCTGTCAGTATTCTACGTCCAGTTAGACACCCTGAAGAGATCTATGTACCAGAGTCAAAAGACAAGAATGGTGTGAAATAAAAGAATCAAGTTGCATAGTAAAATATACTAAATGATAACATTAATGTATCTTTTTATTCTAGTAGGTAGAACCCCAGTTTTGCTTTCCATTTTTTAATTTCTATAAATCTTATTATATATGTATCATGGTATAAGGTGTATCATAGATAATTTTTATATATGTAAATAATGTAGTGTTCAGTGTCCAACTTAAGAAAATCATGCCTTCGTCAAAAGAAATTAAGAAGAGAGGTTTGTTTCTAAGTGAGTTTAAAATCAGAGAACAGGACATTAATTTTATGTATCCTGAAGTGTCATGCTTGATTAATTTGAGTTGACTGGAGTCACTGCAGACACCAAGACTGAAAGATAAAGCCAGAAGAGACTTTGTGCATGTGAAGAGTGTCAGGCACAAGAGGATCTCCTGGAGTTCAGTAATAAATGAGCCAGGTCAGGGGAATATAAATTATAAGTGAGAATTCTAGAGCCTTCTAACATCCCAGAGCCATTTAGTTCTGTCTAGTTGACATGGATGCTGAGTACTGCTTTAACTGCTTGAAAAGTCACAAGTTTTCTTTATTGCCCATTGGAGGCTTTTCTCATACTTCCAATTTTCTAGAAGGGCCTATGGAGAAAAAAAATATATTGTTTAGAAGTTTATTTTACCATAAGCTTTGCCATTGATAGGCCATCAGTGAGGAATAGGGGTACCTAAAGGTCTATTAGTTAACTAGTAGGCTATAAATGTCAAACGTAAGTGACTGTTACTATGCAGTCTATATATGGTGACAAGTTTGAGTTGTTTTGTAAAGATGAGATCAAGGGGAGAAAGCTTTAATATAACAGTGAGAGGATGCCAAGGGAATGGGCTGTAGAGGTGGATGACCCAAGGTCCGGTCCTCTTAGTGCCCCTGTCCAGCAAGGCTATGACCATGGGTGAGACCCTTATCCTCACTGAACGGAATCACAATTCCCACCCAGAAGGTTTCCGGCAAGCATCAAGATTTATGTACATACAGCTTCTATCCCAGTGCCTGGAACACAGGACACACCCAATAAATTATAACTAACCCTTCATGGTTTTACCACAAGGAGTAAACTTAAGAAATAAGTGGTTAGAATTTTTAGTTGATTTTAAAACCACATTAATATATTCCTTCCTGGAATCCTCATTACCATATTCATTTCTCACCCACTTCCCCAATTCATTGTAGACTACTTGCATGTCACCTTTTTCTTTCCCATTATGTGTTTTCATAGTCTGTGATTGTGAAAAGTGTTGAGAGAAATGCCTTAAATATGTATGAAGCAAGGAAATGTCTCCTCGGACTTGAAAGCAGTGGGGTTACCATAGCAACCAGCCCGTCCCCAGCATCATGCCCTGCCGGCCTGGCATGTCCCAGCCTGGACATCTTAGCTTCGGCAGGCCTCGGACTCACTGGACTAGGTATAAAATTTATTATTATAGTGCTTCTCAGTCACTGGGGGATTGTTTAGCCAGTTCCTTTTCTTTCTTCCATTTGGGGCTACAGCTTTTAAAGGCTGTTTTTTTCCTTGGGCCCAAAGATTAGGTGAAAAAGCAAGAATACTCACATCAATCCATTTAGGGTTTTTTGTTAGACTCCAAACATTTTGTTATAGATTCTTTTTTATTTTGGCATTAATAATCAAGGTCTGACTGTTTTATTTTCAGTGGCTGTGTTTGTTCTTCTAAATTAAGAATGCCATTGAGAGTGAAGTGAGCAGGCTGACTATAATTTATGTGTTTGTTCTCTCTTGCATTTGCAATATTGCCATCCATCCCTAGAGGTAAAGATTATCCAGTTTGCTTTTCAAAAAGTAATTGCAAATCTGTATGAAGGGTAGGGAGAGAGGGAGTTGGGAGCGAGCAGAACCCCCACTCCCAGTGCCCAGAACTGCATCATCCAGACACAAAGATCTAGCCTGCAGCTACCAAGAAGAGCAATAACCGGTGTTTATGTCTATGGCACAGAAGTGAAAGAGCATCGTCCCCTCAGTGCTTTAGCTCTTTGAGAAAATGAGGTGAGGCACTTCGTAGATGTGTTACGTACCACCTCATTTATGGAGTCCTGTCTTACGGGCTAGGCTTCATTGCCATATTGCAATTAGGCCAGGTTCACTACTTTCTTGTACATTTTTCAGTAGACTTAATATAAAAAGTGAAGGAAATCCCTTTGCCTCATTCAGTATTGATCTGAGACAGAACAAATACTCTCCACATTCTGTAACTTTTTTTCCTAATAGCTATTTCCTGCTTTTAAAAATCTTATGGTTATAATGATTAAGATTCCAGGTAGCCCAGTCGAGACACCATTGCAGTAAAGACAGACTCTTTTCCCCTTGGCCTCGAATGTCCCAAAATTGTCCCTTCCACTCAACAGTCATAACAACACATGCTGTCAGTCAGGAAGTGCCAGCAAGATAACTTAGCAGGAATCAAGATCTTCCTGCACCAGAGCAAAGATTCAGTACTCAATTTTTAAAATGTTTTCATATCTCTTCCTATCCTGTAATACTTAATACTTTAAATATTCCTGAAAAGTTACATACAACTTCATATTTTGCTTTAGAATATATTTAATGCCTGAAAAGAAGTTTCATTACTTAAATCAAACATTAAATCCTTAAAACAAGCAAAAAATAAACAAAAAAATTGTTTCTGAAAAAAAGTTTTTGTACTCACTGAGATGGACCATGGACCACAGGGATGTTGTGTGTTTTGACATAATAAAAGCAAACTGTTCGAAGTAACTCGGCCTCTCCACAAACGGGCCAAAGGTAGTCATTCTACTGCAGGAGAACATTCCCCTATTCTCTGATAATTATAAATGGTTTAAAAAGAGTTTGTTTGGAAACAGAAAACAAGTGAGCTATAGATAAAATAAAAATGAGTTTCAGAAGTGTGTTCATCCTGGCCAGTTGAAATATGAATGCAGAGCAGCTAGCATTGCTCAATGACCCTGACTGCGTCCCTGGTTTACATACACCTGACTTCCAGTTCTGCTCAGCATCTGTTTATAGTCTGGGTTCTGTGTCAGAGTTGTATCATGCAGTATCTCCTGTGACTATTCAAAAGAAAGTAATATATCACTCATATCATATTTGGAAAATATCAGGCTATCTCATTGTGCATTCTGAATGGCAATATTGGTGCCATCTGTATTTTTAAATCTTGAATTTATGCATATTGACTTGGCATTCATTTATTGCAGGTCTTCTGGGGCCTACCACCTTATCTCTAAACACATCAACAACCCCAAACTCACTCCTGAATGCTCTTAATAGCTCAGTCAGTCCTTTGCAAAGTCCAAGTTCTGGCACCCCCAGCCCCACATTATGGGCACCCCCACTTGCTAACACTTCAAGTGCCACAGGTAAGTTCATTTAAGTACAATCAAAGGCATGTTGGTGTGGTTTTAGGTATAAGTTTTTAAATAAAATTTACTAGTGGCTCTGTTTCTTTGGGGAAAAATTAAAGTTCAGAGCATACTGCAGCTAAAGAGAAATTCCCCAGTGTGTAAATTAGTTAAAATGAAGCATGACAAAGCAGTGAGTTTTTAATAAAAGTACAATATAATCTTCAGACATGACAAACAGATCAGGAAAAAGAGTGTGATGAGCAGGAAACAAACAAATGAAGCTCACTGACCTGGTAATCAGGAAATGTCGATTCCAGTTGGACAGATGTGCTTGATGGTCATGTGGACATGCTAAATCAGTTAGTTCCCTCATCTGTACAGGGCAGAGCTTAGATTAAATATTCTCTTAAGTCTTGTTCCATTTTAACATTGTTTTGTTTAACATTGTTTTGTGTTTTTAATAGTAATGTTAAACCTATTTACAGAGCAGTATCAAAACTGAATTCTCTTCTGAATTTGTAGCAAAAAAATGAAGTTTTTGTTTTTATGGAAAATAATAAAGTAATATTTGTTGGATCTGAGTTTTTTTTGCTAACATCTGTCTCCCTGAAATCATTGTAGGTTTTTCTGCTATACCACACCTTATGATTCCACCTACTGCCCAAGCCACATTAACTAATATTTTGTTGTCCGGTGTACCCACCTATGGGCACACAGCTCCATCTCCCCCTCCCGGCTTGACTCCTGTTGACGTCCATATCAACAGTATGCAGACAGAAGGCAAGAAAATCTCTGCTTCTTTAAACGGACATGCACAGGTAACATCCTTTGCTAGAGTAGTGTGATCTATACTGTTTGTAAGAGATAAGCCACTGGTAATATGTTTAAATTTCACCTGAAATGAATTTTAGAATTGTGACCCTATCTGTATGTTATTTTCCATTATCATTGTAGTCTCCGAACATAAAATATGGTGCAATATCCACTTCATCACTGGGAGAGAAAGTACTGAGTGGGAATCACAGTGATCCATCTAGACAGACAACTGGACCTGAGCAGTCATCTCCTAAATCAAACCCTGTGGAAGGTAACTTTCCTTCGGAACTTCAGCCTGATCTGTTACCTGGATAAAGGGCTTTGTAAAGTCTTTGCGGTGATTTCAAGTTGGTTTTGCTAACCATTTATGACTCATCCTGCCTCAAGTATGCAGAGAGACATCTTGAATGAAATTCCAAAGAACACAGGGAAAGATAAACTGAAAAACACTTTCCACAGAAAGAATCACTTCCCATTACGTTGGAACTTCCTAAATTAAAGTGGATATACCTGTATAAGAGGAAAGCATCAATTTACTAAATATATACATATAATTCTTTTCCAAATAGAGTATTTCTTTTTTTAAAACCCTTTCACCCCTAATAATCTTTTAAAAATGTGAGGGTCTTCTCTTTAAATTTCATCTTGAATGAAATTTGAGACAGCCTGAATTGAAAGTGTCTTCTTTGCAGCTGAAAGCTGTTATGCCTGGGTCTCCCTTGAATTGGGTTCTGATTTGTTTCCATCGCAGGTGGTTGTTGATGATAAGGTGACATTTGGATTTTCACTTTATCCCTTCTGCAGGTTGTAACGATGCTTTTGTTGAAGTAGGCATGCCTCGAAGTCCTTCCCATTCTGGGAATGCTGGTGACTTGAAACAGATGATGGGTCCCTCCAAAGTTTCCTGTGCCAAGAGGCAGACAGTAGAACTGTTGCAGGGCACAAAAAACTCACACTTACAGTATGTATTTTAATCTTTAAAAGTTCTTGATCCTTTGAAAGAAAATGTCTAACCGTCTGGATTTGTTTTAAACTCAGTAGTTGGTGTTCTTTGGTTCAAGTGAGTTTTATCTATTCCAAGAGTGTTTTTTATTTTTCTTTATAATTTTCTTTTTCCTTTTAAAAATTCTATTAAGGAATACCATCTCGTAATTTTCACTCTTCTGTCTTCTCTATAGTGGTTGGATTTGTACGTGGCTTCTCTAAATCATCTCTATGCTCTGAAACTTTAACATCCTCCCTGCTCTTCAATAGGGCAATATTTACTCTCTGATTTTTTTGTTGGAAATTTTCCTGCTGTGAATTCTCCTTTGTTTTGCTTTGAATTTCTAACTTAAACTATGCTTCCTTTTTCCAAGGTAGTTAATTGCTAACTGTGGTAATAAATACTTGACAGTTTCATGATTTTATTTATTATAAACCCCCGTGAGTATAAATACTTATATGGTAGTAACTGTAACTCTCCCTTACCATAATTGTACAGTTACAAATATGTTATCCTTACTCTATCTTCTTTTTCTTTTTATTTTTTTCAAATACAGTCTATTCACACTTTAAAAAAAGGCAATACAGTGGAATGCATTTATTTTGAAAGATTTTGTTCCTATCCATCTCCATCTACCCAGTTTCCTCTACTGTCTTATTAGTTTTCTTGTATATCCTTACAGAGGAGAATATCTTAAGACAAATAGCCTATATATTTTTATTTCCTGTGTTTCTTACCAAAATCTGTTTTGCTTTTTATAAACTCTTTGGTCAGTTAATTACTCTCATTCCCATTTTGTCCAAATCTGCTTTATCTTTGTTTTTCCTCATGTGTACTAGTAGCCACGGTGAACATGATTCAGCATAGGTTAGAGAAGTAAGTTTGCTTTCTTCCCTGTGTTGAAGCATTTGAAGGGTATGCCTGTTCCTTTCATTGTTAAATAGGTTCTGAACTTACCTCTCATCTAAACTAAGCTGCAGCCTCCAGAAGGGTCTCTCTGCCTCTGCGCTTTCAGAAGTCCTTTATTCTGTTCCAGCAATTTTTTTGAACACCGAAGTCTGATCTTGTTACACTCTGGCTGTAACTACACCAGTCGTCCATGTTGCTTGCTTCTTTTGCTTTGGTTGAGCTGTTCTCCTGGCCTTCATGCTGCTGCTGCCGAACCTGCAGAGGCCCTTTACATTCAGTTCTGATGTCATGTGTGAAGCCACTGTGAACTTTTATCAAGCAAACAAAGTGCATTGCTCCTCCTCCTATATTCCAATAGCCTGTTCTCAATTCCTCTGATTTCCCTTGGCATAATGAAACAGTGAATGACAAAAGAAAGAATGAAGGAATCAGATCAGTTCTTTGACTAATACTGTTTCTCTTTTACTTGAGCTTAACATGCAATTGGATTTGAACTTGAGGTGCATGTATAGGGAGAGCTTTACCAATCTTGCAATTCAGATAATTTTTCCTATTTTATAGGACATTTTTATGTTCGTCCATGTACCCTGAACAGGTGTTGGGAAATATTTATTTATCTGATACCTGTATCATAATAGATTTGTTAGCAATACCATAGGCATTTCACACACAGGAATTGGATCATCTGGATGCCTTTAGGTTGACTTGTTTCTGCTTAGACTGTGTATGCATGAGTCATTGCTATCTCTTTGATGTATGCAAATTAGAAATCTTGTCTGTGTGTCTATTCTGTGAGTTCCACAGACATATGCCATACATACTACATACAATGTTTGTGAAAACGTATCATGATATAGTTTCCCCTCCAGCTCTAGAGCCATATGCTTGGGTTAAAATTCCAGCTCTACCATTTACTAGAGGTAAGACCTTGGGCGAGGTACATAGTTATCTGTAAAATGGGAATAATACTACTACCTACCTCAGAGCGGCCTCGTGAAGATAAAATGAAATAATAGATGTAAATAGTTGGCAGTAGTTTACATATAGTAAATGTGCACATAGGAAACATTTGGTACATTTATATATAAACACGGACTGTTAAATTCCAAACTGTTTCACAGCAGCACTGACAGGTTGCTCTCTGACCCTGAGCTGAATGCTGCAGAAAGCCCTTTGGCTGACAAGAAGGCTCCTGGAAGTGAGCGTGCTGCAGAGAGGGCTGCAGCCGCCCAGCAGAACTCCGAAAGGGCTCGCCTGGCCCCGCGGCCATCCTATGTCAACATGCAGGTAATGAGGAGAAACAGAAGGGTCATCTAGATGTAGGGTAGTAGGTTAGGGAATGGAGAATTCAGTAAATGTTTGGCAATAGAGCAGAAACTTGGTTTTCCTTCAGCACTCTAGTCAAAATTAAATTTAAATATGTATGTAGTAGTTAGGAATTGGTTATGCCATAAACATTAAAAATAAAAAACTCAAGTGAGAAGAATTCTTTAAAGTATATTAATATTGACATAAAATGATCTGTGTCACTATGTCTTATGTAAATGATATTATTTCTCTGTTACTTAAAGTTTAGATAAATGTAGAAGCTGTTGTTTTTAAGAATTACTGCCTCATAACATGGTATTGGATAAATATATCTTTCTATCTATTTAATGGAGATGATAAATTTGGTGTCATTTCGATAGTTATAAAAATAACTAAAGTGAAGCTTTAGGTTTTTGAAAGTAGATGCTAAATATTTTTGATGACTATATTAGTTGAGAGATGTTTATGATTATTTTAAACAATTTCTTCAGCAGGATCTTCTCTGTATACATTTTTAAAGTATTAGGCTAATTACTCAAAATAGACTATTGATCATAAAATTTAGAAATTTGACTTCCATATAAATGACAATATGAGAGAGAAGGATTTCGTACTTTGTGCTTTTAGATACTCTTATAAACATTTGATTTCAGTATCAGAATTACTGGGTAGACTTTCCTACTTCATAGTAGAAGATTTATTATCCCCAGCCTTTCCCACCTCCCCAAAAAAGGGGAAAGATTTTCACAGAATCCTAAAAATAAGCTATCACCGCTATGTCAAAGAAAGTAATTCATGTAACTAAATTATACCTCTATAATTTTAGTGAAAACTGCAGTTCAATCCTGCTTGTCTGTTTCTTTAATCCTTCACATTTGAACATTTTCATGAGTTATTAGATGAATATTTTTACAAAACCTATGTCTTTTATAAAATGTCAAAGCTAAAAAAAAATTTGTTACATTTTCTCTGATGGATTTATTTTCAATTAATACAAATTAAAACTTCTGTTACAAGTACCCCATCCCCTGTATGATCCCTTTTGGTTTTTATCCCTCTTGTGATTCTCTTTTTTTCCATCGGGTTTATACCTAGTGAATCATTTTCACATTTCTTTTTTTTAGGATGGGTGAGAATGTTCTTGGTGAAAGAGTTTCAACCTAAATAGATGTATTTATGCTATTAATGAAGAGCTAACTTTAAAATCACTAAGAACTCAATGATAATAGTCACCAAGCATTGACAGAGAAAGACTGAGGACTTGTCTGATTCTTGCACCTAAAAAGGATCTCTGTCTCCTGACCCTTCTTGAAATGCTGTATCTCTAGCTCTCTCTTCATACTTACCTCACTTCCTGATTTATTTTGTAGTTATTTTTTTTTAAAAAAAACATCCCTGCTAAGATTCTATGTGTTTTGAGGCTCTAGACCATTGTTGATTCATTGTTATATTCTTCTACAAAGAGCAACATAACCTCTTTAACCAGAAGACACTCAATATTTACTGAACAAGTGAATTTAGGATCTAATCATTAAAAGTTGGTTTTAATTCCCAATGCCATTTTAGGCCTAGGATTTCAAAAACATCAAACTGTGTTGTCTAAATCTGGCTCTCCTGATGTACTGTCATTTTCTTAGAGTTAATCACACATCCTAGTTTTTCTGGGTCAGCCCATTTACTCTTATAATTCTGGCCTAATTTTTATTTGTAGCACATTTCTCTCTCAGAAGTATCCTGTTTGAGACCATAAATTATATAGGCACGTTATATACAATGGTTTAGTCCTCCTAGAAGAAGGGTCAAAAGAGCTCTCACCAATTGGTTCTTTGCCCTCTTGGTAGGCCTTTAAGACATTCTTTTTTTTTTTTTTTTTTAGATTTTATTTATTTATTTGACAGAGAAAGAGAGATCACAAGTAGGCAGAGAGGCAGGTAGAGGAAGAGGGGGAAGCAGGCTCCTCGCTGAGCAAAGAGCCCGATGGGGGCCCGATCTCAGGACTCTGAGATCATGACCTGAGCTGAAGGCAGAGGCTTTAACCCACTGAGCCACCCAGGCACCCCCCTTTAAGACATTCTTAAGTCAAACCTGAAATAGTCCCTAAATTGGAGAGCTGAGAACACTGAGTTTGCATTTGAGATGTCGCTATGTCTGGACTGCTTTCTTCAAAATGACGTACCTTGGTCCTCGGTAGACCTGACTATGACCAAAGTCACTTATTCATTGTGAATGGAAAGAATGAATGATGGCATCCTAGGCCAGTACAAGAAGAGGTAGCTAGGTTTAATTTTATTGCATGGCTTAATGTCATTACAGATTGAAGCTAGACATTTGTCATTGATCTCACTTCAATTAGGCTAAATAATTTAAGTTGTCTTAACATCATCCCATTTCAGGCCATGATTTACTTAAGTGAGGAGGGGATGTAGAGAAACAAAGAGGCCCAGTAGATAGCCAGAAAGCATTTTGGTAATGCATCATTTTGGGAAACTTAGCCTATGATTGGATTATTCACTATACGTTAGCATCTATCGGCCCTGGTGTGTTAAATACTCAGGATAAATGGGATTTTTTTCCCTTTTGAAGCAAAATTTCTAATTTTTATCACTTTCATGTTAGAAGTAGTTAATTTGTTCTAATTAATTAGTTTGAAAACATGTTTAAATTTATCAGACTTGTGCTACATTATTGTCACATTATGGTGCAAAGCTTAGCATGTGTCCCAGGCAGATTCATGGGCTATAATCAAAACCTTTGTTCTCTAATTAAGGGGTATTGGCAAGACATTTGGACAGGCTAGCAATAAAGATACTTTCTCTCTTTTATTTTCAGGCATTTGACTATGAACAAAAGAAACTATTAGCAACCAAAGGTATGTGTTATGTTAATGATCTATCCTTTTTTTTTTTTTTCTAGGAGATCATAAAAAGTTTCCTAGTAGTCACGTTGGTTGAGAAATTGGACCGTCATAAAAAGAAACCTAGAATGTTTAGCTTTAAGTTGCACTAATTTTGTTTTGTTGGAGATGAATTTGTTTTGTTGACTATATTAGCATTAGATCAATTAAGAAATGTAACATTTTTCAATTTACTGTTACTTTGTATAAGGTATTTTATGAAGGTACTTGAAGGCATTTTGTGTTAAGAAATAATATTCGGTGATAATTTCTTTACATATATCAAAGAAACAACACTCATCAATATTTTATTTTAGAAAAACATTAAAAATACCAAACATTTGTTTTATATGCTGTTTCCCAAAGCTATGTTAAAGAAACCAGTGGTGACAGAAGTCAGAACACCCACAAATACCTGGAGTGGCCTGGGGTTTTCTAAATCCATGCCAGCTGAAACCATAAAGGAGCTGAGAAGGGCCAACCATGTGTCCTATAAGCCCACAATGACAACTACTTTTGAGGTTTGTAGAGTCATGCTTTACTCACTCTTCCTGTCTGTTCTCTCAGCAAATGAGAGGTATCATTCTTCATTTACATAAGGAAAAGTTGTTAATGGTGATTTGTTCTAATTTCCGTTCCTATAAACATATTGCTATAAAACTGATATAATCTAATATATTATGGTCTTTACCTTCTCTCAAAGTCATTGATCAGCGGTTAAAGAGATGTAAATTTGGATAAATGTGTTTTTGTTAGGGAGAGAGTATGACAAATGATAGAGCAGGGTGAGATTAAGCAAAGGACAGAAGTAATATTCCATAAAAGTGTATAAAGAATCCCTTTATTTAAGGGTATCACTCACTAGCAGATCCACCATGGGTGGGGGGGAAGGCAAATACTCAACAAAACTAAGTTTTCAGATATGAGTTAAAAGTTTAGCATATTCAGAAGTGCCAGAAACACAGCAGGAAGTATCATAAACAAGAGCTCCAAAATTTTATGTTTCCCAGATGTTGGCTGCACTGCTCAGGGTGAGACTGGGAAGCTGGCATCCTTGCCGCATGGGGAAAGGATCCAGCATTCCATACTTCTCAGCCAAGGTGCACGTGACTTGCTAAGCAAGGCCTTTTCAATTTGACAGTATTAGATTTTGGCTGTAAGCCTTCTGGGAGTTGGGGTGGAATCAGAGCACACATATGCACACTCAGTACTGGGGAGAGTATACAAACCCAAACGTGGATAAAAATCATGAATCCAGGAATCACAGTGTTCAATCAGAACACTGTAGGCTGAAAAACGAATACTGGTTAAGGGTTTCATAATTGTTAGTCTAATAACTAGCAATTGTAGATTGACCTTCTTTTCTCCACCAATTTTCCTTATAATAAATTAGCTTGTTGATGAAAGGCAAAAGCAAACATGCAATTTTTTCCCATTGTTTTTAAGTATAAAAGAAAATACTAAAAAGAACAGCCTCTTATGAATTTCATTGTCGGACTTACAGTAGCAGCCTGGAAGCCTGTATTTAAAGACTGAAGTTACTGTCAGCAGCTAGAATATAGGAACCATTATGAAAAATTTTGAGGCTCTAGGAGGCACACTCTGTTTTCTGCCATTATAGCTCTGAGAGAAAATAAGCTTTCCTTTTGTTGGCAGAAACCTTAAAACTGCTGTGCTAATTCTGAGGTTTATAGCTGGTGCACTTATGGTCATCAGTTTCACTCACTTCCCTTTGGCAGAGTGGAGTGTTAGGTGATTGATCGTGTTTCTGTAGTTTCAGAGATGAAATTACCCTAGAAATGCTAATTGAGTTGTGTCCTCAAAGACCAGCGGGATTACCGGTTGAAATGATGATTATTCTGATAATGTAGTGGTCAAGTGAAGGGGCCATGGGGTCTGACAGCCACCACTAGTACACGGACAGCTTTGAGGGATGACTTCTCCCCTCTGAACCTGTTTTCTAATTTGAGTTGTTTTGAGGATGACCTGGAAGAAGGCATCCAGTATGTAACATGCCGTGTGGTAAGTTCTCATAATATTGAGCAGCTACTATTCTTTCAGATAGAGAATTTTACCCTGAAGAAAACCAAGCACTGGCTGAAAGCTGAGATTATGTATATGAAAGCTTCTTGCTGGAAGTATTATTACACATTCAAACTAGATTTGCTTTTTATATTCACAGGTATACCTCAGAGTATTATATGAACACATACTGTGCTAGGAACAATTATCTTAAACCACATCATTTATTTCTTTGTGATTTATACGGTGCATTTTCATCCACAAGCTTATTCAAAGTCACAAGCTCCCAGTGAGGAAAGAAAGCCCCTGATCAGTTAAGTGTCTTATTTGAGGTCATGGCAGTAGGTGTCACTGAAATGACTTGAGTTTATTTTTCAAAATTTCCTTCTATTTCTCTCATTAATGGTTTAACCCAAAAGGGTACATAGCAGAGGTGATAAGTAAATGATCTAGAACCATGTTGCCATAGCTAAACAGATACAAGATTCACTTTGGAGAGCTTGGTAGAAATGCACATACTTCCTCCAGGATCTCATTCATCAGATAAGAAGCAAGAATCAAGAATCTACATTTTCAGCAAAAGTCTACTATGATTCTGATGCAGACACCCTTCGAAAAAACACTGCTCTGAAGGGGTGTAACACTAGGAGGAGGATGCTGAAATTATTTCAGAACCTAAAAGACTCTATTGCTCCAGCCCCTGTCCAAGGATGGATAGACCACTTTCTGGAGGCAGGGATGTGCAGTGTCCTGACTCAGTGGCTGAACTCCCTTCTGTGGCTTTTCTTGCTTTGGCCATCTTGGGCTAGCCTGTTCCCCCTTCCTGGCTAATGTCTAGCAACCTGTTCACACTGGAAGGGGGGCGGGGAGAGGGTGTGAGCAGCTAGATCAGTCCATGGGCTCTCACCATGTAACCTGTTTTTATTTACAGCCCCTTCAACAATGCTGATGAAAAGATATAACCACACTTTCTTTGGTAACAGTGTTCTAGATTTTTCCTGTTGTGTAGGACTTGAACTTTTCTTCATGCATCCCAAATCCATTGAAAGGGGGTGGAAGGATCCCTTACAATAGCAAGATATGCAGTAGTTGTTATCTGCACATGCATGCCTTTCCCCTTATTCTGCTATAGCTCAGAGGGCTTAAAAACTGAGCAGTGAGGATTGCTTCTTTGGGTTAGGACATGGGGACAGAGTGGGATGGAGAAGGACCAGGAGAAAAGTAGGGAGGGAGAACTGAAAAATTTTTATTAAAGAATTAACCACATCTCTGCTTATATATAAGCACTAATATTTTTAAATTAGAAGGTGGCAAGAAACTCTAGTTTTTCCTTATTCTTTTCCAAATAAAACAAAACAAAATGGACAAGTAGAATGCTGATCTATGAGAAGAAAATCATGTTTAGCCAATAAGTTCTGATGGGTTTGGGCTGCTCACTCTGTGCACCAGGGGTCAAGGCACACAGAATTTCCTGCTCTAGGAAGTTTGCTTGAGGCAAGAAATGGATGCTTTGGGCTTCTTATTCAAATTTCTGAGAAGCTAGACTTAAGCAGTTGTTTCCAGTTTTAGGGCAGCTTTGAGAAATGAGCTTGTCCATAGAGTTCCTTCAGATAAGACGCAGGCAGCTTGAGGCATTTTTTGTTTTCTCCAAGACTCAAAAATATGACCCTATCCACTTGATCGAATACTGAGACACAAAAGGTTGAACAAAAGGCTGCTTTGAACTGCAGTATCTCTGTCACATCAACAGAACTATGAAAGGTCTGGGATTTTCCTCTTCTGTTTCCTACCCATCTCTGCCGCATATTCTCTGAAGCAAATGAAAACATGCTTTGGGACCCAAAGATGGTTTTTAATTTCCCCACCACTAAGAGTAATGAGGTTGTCTGATTATTTTAAGTCTTACAAATGCAAGAATGGAGATGAGCTGCACTTTGTGATACTTTAAATTAGTGGATAATGAACTAATAGATATCACAAGACTATGTTTTACTTAATGTTTTTAGAAATCACCATGTTTAGCCAGATCTGATATAGCTGTGTGTATTAAGTCTGCTTAGATCTTAGATGAATGTATTTTTATACTCAAAAAGAGTTTAGATGCAGCATTTTAAATATGCATATAAATACTATAGTAATGATCTCGATGTTTCTGATTATTGCCAGTTTTGAGCATATTCTTATTTTCCTTGCCACACTGGATTTATCTTGGTGTAAGTATAATATTAAAGATGGTTTAACTGAAAACACTACTTTTTCGGTCTCAGGAGCCTTCCTTCCCCCTCTTTCCCTTCCCAAAAGTCAGCAAAGTGCATCCCATAGATTTGGAAAAAGGTATCTCTAGATTCAGTAATTCCACAAATATTTATTAAGCACCCTTTGTGTTGTGGACACAATTTTAAGGATACAGTGCATGAACAAAGGTTCAACTTTATTTTTGGTGGGTACAGAGAGATGCAAAACAAACAAACAAGAAGTCTTTAGGTGATAAAGAAAAATCCCTGGTAACTATGAAAAAGAGACTGCTTTACATTAGGTTGTTATGGCAGGCCTTTATAAGCAGATGACATTTAAGCTAAGACCTACATGACAAGAAAGGACCAGCCTTGTGAAGATCTAGGGAAACAGTAATAGGCCTTGATCACCTGAAGTCAGAACCATCTGGTAAGTTCATGGAGAAGTTGGGTAGGGGGGTGGAGTGTTGAAGACTGAGAGAGAGAGGCAAAGGATCAGTTAGGGAGCACCTTAGCCCATGGCAAAGTACTGGAAAAGCATTATAACACTTTATACAGAAGGTTCATTTGTTCTAATTTGCTTTTTTTTTAAATTAACCTAGTTGCTTTATGGAAAATGGATATTGGAGTGGGAGGCAAGTATAGGATAAAATACTCATAAGGAGGCTACAGGTGACAGTTGTGGAGATGGAGAGAAGTAGGTAGATTTGGGGTATGTTTAGAGATGACATCAATAGAATTTGTTGATGGATTTGATGTGGGGGAAGGCGAGACGTGGACAACTTAGGAGCTCAGCTTTAGCAACTGGGTGAAATGTAGGAATTCTGGGGGAGGAGTGTGTATGAGTGTAGCTAGTATTGATGCGTAATCAACAATTCACTTTCAAGCATTCTAAGTTTAAAATGCCTACAGGACAGTAAAATGGAGTGTCAGATTGGCAGTTCCATGCTTATACATTTCAATAGGGAAGTCAAATCTGAAGATAGAAAGTTGGAGATTATGGTTGTCATTAAGTTCTGAAAGAGGTTGAGATTACCTAATGAGAAAGTGTAGAGAGAGACAAGAAGAAATGCTAGAGCCAAGTCCAGGGTAATGTGACATTTGGAGTGGAAAAGGGGAGGAAGATCCTACAAAGCTACAGGGAATTGGCTGAATACATGGGGAGTGTGGTTTCATGATGCCTTAAAGAAAAAAGTGTTAAAAAGAGAAGGTGGTGTTATGCTGCTATGAAATTGAATTAAGTGAGTTTATTGAATAGTGAAAGATTCTCTTAGAATTCTCCAACACACATACTACTTTGAAAACCAGAGAATCCTGACTTGAATACTGTAGATACGGTACAAAGTAAAGTGCCAGTGATTAAATAAATAAATGAATAAATGCAAATTCAGTGCAAATGGTGAGATCTTTTAAATTTTTATTTTTTGGAGGAGGAATTAAAAAAGGTAAATTTTTTCAGGTATTTGTAATTTATTGGAAAGACCCTATCATTGTTGGGATGAGGCTAACATGGAAGAGATGGCAGCCCTCTTCACTCTGACTCACTTAGCATGGGAGCTCTATTCCTGTCAAAGCATTGGGTCTAACCCCATGCCTTCCCATTTGTCCTTCATAGGTGATCCAAGGTAGAGAATCTCTGCTATACCAGCTGGAAGATTTGTTTTGTGGTTCCCCAAGATAGGGAGGACTCTCAGTATCTACTGCTCCAAAACTTAGAGGAGCAAGTCTTTATCCTGGGGGCCCTCAGAACTCTGTTGGCCACCCTGATAATAAAGGGAAAGACTTCACTGTGTATGTTACCAGGTATCCTTGGTGGCTGGAGGACAAAGGCCATATAGACAGGTACCACGGACTTCTGGGAATCAGCATGTGTGGGAAACTGCAGTGGTTAACAATAGAAGTAATTGGTGATTGTCTAATGTAGATTTTTTTTTCTCCTCAAATCTTAGGAAACCTACCTTAATATGTCCGCATCTGGCTTTGATTATTTACAGGGCTCATCAATGTCCCTCTCGAGGTCCAACAGTCGTGAACACTTGGGAAGTGGAAGTGAATCTGATAACTGGAGGGACCGAAATGGAATAGGACCCCCAAGTCCTAGTGAATTTGCAGCTTCTGTTGGCAGCCCCAAACGTAAACAAAACAAATCAAGTGAGCTTTGACTTTTTATCACACTTTTAGATGTAATCAGCCTGAAATTTGTCTATTTGATTTAGGATGATGCTCAAATATAAACTCTGGACCTCCTGCCTTCAAGTATTTGGCATAATCCTATGCCACCTCCTCTGTGAAGCCCTCCCTGTTTTTCCAGGTGAAGTAGATGGCGTGGTTCTCTGCTTCCCTGGCCTTTTGTCTCTGCTTTCACTTAGCACTTGTTATACTTACACTTTTAAACTTGCAGAGAATTTGAGCTTCACAAGCTAGGAAACACATTTATTCATTCAGCAAGCACTTTAATTGCACAGGTGCTGAGTATTCTGTTAGGCTGCTATTTGTTGTTTCTTCCCAAATGTCTGGCAGTTCTGACACTTACTAAGCCCTCAGTAGATGTTTGTTGAATGAATGTATGGATGAGTCACACTCACACAAACATCCAGATGATGAGGAAAACACAGGATGTAAAGGAGTTGAGCCGAATGTGATCACCTTAGCATCTTGGAGTACAGAAGTAAGTCTGCCCAGTGGAGAGCTACTGAAGGTGAAGAGCAAGATCTAAGTTTTTAAACTGGCAAGTTATAGCCAAATAGGCATAAGCAGAAAAAAAAAAAAGTTTAAAGCACAGAGGCTCTGGCTTTGAACAAATGTGGTTGAGACTCAGAATGAGTCCAGTGGTTTTGTCTGTAATGGCACCCACACTTCTGGGCTGTATAAATAGGTAAGCAGACAAGAATTGATGGTAGTAATCACAAGATAGGCCCCTAGTGACCTGTTTCAAGGTTTTTGATGAATTTGGAATCGTGAAACATATAGCGTGGCGTATTTGAAGAATACTTGAAGAAAGGCAGTCTGAATGAGTGTAGTACACATGGTCTGCCATCCATTGTTACCTTCCAACAGCTGGGCTGTGTTCTCAAGAATCTGGTCCTCATGTCGGCTACGTCGAAATAAGAAAACACATTCCAAGTATATAGACAGTAGTAGCCTGGAGACTTGTACGGGCAGAGCACCCCCCCACCCTTGCCCCAGGAGCTGAGAGGCAGGCTGGTGCTGGATGCAGATCTAGGGCTGGAAATGATCTCTACTCTGTAGCTCAATGTAAATTCCTTTTGTGCCTCTCTTTTTCTGTCTTTATCTCCTTTCCCTTCGCTTAACACCAGATAATTAAAATTGACTGTAAACTTAGCTGCATTGAAGTTCAGGATTAGGGTTAAGATAGGGAACTCATTGGGGCACCCGGGTGGCTCAGTCCTTAGGCGTCTGCCTTTGGCTCGGGTCATGATCCCGGGGTGCTGGGATTGAGCCCCGCATCGGGCTCCCTGCTCCACGGGAAGCCTGCTTCTCCCTCTCTCCCTCCTCCTGCTTGTGTACCCTCTCTCACTGTGTCTCTCTCTGTCAAATAAATAAATAAAATCTTTAAAAAAATAAAAAAAAAAGATAGGGAACTCATTAATAAAAAGGAATGATTAAGGAAACAGTTGTTTGCCTTCTGTTAGATGCTTTAAGAGCAGAGGGAGTTTAAAAGAAAATAGAAACTACAAGTAGTCAGGGTAAAAAGAAATATAAAAGAAATTATGTGCCATATCACTGAGAATATTTTATTTTAAAACACTTTTTTCACATTTTACTGTTTTGCTTAACCCAACAATATGTAAAATATTATCATTTAAATATGTAATCAATATAAAGACATTTTTATGACATATTTTACATTCTTTTTTGGTGCTGAGTCTTCAAAATCTGATATTAGCAGATTATATAATCTTACAGAGCATTTTAATTCCCACCACCCACATTTCAGGCATGCAGTTGCCACATGTGGCCAGTGGTTACTGTATTCAACAGCACAGTTTTAGATAATTTTTCTTGACACTCTTCAAAGTCACAAATGTCCAGGTTTTCTTCAGACATCTCTGTTTATACCAGTTGTTCCAGTGTGATTCTCAGTAAACTCCCTCTTTTATTCTCAAAGAAAGTAAATGTTTATCATTTGGACAGTAAATTATATGGTCATCCTGCCAGTAACCTCCATATCGTCAACTCCAGCGATTACTCCTGTGTGTTCTTCACACTCTGCTTTGTGTCAGCCTCAAACCAGTGCCTCACTGGGTTGATGACTTTCGGTCCATACCTTTAAGTGTTGGGGGATTCAAGGCTTGATCCTGAGTCCTTGTCTCTGCACTTTTTCCCCACAAGAGATACAACATCTATTTTTTAATATGTATTTCTTTAAAAGTTTTAAGCAGATTCCATACCCATTGTTGGGCTTGAACTCATTACTCCAAGATCAAGAGTCACATGTTCTACCAACTGAGCCAGCCAGGTGCCCCTAAAACATCTGTTTTTAAGAGAAAGAGAAACTTGATCAGGAAATTCCTTCCACTTGAGATATAGGAAGTATATATACCCTCAGTTGGGAGATGAAAATGGCCAGGGAAAGTGATTCGTGGCACACAGAAAAGTGCAGAACAGGATTCTTAGATTTGGAGAAAGCATTGGCTAGAGGAGATTCAACGTATCTAATTGGCTAAGTGAGCGCCCTCCACCTTCATCAGTCTGGGAAGGAAGTTGCAGCTTCAGGAAGGAAGCTGCAACTTCGGTATAAGAGGAAGAATTCCCATGTGGATGAGAGCCAGTTGTCGGTCAGGGAGGTAGGGATGGCTACACAGCTTTGCTAGGTTCTCCAAAGCATCTCTGGAAGAGTGTTTGAGTATTTGGCCAGGTACTTGGCATAGCTCACTAGTCCATCATCCAGCAGTGCATGTTATTGGGTCTGAGAACCACAGACAATCTGGAGAAATCTTTGCCCACCAAATCAGCGGCAGAGTCAAGGCAAGTTCAGCATTGATGTCTTAGAAATTTTCTCAAGAGGTAGATTCATTTCTGTGTAAGTTAAATCCAGAAACTCCACCACCATTCTTACACTTCATATTTGCTCTTAATTTTAAAAGTGCTCTGTTTTGTAAACTAACTGCCCCAATTATATTTTTGTAAGGAATGAGATTTACATGTTGCAATATCCTACAATTCCTTTGACCGCAGGAAAGCACAAGTGTGGATACAGAGGGCCATCCTGCTTTCCAAAAGGAGCCTGGACTTACAGTAACTTTCCGTACTTTTATTATATCCCAGGGATCTTTCTTCCAATTTCTCATTTAATTCACATCAAATCAATTACAAAGAGCAAATGTTTCTGAATGCTCCGGGAGAATATGATTAATGATTATTAACTACAGAGGCACTGTTGCTGAGTTGCTGCCTCCCAAGTGTAGCTTTTTAATGGCAAGAGCCTCCCTGAAAGCAATAACCAGCATTTCATTAATGAAAAGCCAATGTATCAGTAAAGAATTGCTGTATTTTTGGCAGCTACTGCTCTGTTCAGCCCAACAATGAAATTTAAAATATTTGAGTGATTAAAATTTTTAATTAAACCATGTTGTCTCTGGGCATTTACACTTCAGGCTTGTCTCTCCTTTGCCTTCCAGCGGAGCACTATCTCAGCAGTAGCAATTACATGGACTGCATTTCTTCGCTGACAGGAAGCAATGGCTGTAACTTGAACAGCTCTTTCAAAGGCTCTGACCTCCCTGAGCTCTTTAGCAAACTGGGCCTGGGCAAATACACAGACGTCTTCCAGCAACAAGAGGTCAGTCACTATTTGTTTATTTTCCCGACATCTTCGTTTTGGTTGTATGTATGATGGCTTCTAGAATGAAATCACTCATTGACCTATGTCTGTGCTTTCACTGAGCATTTACTGAAGTCTCCCAACTTGTTTTGCTGCTATGAAAAATGTCATCTCATTTCTTATTTATTTAGTGCAACTAGTAAACACAGGATAGCAGAAATATAGAAAATTGTGTTTCCAAAAACACACCTTCACCAATTTTAGCTAAAAGACCTAATAAGTGTGTTGATTCATAGGAACTGTTGATTCACAGCTCCTTCAGCAGCAGTCTGTATTTAAGACAATTTCAGTCCTTAATCTTTGTTATCTTTTGTGGCACTTAAAAAACAGCATCTGAGATAAACAGATAAATATTTATGGTTGTTTTTCACTCTATCTTCATCATGTTACTGAATCTGTTCCCACAAAATAGAATGTGCTTTTTATATATGTTAATTTATTTATTAATCTACTGCTTGTCTTTTGCCTGAACTAAGACAGAAATATGATATCTTCTGAAACATCACTACCATGGATTTTGGTCAAACTGATAAGCCAGTGGCAACCAATAAGCCACCACACCCTGACTTAAAGACAAGAGCCCCTGAATATGATTCTTTCCATTAATGCTGTCATGTTACTAGGGCACAGCTAACCCAGTGCAATAGAAAGCTAGAATATTTCAGTAAATGTGTGTATTTTTCAAATCCAGATGTGGTTTAAGTCTCATGCCAGTTTGGCTTAGTTCATGCTAGAGAACATCTGATTAAGTCAGTAATTCCCAAGCACATATCCATCAAAAAGAATCTAAGATTTTTATTATGCAGTTTATATCATAAATGCATGCCCATGGTTCAATAAGTAACCAAGTTTATTTGGTGAACTTTTTTGTATTTTAACACAAAAAAAAACTTTGTCATATGTATTGGATTTCAGGGTATTGATTTTCTTTTCTCTTCCCTGAATCTAAATTAGTGTTCATTTAACTGAGGATTCTCTAAGTTGAATAACACTTTCCTCATCAAATGCATTAAAAAATAGCATTTACTTATTTAGTTTTTGCTGGTTAGACAAGGGTAGTTGATTGAGAAGTTCAAGGGCAGAAGTGTTTTAACTTGTCTAGACAAAGAAGTTTTTGAAGTAAGAGATTAGTTGTTATTTAGTAATATTTGGATTTGTTTTGTCTGTGTTTATTTAATATTTAAAGAAGCATAGAAATAAATTTATTAAAGGTATTTCTTATCCATTTATTCCAAGAAGGAAGAAAACAGGATAATATAAAGCGAGACTGCCTTTATTGAATATTTATTAACAAGAACAGGGGTCAGTAAAGGTACTTCTTATCCATTTACTCTAAGAAGGAAGAAAACAGGATAAAATAAAGCCAGACTTCCTTTATCAAATATTTATTAACTAGAGCAGGGGTCAGCAGACTGTAGCCTGCAAACCTGCCTGATTTTGTAAATAAAGTTTTATTGAAACACAGCCACACTCATTCATTTACATATTGTGTATGGCTGCTTTCAAGTTCAAATAGCAGAGTCGAATACTTGCACAGGATATAATTTGGCCCACTAAGCCTAAAATATTTACTCTCTTGCCCTTTAAAAAGAGAGGATCCCTAAAATAGAGAATCTCTATTTAATTGAATTTCTAAAAACATACCTTTAGGCATAATAAATGAAGAGGTTTCCTAAGATCTGGATATACCTTCAAAATGAAAACAGAATATCTCAAATTAATTTCTACATAATTTGAATGAAAAGTATAAATTTGGTTGTTTCTTTCATGTAGGATATTTTCTAATACTCAGATATCACTTAACAAGAATTCCTCATTAAGTGACCCTTGTGGGATTTTGTTTAAGCAAGTTTAAGCTACTGTGAAAGTGGCTAAATAAATATTTACGTCTAAATACATAATTACTAGCCAGAGCTGTCAGTTATTTTACATTTTTGGTGAGCTCATTGCTTTATAGCTCCAATATTTACGTCTAAATACATAATTACTAGCCATAGCTGTCAGTTATTTTACACTTTTGGTGAGCCCATTGCTTTATATCTCCAATCATATTTAATGCCCACTGGAGCCCCATAGGGTACAGTATTGTCAACCCTAAGTGCCCACAACTACTAATGGGAGAGGCAGAATAGAAAGCCAACTTTCTCTGGCTTCAGAGCCCATTACCTTTCTGTTCCACCACACTATCTTGAAAAGGAAGGGTGGAATTCTTGACACACTTCCCTTCACACTTTGTTGCTGCTGCCAGAGAGGGCAATTATATTGTTCCTGGAAATACCTCTTGTGTACCACTGTTGGAGGTAATTTGCCAGGCTGAGTCAAGCGAACTATGTGTCTGACGAGTCTAGGAATTCTTCTTTCATTCTTATGAAGAACACAGTGGAGGATACCAGATATGGAATTATTTGATTTCTTTTTATAGAGCTATGCTTAACCAATTTAGAATCCAAAACTAAGAAATATTTTCTCTCTTCTGGATAGGTATGTATCGTTCCTTTTATCAGTTCCCAAAAACTATAGAATGTTGTGCTTCCCTTTTTTGCTCTGGCTGCCAGAATGCTAAGACCTAAATATTTACTCTCAGTTGCAGTAAATAACTGGCTTAGCCTAAATTTTATGCTAGAATCATCACTTTCATTTCACCACCTCTATTACTTAGCCCTTGTCCCCCTTGGTTTGTGACACCACCATTCTTTTTTGGAAGTAGGTGGAGCATAACTAGTAAATGGAATATGTGTAATAATGAGTTGAACTTTTAGTAACAAGAAAATAAGTATTTAATGTATTGGTTATAGATTACTTTTTCATCTACAGATCGATCTTCAAACATTCCTCACTCTCACAGATCAGGATCTGAAGGAGCTGGGAATTACGACTTTTGGTGCCAGGAGGAAAATGCTGCTTGCTATCTCAGGTGAATATAAATGCTCCTACTCATATTTTAAAATCTGAATAGCCAACCAGTGGGGCTGCTTCTGTCCATCAACCACTTGCTTACATGCTGTCACCTTGTGGTTGTGGTTCTAGAGTGTTTTCCCACTAACAGTGTAACAAATACTAACTAACATCCTTACTACTCCTTCATCAAGGCATTGCCTGAAGACTTGCCTTGACAATGTCGTTCTTTAAAACAGACCTCTTCAGCAAGATCTAACCAAAATTGCCCTTTGCAGAACTTAAGAATGGGGGAGACGTGGAATTCTCCTTTTTGTAGTTGTGTTAAGCAGTAATCATTGGGAATAATTATTCTGGATTGGCTGTCATGTTCCAACTGCATGTACCCTTGATGCCAACTGAGATAACTGCACCAGAGAAGAAGAGAATGATCCTTGCCATAGCTGGAATCTGGCAGTATTGTCTTGCTTTTAACTTTTTCACAAACTCTTAGTAGAATTTGTGAGTCACAGAAGGGTGTAGTATCCTGAATGTAGCTATAGAATGAAGGAAAATAATGTTGTGTGTCTCCCAGACCACCTTTTTTGTGCATCTGTTGCATATTCTATGTATTAGAAAATGTTCGTATGTGTATTTCCTGAGTACCTGCCATTTAAGAGGAATCAAGCTGGATGTTGAGTCAGGAATCTACAGATACATAACCATGTACCTCAAAAAGGTAGAGAAATATAAGGAAGCTATCAGGAGCAGAAAAATGAGGTTAATTTTTGAAGTTCCGATGAAATTCATTCATGTCAATATTATATGTGTGCCAGTTTCTCAAAAAGAGACACCAACGGCAGAAGCCAAGTGTCAGGTGTGGTGGGAAAAACTTTGCCTTTTCAAAACATTGATTTTTGCAGACTCTGTCTTTATGAGGCCAGCAGTGCCATCCAACCAGTGCAAATCCTTTCCAAACAGCATTCACTAATCAGATCAGCAAATAAAATAAAAACTTCAGTGGTTTTCCATTTTATTTTAGCCTAAGATTGCATCCGCTTCCCTACTCTGTCAGGAAATTTTATATGTAGACCTAATACCTGAAGCACATATATGCAGAGCAGCTTTGAAAGAAGGGTAGAAATTCAGCCACTGAGCAGCCTGCTAGGCTCCCCCATGGATAGAGTTCTGCAGGCATGAGTTTGAGAAGTCTTCTCCTACCCTGTGTACCCACGTAGTTGCATTAATGAAACTCCACAGGGCAGATGCTTTTTCTTGTTTGTTCATAAGATCAGCTTAGTATAGTAGAAAGAGCGTTGTATTCACATAAGGACATCTGGGCTTTGCCTCTGCCGAGTCATTAGTCCTTGGGTGAGTTTTCAAACCTCATTTGGTTTTAGTTTCTTAACCATGAAGGTGGGTTGGAACAGATGATTGTGTAAGATTACCTTCCATTTGTAAGGTCTGTCCTTCCATGTGCTGTGTCATCAGGTATAGTGAAAATAACTGACAGTTTGAGCAGTGTATATGATTAGCAGTACATTCTTTTGTTCTTTCTTTTTTTACTACCTGTGGCAATAGGATAATTTGTAATATGTTTACTCTGAAGCTAAGCCCTAAGGTGCTATTTCTAGACCCAAATTAATTTTATATATGTTCACATTCTTTTATTAATTTAAAAAAGAAATTAATATAGTACTTGAAATTTGATTAACTCGCATAATCACTGAGCCTGTAGTGTAAATATATACTTTTGGGCAGGCATATATATACTAGAGAAGTTTATGCTCTAGAATTTGATAATTACTTACTAGAGAATCATGGAATGTCAGGGACCATATAATGAAAATTAAGTTCTTTCTTTGTGTACCCAAATTTTGTAAAGCTTCCAGCAACAAGCAGATATCTCTAAATCATTGGGACCTTTATTCTGGGAGACATTTGTGATGTATTCCAGATGGGTTTTGGGGAGTAGAATGGAAACAAGAGGGGTTTTGAAGCTTCTTTAAATTTTTTTTTTCTTCAGTCATCCTCAGTGTGGTTCTGTTGAGGTTATACACTACTTCTGTAGACCACCTCTCTCAATGGGGCTCACAGGTCTTCTTGCTTTTAAAGGAAATTAGATGGGCTTTGAATAGATGCCTTATGAATGTTCTGCAGTGTGAAGTATTTGATTATTTTAAGGATGATTTTGCCTTACTTTGTTGAGTGTATTTCTTTGAACCTGGTAAATTGTTTTCTCTGCAAATAATAAGTTTTTATTGAGAAACTCTTTGTCAAAAAGCTTCTTTTTCCAATTCAGCTCATCTGATAACAAAGACATCCATTTCTAGTCTCAGAACATTCCATTTCCAGGGATAGATGCAGGATAGCTGGGCAGCTTTTACTCATGTTTGTCTCGTGGTTATATACTTTGGTTAGATACAGAGTTTGCTCTAAATTCCTTTCTAAAATTTTAGAGATTTTTAATTTGTAATCAGGGTCGTTCTTTCAGTGTAAGGTTTTATTCTGTTTTTAATCTTGGGCCCGAGGACATTTCTTTTAATGTCATAGAAGGAGAGGAGATTTTTCTGTAGTAGAGATGGATCAGAGGGGGGAAAAAAAGGTCTTTTTTCAAATCTATGATTTTTTGAAAATTCTTTGATTTCTCTCAGAATATTTTAGTGAGTGGTTAACTAAATGTACAGGGTCAAGGTAAAAGGAACCTTAACATCCTGTTGACAGGCTTCCCACCACAGCCTCAGGTAGATCTAACATTTCCCGACCTATTCTTTTAGTTTGTGACTCTGTTCAGACCCGCAACAAGATCCTGAGAGCTGCCAGGATTGTGTGAACCTTGGAATTTCAAAGAAAAAGGTTGGTATTTTCCCAAACTGTCTCTTAGGTTTACTTGAAAAAAATCAGGAGGGAGTTTGCTTTTTAATGTAAAAAAGAACAACAAAAATTAAATTCTCTTCACTAGGACTTGATCTTTAATAATCTCTGGAAGATTTATCTGTTTCACATTTGGAAATATATACTTTAGAAATTATTTCTTTAGGGAGTGGACAAATTCCTTCATGACCATTTTATGCTCTCAAAAATCTAGTTGATGTGACTTTTCAGAATAAAGCTTTCAATATCTTTTTTAAAAATGTGTTTGTCTTCAGTGGCCCAATTTCTTCATGTGCTCAATTGTACATGTTACATGTGCTAGGGGAGACTGATGTTCCACCTGCTCATTCCTTTTCCTTCTCTACAGTATGGGAATGTTCTCCCGATTCATGGGTTATTCTCTCATGAGAAAATGGAGGCCAAAGACAGTCTTCTAACTAGAAGGTGATAAAACTTTCCCAGGCAGTATACTTCTAAGGGGATTCATTTATTCTTAACTCTCCTACAGTTGCCTTTAAATACATTAAATTCTGTCTTGATTTCTGAATCTCTGTTTTTTAAACAAGATACCTGTGTTCAACTTAGTAGGAATGTCATTGATACAGTGTTTCTGCAAGAATTTGAAGGTAGCCATCTATAAACGTGCCTGCATATATCTTGCTTGTGCAGATATCTTCCTTGTTTCTCCAGAGTTTTAAAGCTGTGTTTTTCTATTTGAAAAATAAATTTGGTATTGTAAAATCTGAAGTATAGCTGTATTATCTGGCATACCTGAAACTACTGATTTTTTAAATTTGTATTTCTGATGCCTCAGTTGGTCTCTATTCGAAAGATGGACCACTGGAGCCCAGGGCCCAGATAGGGTTTCAGCCTGTCACTTAAAAACTGTGTGGACTTTATTTTTAAGACTCAATTTTCTTATCTAAAATGGAGAATAGTGGTTACCTGGATAGCTCAAGTCCGTTGAACATCTGCCTTCAGCTCAGGTCATGATCCCTATGTCCTTGAGTCTCAAGAAGAGGAGAAAAAGGAGAAAGAAAAGGAAGGAAGAAAGGGAGGGAGGGAAAAGAAGGAAGGAGAAAGAAAATAGAGAAAGAAAAAGACAAGACAACTTTAATCACATCAACTATATAATCCTGTTATTTGATACTTGGGTTTGGTGGCTATTGGAATTCTAATTTCCAGAGTATGACACTTCTCTTTACTGATATGAGTTCATTAGCAAGTTACATCATTTGGTTTGAGGATTTGTAAATATATGTGTTGGGGGAGAGGGGGTTGTTGCATAGAGATAAACAAGGTGGGCTGTTTCAATTAATTTTTTCCTTTCTGGTTGATAATTTCTAGTTGGTGAAAGGCAAAGGAAACTGTGTTTTTCTCAGTACTCTGGTTTCTTTTCTTTAAAATTAAAATAAAGCATCTTAGTTTTTCCCTGAGAAATTAAATTCAAATATTAGTTGTTTTCAGTTATAATAATTTCATAAACTGTTGGTATTTTTACCAAGTTGATTTTTTTATTCAAAGGAAACTCCTGCTGATACAGTTCCTCACATAACTCTTACTGACTCAAGGAGCAGAGTCAGTGGAGCCATTGGGCTGTGGCTTAACACTTGTTTGTGCTCCTCCATTATTTTCATGTTTCTGTGTGGGGTCTTCTTTTCATGTCTGACTTCAATAGTTTAATAACTGCTGTGTTTGACATGGATGAGTTCAATAGCTGTAATAATTTTCTGTGTCATTGGTAATACATCCTCTCATATGCCTTTCACCAGCTTTGATGACCCCCCTCCCTTTGCCTCTGCCATGACATTTGGGATAGTTCAAACTGGTTAATTTATTTATCAGGAGTGTAGAGGGTTCTGATAATGACATAACCTGCTGGATAGTCTACAAACTGCAATAAAAACGATTTGCTGCCCTTGGTCTCTCACTACCAACATGCTCCATTTAATATCAGACTTTCTAGCATTTCAAAAATGTCTTGCTTGGCAACTAAAACTTTTCCTTTTGCTACCAGATTTGACTTTCCCTCCAAAACCCTTCTAAGTCACCATTTTCTGGGCTCCACTGCCATGTTCTATAGATTATAGAACTTCTCCATTGAGCTTCTAACAATTCTCTCTTTTTCTCTCTAGAACTAAATAAAAATCGAAGAAAGCTTTTTGAACCACCAAGTGCACGCACCTCTTTCCTGGAAGGCGGAGTGAGTGGGAGGCTACCCCGTCAGTATCACTCAGACATTGCTAGTGTCAGTGGCCGCTGGTAGCAGTACCCTCCAGGCATGCACCCATCAAATCTGTCAAGTCGGACGCAGGAGATCTGTGAACAGCCTTCACTGCACACCGTCCTCAGTACTCTGGGTGTCTGGTATCGGGACCAAAACATCTTACTCACACCTGAACTTTGTGCCAAAAAGGAAGAAAAGAGAGAAGGTGATCTTACGTCATCATACAGAATGCCACATTTGGATGACTTTTTTAAATGGCGATCGGACAGAACTTGCAATTTGAGGGTAGGGCTTTATTTCCTGTTTTTATTTACCTACATAACACATGCACTGATTTTTTACTTAAAATGAAGGATTAATTGACATCTGGGATGCCAGAAAACTTAGGAGTTCCTTTTGTTTGCTTGTTTTGTTTAGGGATTTGGGGATTTTTAAAAAATAATCAAAATGGAATTTTCTGGTACTGCTTAAAATAATTATTGAGGTCTTTCAGCACTTTACACTTTCTAATTTCTTGTCCTGTGGAAATTATGTCTCTTTCTCTCAATTTTCACGTCACCTGATGTATTGGTACAAATCAGATTTAGGCATACTTTTCTGACAATCAAATTTTTATTTGAAATGGTACTGGATTATTAGTTTTGTGCCGAATATTCTGACTTTGGGAAATGTAAGTGACTCCCCTTGGTTCTGGACCAGTTCTGTTCATTTATGTCAACATCCTAGAAATAATTAGCAATGAACCTATTTCACATAAGAGGTGCAAAGAAAGACCAGATGGACTTTGCAATATTAACCCTTTGCAGTCATCATATTTAGCCACTGACTGTATTGCTAAAATGATTTTAATGGTTGTCTGAAGGCAAAGGGCTATTTTTTAGTATACTGCCACTAAAGGATACTTATTTATATTAAACTTTTATTTTTAGATATTATAAGCATACAGTACATAACTGATTAAATTGATATCTACTAGAGATTTATGGTAGAGAATGGACGGCATTCAATAACTGGAGCCCTAGATTGTCACTTTATTTAAGAAAAAACAAATAATCATCTGACAAGACAGCACTGTTGCCATTAAGAGGGGAAATAGATTACTATCCTTATCATGTACATCATGTACACTCTAGTTGTGCTCCATGTGGTCACAGGACTTTCAAAAACCATATCTGTCTGCTTGAAGTAGACTTGTGTTTGTTGAGAACAGAAAGGCTTTATTTAAGTTTCCAGGGTGACAGTTTATAAAAACAGCTGAGTTCCAAAGGAAGACCCCCCCCCCCCTGCAAAAAAGACTATTTTCTAAGTGGCTAGACTCATTGTTACTATCTTATACTGTGAAAGTCCAAGAATCAGGCAACATTGTTTCCTAGGTCTTTTCGGACATCTTATTGTAGATTTATGAAGGGTTTTCAATCCATGAAGAAAATCACTAAGTGCCTCTCTTTCTTCAAGGCAATATTATTTCCAAGTGTATTAATTCGTTGGAAAACTTTCCCATAGGAAATGTTGTGAATTACCTGTACTGTAATGACTTATTTATGTTCAGTATTCAAGACTTTCTACATGGACATAAACCACTGTCACACATTCTCAGCAGAAGGTATTACATAAGCCTACATAACAACTGGGGACTTGATATACATGTACAATTAGAAAGATTCGTCAGACATTTTTCCATGACGAAGTCTTACCATTAAAGTAAGTAAAACAGTTGAAATTTTGCACACAGAAAAGATTTCACTTTAAAAAATAATATTGGTAACCTGGAAGGCATAGGTAATGGGCCTGTCATAAAATTATATCCATTATGACAGCACGAAGGGGATGCCCATTCCTAAACCAGATCTTGCATGCTTAGGTGTGAGAACTAAATTGCTCCTTTTGCAAGTACAACAGAATCATCCTGTGCACATGTTACATGTACGCATATCGTCACATGGAACTCCTTGCCTTGCATGGCTCTATGGACACATCATGCTACACATTCAGCACAGGGTAAGAATTCGGATTTGTTTCCTGTTCCACTCAGTGCTGTAAATTTCAATGGTCTTATTAAATTTCAAAGGTCTTATTAAAATAAGACCTTCCTAAATCAGAAAAAATAACAATAATCATTCAGAGCTTTTCCCCAGCTCTCTACCATGCAGTTACAACAGGAGGAAGATGGGATGAATTCACAGTATTAAGTTGATACAGGTTTTGTGAACAGTGCTTTGATACTATGCCAAAGAGAAAACTGTCCCAGTTAAACTAGATTAAATAGGGTGGCTAAAAATAAAAACACTGGAAATTACTTTTCTCACTTTCACTTGATGCAATGAAGGGAATATGACACTACAGTATATGGTGTTGTCAGTGTTATATGATGCACAAAGTATTTGGATTATTTGAATAAATGTTAGTTTTTAATCAATCTGTGCCTTAATAGTGACCGGTTATCTGTAAATAGAGAACAGATACAGACTGTATTTTTGTGGGGGTTTTTTGTCCTTCTAGCGATTTTTTTTTAAATAAGAGATGGGATTAAGCATTGAAAATGGGAATTTTTTCTAAACTAATCAATTGTTATATGAAAAATAAATTTATATAACCCCTTTATATTGCCCTTGCTAGATGAAATGTGTCTTTTCTTTTTTTTTGTAAAAAAATCTTTATACATAAAGCTATGCCTATCTTTGTTTTCTAAGAAAACTTTTTTTTTTTTTTTTGCCATTTTCAGCAGAATTGGAAGATGTCTCTGTAGTAGAATTGAACATGCATTCTCTCTCCTGTTGTTTTGCATTCGCCATCCTCATTTTCATCCAGAACCTAAGGCACTTTATTTTAGCCAGTGAGTTCAGGACTAGTAATCAATCATTGTTTCTCTGGCCACCCATAGGTATATACCAAAAGAGTAAGATTATACATTTTATGCTTGTTCTTTCTTTCTTTTATAAAGAATCAAGTGTATGACCACTTTGACAACCTCATCCATCAGCAGAGGAGCTCTTTCCTGAAGTTATGCCAGGCTTCTTGACCCAGGTTCTGTTTCAGAGACTGGCCGTCGTGCTATCACACTGCACACTGAACACTCACTGTGCCTTGTGCTGAGATTTTGTCTGAACTCCTCTTCATATGGAATTAATATCATATTACTAATCCTGAGATTTGTTAAATCTCAAGGATACCCTAACCTTCCACATATTTATGCTTCCAAAAATACCTCCACTTGAATTACCTGTGTCAATGGTTCTTTAATAATGTTTCTAGCACAAGAGTTCTTTAGATAACTGAAATATTACCTATTAACCCAATATTAAGTTATTCACTCACTCATTTTTCTGTAAATACATAGGGCTTAGTAAGTACCAGGCCCCGTTCTGGGAACATCAGTGAATGGAACATAAACCTTTGCCCTCACTAAACTTACATTAGAAATGGAAAACAGTATGGGACACCTGGGTGGTATAGTTGGTTAAGTGCCCAGCTCTTGGTTTCAGCTTTCAGCTCAGGTCATGATCTCAGGGTCATGGGATGGAGCCCTGCATTGAGCTCTGCACTGAGTGGAGTGTAGATTCTGCTTAGGTTTCTCAATACCTCTCCCTCTCTGCGCCCCCCCGCCCCATGCTCACTCTCTCTAAAAAAAAATCCTTAAGAAAAATGGAAAATGGTGGAGGGACTGGAGGATGGACTGTCCCCACCCTTCGACATAGGCCCCCATGTGGTTTTTTTTTTTAATTTTTTTTAAGATTATTTATTTATTTGAGAGAGAGGGAGAGAGAAGCAGACTCCCCGTAGAGCTGGGAGCCCGATATGGGACTCGATCCCAGGACTCCGGTATCATGACCGGAGTAGAAGGCAGTCGCTCAACCAGCTGAGCCACCCAGGCGCCCGGCCCCCATGTGTTTATAGCACTGGGAACTCCTGTGCTGTCTAGAAACCCCAGTTTTTGACAAAACTGTTGAAAGTTCTCATCTCATAGAAATGGGCCTATGCTCAAAATGCAGTATTTCTTTCATCTACCTTTTGTTTTCTAGGTTTCATAGGTTTAATCAGATTCTCAAAAGGAATGTGGCCAAAAGGTCTATGACCCCCCAGCTTTATAGTTACACTGTATGACCCATAACTTCTCAGATTTGACTCCAAGTGACTTTGCAATATTTAAAATTGAGATTTACCTTGAGAGAACATTGAGTTTGCTACCACTGAGAACACTGTGAAAATGTAGCGATAGAGAGTGATGCTAGATGGTGACATAAGTTGTTCCTGACTTTGCTCCCCTCCCCACCCCTAAGAACAACTAACAACTATTCTTGGACAGGGCACCACTAAGAAAGTCCTAGAGCATGGAGGTGAGGCTGAAGTTCTTCTCGTGCCACAAAAAGCAAGACAGACTGGATTGGAAGAGTATGAGAAGTAGCTACACACTGATGGCATTGCCTCTCCCCCAACCCAGTGCACTACCATGCCAAAAGGTCTCCCATAAGCCTATAGTTCCTCCACTGGAAAAAGAGGACCCAGGGGTGACATCCAGCCCCTTGAGGGTAGTGGGTTGCTTTGCACCTACTTTGATCTCACTCCATGGGGATCATGGGAATCTCAGTATAATGGAAAAAGGGAGAGTGGCTTCCAACAACCAACACTCAAATCTTAGCAGACCACATTTCTACCTGCAGGCCCAATCAATAATTCCAACCAGTGATTTTGTAAATCTGCAGAACCAAACAGGTGATGCAGTCTGACCAGCTGCATTCATACCACAGCAGGGTACAGACCTACTGGATTTGGGTTTTCAAATAGAGTTTTGCCAGCCCTGGAGTCCTGCACCCAGCCAGGAGAGCTGTGTCATACCCTCCACCCATCCTCTGTGGAACATAGCCCTCAGCCCCATATGACAGGCAGGGCTGACAGAACACCTGGAAGTTGCTGTGTAACCCAGTAACATGAAAGCCGAGGTGAGAGGGAAGAACTTAGTGCCCCCAAAGAAGAGCAGCCCTGTTTGGCCAGGGAACTTGGAGAATGGGTTGGCTTGCATCAGTACCACAAACAGAACTTTAATGGTATTGGAGCTGCTTCTCCTGCTGTGCCCAGGGAAGGGAAACAAATTCATAGCCCTAATTATCCTCCTCCTCCTCCTCCTCCTCCTCCTCCTCCTCTCTTCTTCTTTCTTCTTCTTCTTTTTCTTTCTTCTTTCTTTCTTTCTTTCTTTCTTTCTTTCTTTTTCTTTTCTTTCTTTTCTTCTTCTTCTTCTTCTCCTCCTCCTCCTCCTCCTCCTCCTCCTCCTCCTCCTTCTCCTTCTCCAAGATTGTATTTATTTATTTGATGGAGAGAGTACAAGCAGAGGGAGAAGGAGAAGCAGGCTCCCTGCTGAGCAGAGAGCCTGACGTGGGGCTCACTCCCAGGACCCTGGGATCATGACCTGAGCTGAAGGCAGACGCTTATCTGACAGAACCACCCAGGGCCCCCAGCCCCAATTATTCTTGAATTCAGCTTTCAACCTGCCTGACCAGGGAACCTTATCAGAATTCATGGGAAGTTGTATATCCCCTCCCCTAGCCCTGCTTACAGTGGCACTTTAACAGAAAACATAGGCCATGGCACTCCCCATCTGTAGAGCAAAATCAGTGACCTCACTAACCAGAATATTCATTGTACACTCTTGCCTGATTCAGGTGCCAAAACAAGCCATGCAGGCCCTGGGTGCTAGCCTACTGCCCTGCCAGGAAAGGGCAGCTCTTTTCATAGCCCCACCTACCACTCCCAGTTCTCACTATCAGGTAAGCCTGGCTGGGAACAAAGGCAACCATGGAGCCCATCCCACAGTTTCATTTGGGCAGGGAACCCAGTCCAGTCGGCAGTCCTATTTAGCTGTTTTCAGCCAGTGTCACACCACCTCAACACTGACAGTGTTCGGCTACCTTGCCCTCAGACTCTAATGGCAAGGCTCATTGTCCAAGAATGTTGTTACCCCATCAAACGTCCAGAACCCCAAACTTAGCTGACCAGTGAAGTACTGTCTCTGCAAAGTGAACCTGTGAAGTCTGAAAGGTGAGACAACTTACATACCAATGAAGGATCACAAAAATCAGGTAAATATGAAACCACCAAATGAAACTGAAAGCTGAAACTAATAACTGAAGGAAATGGAAACATAGGGAAATGGAAATCAGTGAACTGTCAGGCAAAGAATTCAGAATAATCCTCTTAAAGAAGATTAATGAACTAGAATAACAGTTAAACAAAATTAGGAAAATAATACATGAGCAAAATAAGATGTTCAAGAAAGAAATAATAACTATAAAAAATGAATCTAGAGCTGAAAAGTACAGTAACTGAAGAATTCAACAGATTGAAAGGAAGATAAAAAAAACAAAAAGAAAAAAAAAGGAGACTCCAGATAGGTCGAACTGAGACATTATAATTACATTGTCAGAGGTCAAAGACAAAGAATTATAAAAGAAGCAAGAAAAAAAAGAGAAGTTATATACAGGGGAATCCCATAAGATTATTGGCGGATTTCTTAACAGAAACTTAACAGGCCAGACAAGAATGGGAGGACATATTCAAAATGTTGAAATTAAAAAAAAAAAAACAAAACCTGTCAACCAAAAATACTATACTTGGTAAGCTGTCCTTCAGAAATGAGGTAGGGATAAACACTTTCCTGAACAAATAAAAGCTGTGGGAATTCATCACCACTAGTCCTGCTAAAGGGAGATCTTTGAGTAGAAATAAAAGGATGCTAATTAACATCCTAAAAACACAAAACAGTGTGAATATACAGTGCCAATGATAGATACACTATCAAAGTTAGATTGTGTACTACGGTAATCAATTCTGTACTATGCTAATGGTGGTGCATAGTTCACTAACAACTTTAGTATTTATAAAACAAAAGTAGTAAAAATCAACTACAAAAACTTAAGTTGCACAATATAAAAATATGTAAGTTATAACATCAATAATGTAAAATGTGAGGAGAGAAGTAGAAGTGTAAAATAAAAAGTGCTAAGGAATTCTATCAAAGTTGTTACTAGTTTTAAAAGGGGTGTTAAAATGTCAAGATTTTATGTAAGGGAAAAACCTGCAGTAATTACACAAAAGACCATGATAAAAAGAGTCAAAGGATGCTGATACCACATAACATCAAGCACACACAAAAAAAGACAGCAGGGTAAGAAATGAAGAACATGAAACAACAAAGAATAAAACAACCAGAAAACAATGAACAAAATGGCAATAAGTTCTTACTTATGAATAATTAATTAAATGGCAATGGATTAAAATCTCCAATCAAAAGACATAGAATGCTGAATAGATTTAAAAAAAGAAAATACAAGGATATGCTGCCTGCAAGAGACTCACTTTAACCTTAAATACACATGGTCTGAGAGTGAAGGGAAAGAAGAAAATAATTTAAGTAAAAGATAAAAGAAAATCTTTTTTTAGATTTTAGATTTTAAAATTTAGATTTTCAAAAAGAAAATCTAATTTATATCAGAAAAAATAGACTTTAAAACTTCTAAAAAGAAGGGCTCCTGGGTGGTTCAACTGGTTAACCTTCTGCCTTTGGCTCAGGTCTTGATCCCAGAGTCCTAGGATCAAGCCCCACACAGTGGGATTCCCGCTCAGTGGGGAGCCTGCTTCTCCCTCTCCCTCCTCCTGCTGCTCCCCTGCTTGTGGTCTTTGTCTCTGTCAAATAAATAAAGAAAATCTTTAAAATAAATAAATAAAAATGCTAAAAAGAGGCAAAGAAGTTCATTATATAATGGTACAGGGGTCGAACCACATGAAGATACAACTATTGTGAATATTTATGCAGCCAAGTAGGAGCACCCAAATATATAAAGCAAAAACTAACAGAGCTAAAAAGAGAAATAGCTATACAATAGTAGTTGGGGACTTTAATACCCCACCTTCAATAATGGATAGTTAAGATGGAGAATCAATAGGGAAACTAGATTTGAACAATAGTATAGACCAAAAGGACCTAACTGATATATCCAGAACATTCTATCCAATGATAGCAGAACATACATTCTTCTCAAGCACACATGGAAACTTTTCTTAGAATAGATCATATGTCAAGGCACAAAACAAGTCTTAGCAAATTCAAGAAAATTGAAATCATAAGTATCTTCCCTGGCTACAATAAAATCAAAAAGAAGAGAAAAACTGGAAAATTCATGAATTTGTGGAAATTAAACAATTTTATCTTGACCAACCAATGAAAAAATAAAAAGGAAATAATACCTTGAAACAAAAGAAAATGGAAACAAAACAAAGTTTACAGTACGCAGCAAGAGCAGTTCTCAGAGAGATCATAGTAATAAACACCTACATTAATAAGCAAGAAAAATCCTAAATAAAAAACCTAATTCTATGCTTTATGGAACTAGAAAGTGAAGAACAAATTGAGCCCATAGTTAGCAGAAAGAAGAAAATATTAGAATTAGAGGAAAGATAAAAGAAACAGAGAATAGGAAGACAGTTGAAAATTGACAAACATTTAGCTGGCCTTACCAAGAAAAAAAGAGAGGGGCACCTGGGTGGCTCAGGGGTTAAAAAAAACCCTCTGCCTTCAGCTCAGGTCATGATCTCAGGGTCCTGGGATGGAGCCCCACATCAGGCTCTCTGCTCAGTGGGGAGCCTGCTTCCCCCCTCTCTGCCTGCCTCTCTGCCTACTTGTCATCTCTCTCCTCTCTGTCAAATAAATAAATAAAATCTTTAAAAAAAATTTAAAAAAAGAGAAATCCCAAATCAACAAAATGATAAATGAAGAAGGAAACATTACAACTGACACTACAGAAATACAAAGAATCATGAGGCTATTATGAACAACTATACCCAAGCAAACTGAACAATCTAGAAAAGTTAGAAAAGTTCTTACAAATATATAAACTACCAAGACTAAATCAGGAAGAAACAGAAAATTAGAATAGACTAATTACCAGTAAGGAGTAATAAAAATCACCCAATGAAGAAAAGCCCAGGACCAAGAGCTTCACTGGTGAATTTTATCAAATATTTAAAGAATTAGTGCCAATTCTGATCCTTCTCAAGCTGTTCCAAAAAATCAAAGAGGAGGAAACACTCCCAGACTGACTTTACAGGGTCAGCATTACATGATACCAAAGCCAAAAAAGGGAAATTCCCCAAAAGAAAAATTGAGGCCAATATTCTGATGAAAGTACATGCAAAATTTTTCAATGAAATACTGGTAAACTCAATTCAGCAGTATAATTAAAGGTTCAGTCGCCATGATCAAGTATGATTTATATCTGGGATTCAAGGATAGTTCAAAATATGCAAATCGATATGATACATCACACTAATTGAATGAAGAAAAAAGTCATATAATCATTTCAATAAACACAAAAAGCATTGACAAAATTCAACATTGATTAATGATAATTCAAAATATGTGTAAAGAGTGTACTTCTAAATAATAAATGTCATTTATCATAGCATCATACTAGCATCATACTAATGATGAAAGGTTGAAAGCTTTTCCTTTAGGATCAAGAACAAGACTAGGGTGTGCACTTGCACCACCCCTATTCAACAAGGTACTAGAAGACTTTGTCAAAGCAATCAGGCCAGAAAAAAGAAATAAAAGTATCAATATTGGAAAGGAAGAAGTAAAATATCTATTTGCAGACAAAATGATCTTATATTTAGAAAATCCTAAAGACTTCATCCAAACCTTAAATGTGATCAATGAATTCAGTAAAATTGCAGGATACAATTTAATGTACAAATACCAGTAGTGTTTCTATATATATGCAACAAATTATCAAAAAAATAAAATTATTTTATTTACAATACTATCAAAAGCAATAAAATACATAGGAATAAACTTAGCCAAGGAGGTAAAACTACTCTGAAAACTACAGGGTATTGATGAAGCCAAAGACATGAAAAAATGGAAAGGTATCCTGTGTTCATGGGTTGGAAGAATTAATATTGTTAAATGTCAACACTACCAAAAGATATCTCAGATTCAATACAATCCTTATCAAGATTCCCATGACATTATTTACAGAAGTAGAAAAAACAATCCAAAAATTTAAATGGAATTACAAAGAAACCCCAAAAGCCAAAGCAATTCTGAGAAAACAGAATACAGTGAGGGGCATCACATTTTCTGATTTCAAGCTATACCAAAAAAACTATAGTAATCAAAACAGTATGGTCCTGGATAAAAACATAAATATGGATCAGTGGAACAGAACTGAGAGCCCAGAAATAAACCTAAGCGTATATTGTCAACTAGTATTTATAAGGGAACCAAAAATACCCAGTGAAAAATGGACATTCTGTTTAACAGTGCTTTAAAAAACTAGTTATTCATTGTAAAAGAACGTAATCAGACCCTTATGCTGCTCACAAAAATTAACTCAAAATGGATTACATACTTAAATGTACAACCTAAGACCATGAACCTTCCAGAAGGAATCAAAGGAAAAAAGTTTGTTGGCATGGATCTTGGCAATAACTTTTTGGGATATGACACCTTTAAGTGTCTCCACAGCAAGGCAACAAAACCAAAAATAAACAAGTGGGACTACATTGAACTAAAAAGTTTCTGCACAGAAAAAGCAAAGTGAAAAGAAACCTACAGAAGGAAAAATTATTTGCAAACCAAATACCTGATAGGAGGTTAATATTCAATATATATGAAGTTTTCATATGACTCAATAGCAAAGACCACCACTACCATCAAAGAATCCAATTAAAATAGGACAAAAGATCTGAATAGATACATTTTCCAAAAAAGATATATAAATGGCCAACGGGTATACAAGATGTTCAACATCTCTAGTCATTAGGGAAATGCAAATCAAAACCGCAATGGCATGTCACCTCATGTCTATTACAATGTTCCATCTTCAAAAAAACAAAAGATGACTCTGTAAGATATCAGCATAGGAAGATTCTGAAATCAACTTTTCCCACAGACACACCAAATCTATGGCTCATTTCCTTCTGAAAGAGAACCAAAAATTAGATGAACTATTTACACCAAAGGATAAAAAGACCACATTGAAATAGGAGAGACAGAGATGCAATGTCACCAAAAACCCCACCCCTGGTTTGGTGACACAAAATACGGATGGATATAACTAGTCTAGTGCTTCTCCCAGAGGAAAAAGGGGTTAGTATCCCACCTCAGACATCCCAACTCCTGGGATCTCTACCAAAGAAACAAGCCCCCAAAACATCGGGGCTTAGAAAACCAATGGGGTTGTTGTCTAAGCACCCAAAGTGCTATAGGAAACTGAGATTCCCTTTTAAAGGGATCATGTGTAGTCTCACTTGCCCAGAGACCCAGTAAAAAAACAGCAGTTCAAAAAGCTGTTGGACTGTATTTGAAGGAGATTTAGTTGTTAGTCTAAAGGCATCTGCTGGAGGGACAGGATGCAGATCATCTCTGGATACAGAGATGTTGGTGGATGTTGGTGGATGTTGGTGGTGTTGGTGGATGCCATTTTGCACTCTTCACCTACCCTGCTAGCGTGAATTGGCAAGTGCAGACAGAATTCCCTTGCTGCTTGCTAAGATAGGCCGGGGTGAGAGGTCATGCCGGTATCTTGCTGCTTGGCTAAAGCATGAAATAGTGGGGAGTTGTAGAGCTCTGCATCCTGGCTTGGGCAGGGGAGCATGGTTGTGGTATTTTCCTACTCCCTAGCTAAAGTCTACAAACACAAGTGCTTGTGACTTTCCAATAATTCTCTGGCTCAGGCTGGTGAGGATGAGTGTTCATGGCATTCTCCTGCTCCTAGCCAAAAGCTGGCATGTGTGCACAGACAAGGCACTCTCCTGCTACATTCCTGAAGCCCATAGATATGTGCAGTCAAGATATTTTCCCACTGTCTATCTGTAGCCAGCCAGCAAACTCCTCCCCCTACACTCTTCAGCTGCTATGTAAAGCCATCGGGTTTGCTAAATCCACACAAAGATGCCCCATTACTGCCTGGCCCTGGTGGCCAAGGGAGCTCACATTCCTGAGATCCACAGGAATGCAACAATTGGAAAGACACTTTTTGGTAGGCCACCCTCTCCTACCAAAGGAACTGCACACACAGCAGACTGAAACACAATTCTAGTCCACCTGTGAAAAGGACTATTTACTTAGCCTGGAGCTTCAGCCTGAAGAACAGACTTCAGGTTTCCCACACATCTAGAGGATAGGAGGTGAGACACCATTGTTGTGTTCTCCTGGACTCCCTACAGCTCAATGAGACCTCCCAGAAATGTTTATACACTCATCTGGGGCCCAGGGTTTTGCAGCTTCCATCCAGGGGATACTTCCTGATCTCCTGGTCTAGAGGCTAGCAGGAATTTCAACTGCAGCCTCCAGGACTGTGTATATTTGCATACTTTAAACCTGCTGCGTGAGGGTCTGGCTTCCAATTACCCTGAAACTAGGTGCTAACTGAGATTCTGCCCCTTGGAAAACTGATAGATCTTGGCACACCCTCAGCCATAAAACTATGTCAAGAATAAATCATACAGTTTAGACAATCACAAAGGTTCAAAAACAACCAAGAGCAAGGTTGAATGAGAAGATTTATCACCTACACAAGACCATTCCTTCAAGACAAAGAGTTGGCTGTTTCATGTAATACATAAAAACCAAAAAAGAGAGTTGAACAAAAATGAGAAAACAGAGAAGTATGTTCCAAATGAAAGAAAAAGAGAATTATGTTCCAAATGAAAGAAAAAGAACAAAACCTCGGAAAAATACCTTAATGCTGTGGAAGTAAGTAATGTACCTGATAAAGAACTAGAAGTAATGATTAAAAATGCTCACCAAAATTGGGGGAATAGGTGACCAACAAGACAGAAAATACCAAACAGGAGTCACAGAGCTGAAGAATAAAATAACTGAACTGAAAAATACACCAGAGGGGTTCAACAGGAAATTAGATGAAGCAAAAGAACTGATTAGAGAGTTGGTCAACAAAATAACGGAATTTATGCAGATAGAGCAGAAAAAATACCTAAAATCATAATAATAATCACAATATAATAATAACTTTTTTTTAAGATTTTTTTTTTTATTAGAGAGCGAGAGACTGAGAATAGGGAGAAGGTCAGAGGGAGAAGCAGACTTCCCGCAGAGCCGGGAGTCCGATATGGGACTCGATCCTGGGACTCCGGGATCATGACCTGAGTCGAAGGCAGTTGCTCAACCAACTGAGCCACTCAGGCGCCCCAATATAACTTAAGGAACCTATAGGACAACATCAAATGGAATAACATTTGCACTAGGGGTCCAAGAAAAAGAGAGAGATAAAGGTGCAGAAAATTTATATGAAGAAATAATGGTTAAAATTTTCCCTAACCTAGAGAAGAAAACATACATCCAGGTCAGGAAGCCCCAAGAGTACCAAAAAGATGAATCCAAAAAGAACTACATCAATACATATAATTAAAATGTCAAAAATTGGAAATTAAGAGAGAATCTTAAAAGCAGCAAGAGAAAAACAAATTGTTACGTACGAAGGAAACCCCATAAGGCTATCAGCGGATTTCTAAGTAGAGTCTCTGAAGGCCAGGAATGGTATGACAAACTCAAAGTGCTGAAAGGAAAAAAAAAAAAACTTCAAAGAATAGTTTACCCATCAAGATTATCATTCTGATTGTTTTGTTGACTGTTTCCTTTGCTGAGCAGAAGCTTTTTATCTTGATGAAGTCCTAAAAGTTCATTTTCGCTTTTGTTTCCTTTGCCTTTGGAGACATGTCCTGAAAGAAGTTGCTGTGGCTAATGTCATAGAGGTTACTGCCTATGTTCTCCTCTAGGGTTTTGATAGATTCCTGCCTCACAGATGCAGTACAAAGAAGGGCCACAAGTACCCCAATGTTCATAGCAGCAATGGCCACAATAGACAAACTGTGGAAAGAACCAAAATGCCCTTCAACAGATGAGTGTATAAGATGTGGTACATCTATACAATGGAATATTATGCCTCCATCAGAAAGGATGAATATCCAACTTTTGTATCAACATGGACAGGACTAGAAGAGATTATGCGGAGTGAAATAAGTCAAGTGGAGAGAGTCAATTATCTTATGGTCTCACTTACGTGTGGAGTATAAAGAAAATCACGGAGGGCATTGTGAGAAAGAAGGGAAGGGCGAATGGGGGAAATCAAAGGGGGTGATGAACCAGGAGAGACTGTGGACTCTGAGCAACAAACTGAGGGTTTTGGAGGGGAGGGGATGGGGGGGTGGGCGAGCCTGGTGGTGGGTATTGAGAAGGGCACGTATTGCATGGAGCACTGGGTATGGTGCATGAACAATCAGTCTTGTAACACTGAAAAATTAAAATAAACATATTTGGGGAGAAAAAAAAGAACCCAATAAAGACTGAAAAAAAAAAGATTATCATTCTGAATTGAAGGAAAGATAAAAATTTTCCAGATAAGCAAAAGTGAAAGGAATTCATCACTACTAAACTGCCTTTATAAGAAATATTAAGGAGGGGAAGGCACCTGGATGGCTCAGTTGGTTAAGCATCAGGCTCTTGATTTTGGCTAGGTCATGATCTCAGGGTCATGAGATTGAGTCCTGTGTTGGGCTCCATGCTCAGCAAGGAGTCTGCTTAAGATTCTCTCTTTCTCCCTTTCCCTCTGCCCCTAAACTACCCCCCAATGCTCTCATGCTCTCTCTTTCTAAAATAAATGAATCTAAAAAGAAAGAAAAGAAAAATAAAGCAATGTTAAGGCAACTTCTTTAAGGCTGAAAAGTAATAGTACCAATAAATAACAAGAAAACATGAAAGTAGGAAACCTCATTGGAAAAAGTAATATATATGTTATATATTATAATATTATATAATATATAGCAAAGATAGTAGATTAATCACTTACAAAGTTACTATGAAGGTTAAAAAAAGTAATAACGTTAACTAAAACTATAATAATTAGTTAAAGGATATATCAAAAAGATGTAAAAAGTGCCATCAAAAGCATAAAATGTTTGTAGGGGAATACAAATGTAAAGTTTTGGAATGTATTCAAATTTCAGTTACTATCAACTTAAAATTGACTCACATACATAGGATGATATATATGGACTTTGCAAACCACAAAGCAAAAATTTATATTAAACACACAAAAGTGGGCACCTGCGTGGCTCAGTCAGCTGAGCATCTGTCTTCAGCTCAGCACTTGCCTTCAGCTCAGATCATGATCCCAAGGTTCTGGGATCAAGCCCTGACTTGAGCTCCCTGCTCAGCAGGGAACCTGCTTCGCCCTCTCCTTCTGCCACTCCCCCTGCTGATGTGTGCTCTCTCTCTGCCAAATAAACAAATAAAATCTTTTAAAAAAATAAATAAGTAAGTAAATAAACACAAAAGAAAATGAGAAAAAATATTTAAACATAACACTAAAGAAAGTCATCAAGGGATGAGAGAGAAAGAAAGAGAAGAAACAGAGAGGAACTACAAAAGCAACCAGAAAACGAGAAAATGACAGTAAGACATATGTATCTATAATTACTTTAAAGGGACTAAATTTGACAATCAAAAGACAGAGTGACTGAATGGATAAAAAGTAAGAAACATCTATATACTGCCTACAAGAGACTCATCTCAGAAGTAAGGACCCGCACAGACTAAAACTGAAGAGATGAAGAAAGATATTCCATGCAAATAGTGATGAAAGAAAGGTATTGCAGCTATATTCCTATCAGACTAAACAGACTTTAAAACAAAGACTATAATAAAAAACAAAATAGGGGCACTACAAATGATAAAAGGGTCAACAAAACAAGCAGATATAATATATGTAAATTTATATGTACCTAACGCAAAAGGTACCTAACACAACACCAAAATATAAAGCAAATATTAATAGACCAAAAGGGAGAAATTGAAAGCAATATAATAATATTAGGGGATATTAACACTCTACTTACATCAATGGATAGATCATCCAGATAGAAAATCAATAAGGAAAAATAGTCTTAAACAACATGTTAGACAAGATGGACTTAATAGATATATACAGAACATTACACCCAAAAACAGCGGAATACACATTCTTCTTAAATGCACATGGAACATTCTCCAGGATAGATCACAGATTAGGTCACAAAACAAGACTTGATAAATTTAAGAAGATTTAAATATCAAGCTTCTCTTCTAACCACAACGTTATGAAATTAGAAATCAATGACAAGAAAAAACCATAAATACGTGGAGGCTAAACAACATACTATTAAACAACCAATGGGTCAATGAATAAATCAAAGAGGAGATAAAAATATACCTAGAGATGAGTGAAAATGTAAATACAAATCTTGAGACACAGCAAAAGTGGTTCTAAGAGGGAAATTTATAGTGATCGAAGCCTACAAGCCTTCAAGAAACAAGAAAAATCCCAACAATTTAAGCTTTTACTTAAAGGAACTAGAAAAGAAAACCAAACAAACCCAAAGTTAATAGAAGGAACAAAATAATAAAGATCAGAGTGGAAATAAATGCTATACAAATTAAAAGTACAGTAAAGATCAATAAACTTAAGATCTGGTTCTTGAAAAGATAAGCAAAATTGATAAACCTTTAGCCAAACTCATCAAGAAAAAAAGAGAAGTTACAAAGAAAATGAGAAATGAAAAAGGAGAAGGTAAAGCTGACACCACAGAAATAAAAAGGATTATAAATGACAATTATAAAAAATTATATACCAACAAACTGGACAACCTAGAAGAAATGGATAAATATCTGCAAACATACACTATGTCAGGATTGAATCAGGAAGAAATAGAAAATCCAAACAGACTGATTACTGGTAATGAAGTAGAATAAGTTACTTAAACAAAATAAAACAAACAAAAAAAACCCAACAACTAATAAACAAAAATCCAGAACCAGAAAGCTTCACAGGTGCATTCTACTAAACCTTTAAAGAATAGTTAATACTTATTTTCCCCAAGCTATTCAAAAAAACTTGAAAAGGAGAGAATGCTTCCAAATTCACTCTACAATGCCAGCATTAACCTCATACCAAAACCTCAGGCCAAAATCCCTGATGAATACAGATGCAAAAAATCCTCAACAAAATATTAACAAACTTAATTCAACAATATTATCTTTTAACAATATTATTAAAAGGATAATGCACCATGATTAAGTGGAATTTATTCTAGGAATGCAAGGATGGTTCAATATACATAAATCAATCAATGTGATACATCACATTAACAAAATAAAGAATAAATATCATATGATCATTTCAATAGATGAAGAAAAGGCATTTGACTAAATTCAAAATCCATATGTGATGAAAAATCAACAAAGTGGGTATATAACAACTACTAACCTCATATTCAATGGTTAAAACTAAAAGCTTCTTCCCTAACATCAGGAACAAGACAAGGATGTCCACCTTTGCCACTTTTATCGAATAGGAATAATATAGGAAGTCTTAGCTACAGCATCAGACAAGAAGAAGAAATTAAGGGAATCCAAACTGGTAAAGAAGAAGTAAAACTTTCACTATCTGCAGATGACCCAATACTATATAGAGAAAATCCTAAAAACTCCACCAAAAAACTATTAGAACTAATAAATGAGAGGTGCCTGGGTAGCTCTGTTGCTAAATATTTGCCTTCATGGGGCACCTGAGTGGCTTGGTCATTTAAGTGTCTGCCGATGAAAGATATTGAAGAGGACACAAATAAATGGAAAGATATACTGTGTTCATAGATGAGAAAAGTTAAAGTTGTCTAACTAGAGATGTAGTGGAAACAGCAAGAGAATTAGATGTGGAGCCTGAAGATGTGACTGAATTGCTGCAACCTTAATCTTAAAACTTCAGTGGATGAGGGGTTGCTTCCTATCAATGAGGAAAGAAAGGTTTCTTGAGATGTAATCTATTCCTGGTGGAGATGCTGTGAAGATGGTTGAAATGACAACAAAGGATTTAGGACATCATATAAACTTAGTTGATAAAGCAGCAGCAGGGTTTGAGAGGATTGACTCCAATTTTGAAAAAGTTCTGTGGATTAGATTATACCATGCTATTGAACAACATCACATGTTAAAGAAAAATTATTTGTGAAAAAAAGAGTCAATTGGTGTGACAAACTTCATCATTGTCTTATTTTAAGTAATTGCCACACTCACCCCAATTTTCAGCAACCACCACCCTGATTAGTCAGCAGCAATCAACATTGAGGCAAGACCCTTTACGAGCAAAAAGATTCTGACTCACTGAAAGCGCAGATGATGGTTAGCATTTTTTAGCAATAAAGTACTTTTTAATTAAGATATGTACATTGGTTTTTTTTTAGACATAAGGCTATCCTATACTTAATGGAGACTACAGTATAGTTTTATAAAAACATAACTTTTATATGCACTAGAAACCAAAAAATTCATCTGACTTAGTTTCTTGTGATATTCACTTTATTTCAGTGGCCTGAAACTTAACCACAGTATCTTTGAAGTATGTCTATATCATACATCAATTATACCTTAGTAATAATGATAATAAGAATAATAATACCTGGGGAAAACAAATAAAATTAATGTTGGCAAGGACTTAGAGGAAGGGGAACCTGTTTGCACTCTTGGCATTGTGAACTGGTACAACCATTATAGAAAATAATCTAAAGGGAAATTAACAAATAATTAGAAAAAATTAAAAAAGAACTACCAACAATTCCTCCTTTGGGAATAAATCTAAATGAAATAAAAACAATAACACAAAACATTATCTGTACTCCCATGTTTATAACAGCATTATTTACAATAGCCAAGACATAGAAACAACCTAAGTGTCCATTGGTGGTTAAATGGATAAAGAAGATGTGATACACACATACAGACACACACACACACATGCAGGACTGTAATTAACTTAAAAAAAAAACAGGAAATTCTGCCATTTGCAGCAACATGAGATGGAACTCAAGGGCATTATGCTAAGTGAAATAAACCAGACAAAGACAAATACTGCATGATATTACTTACACGTGGAAACTAACTTTTTAAAAAATACACACTCATAGAAAAAGAGATCATATTTGTGGTTACAAGATCTGGAGTGTGAGTGGAGAGGAAATTGGAGAAGGTGGTTAAAAAGTACAAAATATCAATACTTGAAATGTAAGGTATAACATAAAGACTATAGTTAACACTGCTGCATTTTATATATATTATATATATAGATATATACACACACACACACACATATATATACACACACATATATACACATATGCACATATATGTATATACATATATGTATATACATGTTGTGGAGAATTCTGATCACAAGGGAAATTTTTTCCTTTTTCATTTTATCTATATGAGATGTTGGATGCTAACAAAAATTGTAATCATTTTATAATATATGTAAGTTAAACTAGTATGCTGTATACCTTAAATTTATACAGTGATGTGTGTCAATTATATTTCGGTAAAACTGGAAAAATGTAATAATACTTGGAAATTAATTCCAAAGGTAGACCTCCCAAAAGACATTGAACAATGTAATAAGTGGATTCTCCTTAGATTTCCAAGTTTCCAAGGGAACTTCACTGTCTTGCTTATGTAATTCTTGGCATACATTTTGAATTAGCTCAGGATTTGTCCTTTTCTTCAGTACTTATTAATTATACATTTTCAAATATGTTAAAGTGCATTTAACCTCATTTTGATAATAAACTGATATTTATTCAATATTATATATTTCCATTTGTTACCAGAGGCCATGATTTTGTTTTCTCTACAATCCTGCTCCAAGTAAGCAGCTTCCTTTCCTCATCTCCAACAGCCATTCAGACAACTTTCAGGTAATCTGGCTGAGAAATGAAGAAACTCGAATTTATAATTTGACAAACATGCATTTAGATCTTGTCTTTAGATCTCAAGAAATTCTTCTGTGTCACAGAATCCTTACCTGTAAAATGGACGTATTACTCACCTCCTAATGGTTGAAAGGTTCAAGAGAGGCCTTGTATAACTCGTCCCACATAGTACATGGCACACAGTGAGCAACTACTATTATTACTAACTGGTTGTTCCTTTCACTGCCTGGGCGTCTCTTTGCCCATCAGGGATTATCACTGTGTTCATCTGCCTTTTGCATCAGCAGGGGAATCCCATGTCTTGTGCCAGAACAGAATCCCATGTCTTGTGAGGAGCATTGTAAACCCCAGTCTCAGCAGCTTGCTTCCAGACTGATAAGGTTGAAGTCTGAACACTTTCCTGAAGGTGAAGGGTCAAGGGCCTCACACTTTGTACAGAAACCTGTACTGTACTTGGTTGCTTTTTATTTCGGTTCTTTAAAATCTCTGACTCACCAGAACACTAATATGTATGGAGAGGGTTAGTAGCTAATTCTCATAGTCCTATACTTTGTGTTAATTGTTATGTTCCCAGAGAGTTCTCATTACTTCCAGATGGCATTTTTTTCCCCCTAAGATCACCTCAATCCTCACCCCCTGGTTCTGCTCAATTTCTTCCACTTTCATTTTTGGGGGGGACCACTACTATCCCAGGATTTAATACCAGTTTCCTTTGTGTGTGTATAATGAGCTTTTCTTTTCTTTTAGAAGGAACCATTTGCCTATATTTGTGCTAAGTTTAGTTGTTTTCCACTTTAAAAAGTTAACTGAATTAGATAATATTTGACCATTCCTACAGATGTGGCCAGGATACTTCAAAAACACTTCATCAGGGAATTTCACATTTTTGTTGCTTTTTAAAATACTTTGACTCATTCTGAAAGGAGGCAAGTGGAGCTTAAAGTTCTTTTTCTCAGGGGTTAGACCACGAATGTGTTTTGGAACAGATTTTGGGAATTGGATTCTGAATCTGACTTTGGAGGCAGAATTTCAGTGTGGGAACCAGAACCTTTAGGAAAAAATTACAGTAACTGAAATGTTTCAACTTCATAATAGAATGTTTGGATGTGTTACAAGAGAAAAAAAAAAGGAGTAGCACAATAATTTGGTGTGTGTGCCCCCCCACCTTTTTTTTTGCCTCCAAAGCCAGGGAAAACAAATGATTCTTACCCCATAGCGTTCAGTGCTTCTTAATTCCTGATAAAGGGTTGTGGGAATTAGACATTAAAAGACTTTAGTAAAACATCTAGAAAACAAAATATGTTCAAACAAAATTTTCACTGAATCACAATTGACTCTTTGTCCAGACTGTGGATGCAACTTGATACAAAGTAACTATGGATAAAGTTTTCCAGCTTTTTAAGTTTGGTGATGTGGGTGGGTGACACTTCCTTTGTTTTTTCCTCTCTTTGCCTGAATTGTAAGCTGACACTAATAATAGCCACATGAATTTTCTCTACATAAATTCTTCCTATAAGTTGAAAAAGTCTCCACAATGAAAATTTATACCACTTCTGTTTCACAAAGCTGGGTTAAAGTCGTAGATGAGAAAGGGAAATCCCATTGTATTATTTTCTGTATATATTTAAAAGCTTTTAAAAACACATAAAACTACCTTTACTGTTTCCATCAGAAAATGTGAGGACAGGATGGTTTTAAGGAAAGTTACAACCTTATCTGTCATGTCATAAATTTTAAATCAGGCACTCCAATTTAATGAAGATATCTTTAAAGAAGTGACTTGTTAAAAAAAAAATCAGAAGACATAGAATTGAGTTAGAAAGGAGGACAATGGGAATAATAAGGCTAATATTTATTGCCTTTGCATTTTCATAAGCCCAATATAAATACAAGCTTTTTGGAATACCTCTATATTAGGAAGTGGAAATATGCAAAATGGATCCATTACTTTTCTGTCACACTACATTTAAGGCAACGATAAATTAACAAGACAAAGAAACTAGTTAAATAATTTAAAGCAAAACTTCAGTTGCATAGTTTTATATCCTCTTCAAACAGTATTTCTCTATGAATTATTCTGTATTTCTCTGAATTTGTTAAAAACAATTAAATCTAGGTGATGTAAAAATGGGTGGTATGCCAGTGCTTCTCAAACCAGTGATGAAAAGCCGGGTTTTTAAAATTCACTTGAAATTAATTCTTCAACTAATACATTTGCAAAATATAATAAAAAATGTTGTGGCTGTATAGAATTGTTATAAAAGTTTCTAAATGCTTCTGCTCACTTCCTGTACCTAGTGGAGAACAATCAGTTCTGGGATTCACACCTGTCCATAGACCACTCTTACAGGAGTTCTCAATTACACATTTTTCATAACAGAAGAGCTTAGAAATGTATTTTTAGAAGATACATTGAATTATCAAGTGCTGTCCCATGTTTTATCAGCTGCACTAGCCTAGAAAGAACTTCGATGTGCTTTCAAGTTCCTTTAAGATACAGTAAGTTGTATAATTCGCTTGGAGAAATATTGAAATGTGTGTCACATGTGTGCTTAATGTAAATGTGCTTTTCTTTTTATTTCTGTTCTTTCGCCAGCCCTGTGGCTACTACAGCTGCTTCCCGTGTGTTTAATGTATCAAATTCTCCCTCCTTGATTTCTCCATCTCATGCTGCCCCATTTATTTATGCTTTCCCACAGTTGAGGGGAAATAGCATTTTCAGTTGCTTGGAGGAGAGTTTATTTTGTGTGGCAGCACCTCCAGGATCTGGCATGCTCTAGAAGTGGAAAATATTTCCTTTGATCTTCTCGAGATGGTGGTTTGTAAGGTTCCAAAGCAGAGACCAGCAGGGCATGCATGTCATATTACAACATTTTGGAGGCAAGTCCCCTTGCCATTTTCACCCTTGCAAGGCTAATCCAGGCCATTTTGTTTGGAGTCATTCTTTATTAGCAGATGTTAGAACTTTATCTTTTTAGGATGCTCTTGGAAATTGATTTTAATTTTCTGCTAAAGCAGAGAAATCATCCTAGTACTTGGAGCAGGGGGTGATAAAGATACAATTTCAGCAGCAAAAAAGGGAAACCAAATCCTGAACAATGGCCACTTCAACCTACAACCCAGAGAAACGAGTTGACAGCTATGTGAAGAGGGTGTCCATACTAATGTGTCTGCTGGAACCAAACTGAGCAACCATGTGGAGTGATGGTAACAAACCAACTAACTACAAGCTGCTCGAGGATTGTGAGGACCAACTGCTCACACAGAAGGAAAAGGAACCAAATAAAATACTAGAGAGGAAAAGAGGGAAATTGGGGGAACATGCTACAGCAAGGCCTACAAGCCATAAGATAAAAGAATAAAATCTCTGGGTTTATATCTGTGAACCTTGGATATGTTGTGCTTCCAGATCCTCCAGCAATGCAGTGGTAACTGCTTCAGCCAAAAGAGACTCCTGAGAATGGTGAGACTCCATGAAGTGGCTTCCTTTAAGGTCTCCTCAGACCTTCCAGAATTTCCCCAGAGAGAGCAGACAGACTGTCTCTTTGATGGGAGGAATGAGGGAGAAACCATGGCAAGTCTGATGAGGAGCTGT
>CM052812.1:15781719-15799419 GCA_028533885.1 Nasua narica
CTATACTGGACCTCATTTCTGCCCTTAGCGATTCTATAATGTTTTGCTCCATCCTAGCCATTTCCTGGATAATTGCCACCTTGAATTCCCTTTCTGACATGCTGTTGATGTCCATCTCCAATAGTTCTGAAAGAGAGGGTGTAGTCTCCGAGTTTTTCTTCCATTGGGTGTTCCTCCTCCTAGTCATTTTGATGAGAAATGGATGAGAGGATGTGTAGCTGTATATACCGCCCCCGATCCAGGCAGGGTGTACTCCAGAGGGTTTTGGAGCAATTGGGATTTACCACCAAAATGAAAGAATAAGGATAAAAGAAGATAGAGGGAAGGAGAAAAAGAGGAAATCCCAGTCAGAATGGGCCCCAAAACTAAGGTTTATAAGGTATGCAAACAAGCATGAACAAACATATAGACCAACATGAATAAATGACGAGAAGTAAAAGAACCTAACAGAATGAACCCCAAGAATAAGATTTATGTAATACCAGAACAAAAGCAGATACGTAGAAATACTGACAGAGGGATAAGATGGGAGGGTGGTTATAACTCCTCGCAGTCGAGGTAGGTTATTTCAGGTCCTCCTGGTTTTATAGTTGTATTAAACCTCTCATTGTAATGTTAAGTAGTTAAAAAAAAGATAAAAGAAAAAAGAAATGTGGAAGCAAGTGAATACTAAAATAAAATTTAAAAAGAGAGAGAATAAGAAAGAAAAAACAAAAACAAACTTGTATCTATGAAATATACCGGTTTAAGGGTATTACCAGGAGCTTAATATATTGATTACCCCTGGCGTTGGGGATTTAAATTTTATGGGAACCCTGTGGTTATAGTCCTTTTGTTCTTTGGCTGGTCTTCTGGGGGCGGGGCCTGCCGCGTTGTTTTCCATTCAGTCTTGCTTGGGTTGAGTCACCCTGCCCCCCAGTCAAGGGGCTGAGCTCTGTGGAAACCGGTTTCTCAGTCTCTCGCTCTCTGAAGGTTTTTGGCCTTTTGTAGCCTTTTCACCTTTTCAGGGAGTCCAAGCAATGAATCTGCCCAGTAGCACTCAGACCTCTGAGTTGCAGGAAGCCTGAGTCTCAGCTCCCCTCTGTGTGGTTCAGAACACATCCCCCTCCATGAAATTTCTGCTCACAGAGCAGCCTGTCCGAGGTGGCGCGCGACCCCAGCCGCCTTTCTGTGGCTCCGCGAGGGGCGCCACGGAGATTAGGCCACTTGCCCGCGTTCTCTCCACAGCCGGCAGGGATCACTCAGGCTCTGCAGAGGGCCACGAATGTCGCGGTGGCGGGCGCACACTGGGAAAAGCTACGGCTCATGGACCACCGCAGACTCTCTAAAGGCTCTTGCAGGTGCGTGCCTGGCTCACAGGATTTGCAGAGAGCGGAAAGCTGCAGGTTCAGGAATCGCGGACTGGATCCCCCCACCCGTCTCACTTTGGGGTGCTCCTTCCTGGGAGAGTGGGTCCAATCGCTGTTGCCTGCGACCACCCCCTTCCGCTAGTTACTCCTCAGAACCTTCTGCCCTTTTTAAGTGTTTTTTCCAGTCTCTACGTTAATGCTGGTCCCCTGCCACCGGGCACTTTCCTTTGGGATATTACTGTCCTTGGTTAGCTTCTGGTGGCTCCCTCCCCCTTTTGTTTATCCTCCAATATCAGTTCCAGTGTTCTCACTTTGCTTTTACCTCTCCACTGCTGTCTTCTGCTCTCGGAGAGATCCCGGAGTGAGAAATCTTTCTCCTCAGGGTGATTTCATGGGTGTTCAGTGTGTTCTGGTAGATTTCCAGCTCACTTTTGGGGACCGGTTGCTGCAGGATCTCTTATTTCTCCACCATCTTGCCCCAGAACATTGGTATTTTTTTAAACCTTATTTTTTAAAGTAGTTAGGTTCACAAATTGAGAGGAAGGTATAGAGCTTTCCCATATACCTTCTGCTATGTGAATAACCTCCCCCATTATCAGTACCACTTACCAGAATGGTACCTTTGTTACCAAGGATGAACCTACCTTGACACTCATAATTACCCAAGGTCCATTGTTTATCTTGGGATTTACTCTTGGTGTACATTCTGTGGGTTCGGAGAAATATATAATGATACACGTCCATCATTATAATATTATACAAGGTATTTTTACTGCCCTAAAATTTCTCTGTGCTCTGCCTATTTATCTCTCTCCCCTCCTCCCAACCCCAGGCAACCACTGATATTTTTATCATCTTCCTAGTTTTGCCTTTTCCAGAAAGTCACGTAGTTGGAATCATAAAACCTTTTCAGATTGGCCTCTTTCAATTAGTAATATGCGTCTAAGGATTGTCCATGTTTATCTATAGCTTGCTAGCTCTTTTTTTAAAAAATGAGAACTCTTAGGATTTATTCTCAACAGCATTCATATATATCACAGAGCAGTGGCTATTATAATTATGTTTTACATACATCCATAGTACCTATTTATCTTGTAAGTGGAAGTTTGTATCTTTTGACCACTTCTTCCAGTTCCCCCTCCCAGCATCCCATCCCAGGTCTGGTAATCACAAATCTGATTTCTTTTTCATTGAGTTTGGTGGGGGTTTTGTGGGTTTGTTTTGTTTTGTTTTAGATTCTTCATGTAAGTGAAATCATACAATTGTCTTTCTCTGACTTATTTTACTTAGCATAGTGCTCTCAAGGTCCATCCATGTTGTCTCAAATGTCAGGATTTCCTTCTTCTGCATGGTTAAATATTATCCCAATATGTGTTTGTACAGTATTAATTATATTTTTATATATATGCCAACCCATCTGTATATATACCACAACTTCTTTATCCATTCATTCGTTAATGGACACTTAGGTTGTTTCCATAGTCCTGCTATCACCATGGGGGTGCAGATATCTTTTCAAATTAGTGTTTTCATTTCCTTTGGATATATTCTCAGAAGTGCAATTTTGGGTCATATGCTAGTTCTATTTTTAATTGTTTGAAGATCCTCCATACTTTGTTCTATAGTGGCTGTACCAATCCCATTAACAGTGCACAGGTGTTCTTTTTCATCCACATCCTTGCCGTATTTGTTATCTTTTATCTTTTTTATTATGGCTATTCTAACACACATGAGGTGATATCTCATTGTGGTTTTGATTTGCATTCTCCTAATGAGTAGTGATGTTGAGCATCTTTTTATATATCTACTGGTCATCCATACATCTTCTTTGGAAAACCACCTATTCAAGTCCATTACCAATTTTTAAATTGGATTATTTGAGGCTTTTGTTTTTTGCTATTGAGTTGTATAATTTTAAATACATTTTGGATATGAATCCCTCATCATATATATGGTTTGCAAATATTTTTTCCCATTCCATAGGTTGTCTTTTCACTTTATTTCTTCTTCTGCTGTGCAGAAGCTTTTTAGTTTGATATAGTCACACTTGTTTGTGCTTTTATTCCTTGTGTTTTAGGTGTCATATAGAAAAAATCATTGCCAATATCCATGTTAAGGAGATTTTTTCCTATATTTTCTTCTAGAAATTTCATTGTTTTCAGGATTTATATGTAAGTCTTTAATTCATTTTAAGTTAATTACTGTGAGTAAAATAGCAGGCTAGTTTCACTCTTTTACATGTGAATACCCAATTATAGGCCTCATTTATGAAAGAGACTATCTTTTCACCATTGAATATTCTTGGCTTCCTCATCAAATGCTAGTTGGCCATGCATACAGTTGGACCCCAACTTATCATGGCTACACTCATAATTTTTTGAGTATATGATAGTGCTAAAGTGATACATATTCAGTAGAAACCATACTTTGAAATTCGAATTTTGATTTTTTTTCCTGGGATCATATTATAAAATAAGATACTCTCTTGAGATGCTGGGAAGTGGCCACAAACTGCAGCTCCCAGTAGCCATATGATGATCCTAAAAGTAAACATCAGATACATTTAAAACCATTGTGTACCCATACAACCATTCTGTTTTTCACTATACAGTATTCAATAAATTACATGGGATATTCAAAACTTTATTATGAAATGGCCTTTGTGTTAGATGATTTTTCTCAACTGCAGGCTAACGTAAGTATTCAGAGTATGTTTAAGGTAGGCTAGGCTAAGCAGGTTGGGCATATTAAATGATTTTTTTGGTTTATGATATTTTCAGCTTATGATGAGGAATGTATCCTCATGATAAGTTGAGGAAAGTCTGTACTTGGATTTGTTTGTGGACTTTCAATTCTGTTCCATTGATCTATTTTTTCTGTTTCTTGTCAGGACCATACTGTTCTGATTACAATAGCTTTAGAGTGTAACTTGAAAACAAATGTGAAGCATGCTGCCTCCTGCTTTGTTTTTTCTTAGAAATGGTTTGGCAATTTGGAATCTTTTGTGGCTCCATGTAAGTTTTAGAATTGTTTGTGCTACTTCTTTACAAAATGCCATTGGAAGCTTGATAAGGATTTCTTTAAATCTGTAGATGGCTTTCAGTAGTATTGACATTTTAACAATATTAATTCTTCTAGTCCATGCACACAGGATACCTTTCCATTTATTTCTGTTTGCTTCTGTTGTTTTCACCAATATTTTATAGTTTTCAGAGTAGACTTCTTTCACTTCCTTGGTTAAATTTATTCCTAAATATTTGTATTATTTCTTATGCAATTGTGAATGAGATTGATTCCTTCATTTATTTAACCAAATAATTCATTGTTAATGTGCAGAAATGTTACTGATTTTTATTCGTTAATTTTATATCTTGAAATTTTAGTGAATTTGTTGATTAGGTCTAACAGGTTTTTGATGAAATCTTTAGGATTTCCTTTATATGAAATTAAGTCATCTACAAATAGAGATAATTTTATTTCTGCTTTCCAATTCTAATGTCTTTTATTTCTTTTTCTTGCCTGATAGCTTTAGCTAGGACTTCCACCACCATGTTGAATAGAAATGGTGAGATTAAGCATTGTTATATTGTTCCTGATCTTGGAGGAAAAGCTTTCAAACATTCTCCATTTAGTATGATTTTAGCTATGGGCTTGTCATATATGGCCTTCATTTTGTTGAGATACATTCCTTCTATATTTAATTTGTTAATATTTTTATCATGAACAGATGTTGAATCATGTCAGATGCTTTTTCTACATCTATTGAAATGATTATATGATGCTGTTCCTTATTCTTGTTAATGTGATGTATCACATTGATTTGTAGATGTTGAACCACTCTTGCATCCCAGGGATAAATCCCACTTCATCATGGCAAATGAACACTTTATTTTTAAAAAATATTTTATTTATTTAATTGAGAGAGAGTGAGTGAGAGAGAGAGAGAGCATGAGAAGGGGACAGGCAAGGGGAGAAGCAGACTCCCTGCTGAGTGGGGTTCCTGATGTGGGGCTTGATCCTGGGACTCCAGGATCATGACACCAGCCAAAGGCAGATACTTAACCAACTGAGCCACCAGGTGCTCTGTGCTGCTGAATCTTATTTACTAGTATTTAATTGAGAATTTTTACATTTATATTCACCAGGAATATTGGCCTATAGTTTTTCTTTCTAGTGGTATCATTTTCTGGCTTTGGTATCAGGTGAATGTTGGACTCATAACATGACCTTGGGAGTGATCCATTCTGTACAATCTTTTTTTTTTTTTTTTTTTTTGAAGAGTTTCAGAAGGATTGGCACTACTTTTTAAATGTTTGGTAGAATTCATCATTGAAGCCATCTGGTCCTGGACTTTACTTTGTTGAGTGATTTTTGGCTACTGATTGAATCTACCAGTAATCAGTCTCTAGAGATTTTCTATTTCTTCCTGATTTAGTCCTTTTAGATTGTATGTTTCTAAGTTTTTTCCCATTTCTTCTAGATTGTCCAGTTTGTTGGTGTATAGTTATTCATAGTAGCCTCTTACGATCATTTGTATATCTGTGGTATCAGTTGTAATGTCTCTTTTTTCATATATAGTTTTGTTGATTTGGCCCCTCTCTTTTTTCCCCTTGGTTAGTCCAGCTAAACACTTGCCAATTTTGTCTATTTTTTCAAGGAAAAAACTCTTAGTTTGGTAAATCTTTCTATTGTTTTCCTGTTCTCTATTTCCTTTATTTCTCTTTTAATGTTTATTATTTTCTTCCTTCTGCTAACTACGCACTTTTTTTTCTTAAGATTCTATTTATTTATTTGACAGAGAGAGAGAAATCACAAGTAGAAAGAGAGGCAGGCAGAGAGAGAGGGGGAAGCAGGCTCCCTGCTCAGCATAGAGCCCAAAGCAGGGCTCGATCTCAGGATCCTGAGATCATGACCTGAGCTGAAGGCAGAGGCTTAGCGCACTGAGCCACCCAGGCACCCCTAGCATAAAGTTTCTTTATTTGGTATCTTTCTTCTTTTTTTTTTAAAGATTTTATTTATTTATTAAAGAGAGAGACTGAGAATGAGAGGGGAGAAGGTCAGAGGGAGAAGCAGACTTCCCGCAGAGCCGGGAGTCCGATATGGGACTCGATCCCGGGACTCCGGGATCATGATCCGAGCCGAAGGCAGTCGCTCAACCAACTGAGCCACCCAGGCGCCCCTGGTATCTTTCCTCTTAATGTAGGCATTTATTGCTGTGTACTTCCCTGTTAGAATGGCTTTTGCTGCATCCTATACAATTTAGTGTTTTCTGTTTCCATTTTTGTTTCTCAATATACTCTTTTTTTCCCCTTTAATTTCTTCTTTGATTCATGTGTTGTTTAATTTCCACAGTCAGAAATTTTCCAATTTTTCTCTTCTTTTTGATTTCTAGTTTCATACTATTGTGGTAAAAAAAAAGATACTTGATATGATTTCAACCTTCTTGAATTTGCTGACATTTTTGTTCCATATGTGCTTAAGAAGAATGTGTGTTCTGCTTTTGTTGGACAGAATGTTCTATATCTAACTAATAGGATCATTTTGTCTCTAGTGTTCAATCCAATGTTTTTTTCTTGGTTCTCTGTCTGCATGATCTATCCATTGTTCAGAGTTAGGGTATAAAAGTCTAGACTATTGTATTGCTTTTTATTTCTCCTTTTAGCTCTGTTACTTTTTGTTTTATATATTTAGATACTCTGATTTGGGCACATAAATATTTACAATTGCTTTATCTTTTTCATGACTTGGTCCCTTTATCATTATATAGTGACCTTCTTTGTCTATTTTACCATCTTTAATTGAAAGTTTATTTTGTCTGAAATATTATCACACCCAGGCTTTTTTTCCTTTTCTCTTCCTCTCTTTATTTCCCTCCCTCCTTCCTTCCTTCCTTCCTTCCTTCCTTCCTTCCTTCCTTCCTTTTTTCTTTACTTCTTTTCTTTTTTCTTCTTTTTAGTTTTTGGTTACCATTTTCTTCAAATATATTTTTCCATCCCTTTACTCTCAAACTATGTGTGTATTTAAAACTAAAGCGAGTCTCTTGTAGGCAGCATACAATTGGATCTTGTTTTTTAATCCATTCATTCTGTACTTTTTGATTGGAGAATTTAATAATATGCTTATATTTGATGTAATTATTAATAAGTAAGGACTAACAACTGGTATTTTTTTTTTACAACTGGTATTTTGTTAATTGTTTTCTGATTGTTTTGTAGATCCATTTTTCCTTGTGTCTTATCCTGCTGTCTTTGTGTATGTGTTTTGATATCTTTTGGTATCAGTATGCTTTGATTTCTTTGCCATGTTCTTTTGTGTAATTGCTACAAGTTTTTCCCTTGTGATTATTATGAGGATTACATAAAATACCTTAAAATGTAATGTGTTATTTTAAGCTACTAAAAAATAAATAGAATTCCTAAACTTTACATTTTTACTTCTCCTCCTTCTTGCAGTTTAGTTTATTGAGATTACAATTTACATATTTTCATGGTGTAACAAATAACAGATTATTTTACTTTACTGTTTGTTTTTTAACTTTTAAACTAGAGTTGTAAGTAAATTATGCACCATCATTACCACATTACAGAATCTAACTTTGTGTATTTGCCATTATCAGTGAGTTTTATATTACCGTCTTATGTTTTCATGATGTTAATTGATGTCCTTTTACTTTCACTCAAAGAAATTCTTTTAGAATTTTTTTAATTTAATTTAATTTTTTTGGTGTGCCAAGATTCCTTGTTCATGCACCACACCCAGTGCTCCATGCAATATGTGCCTTCCTCAGTACTCACCACCAGGCTCAACCAAAACCCCACCCAAACCCAAACCCCCACCTCTTCTCCTCCAAAACCCTCAGTTTTTTTCTCAGAGACCACAGTCTCTCGTGTTTCATATCCCCCTCCAATTTCCCCCAATTTACCCTTCCTTTCCTTCTCCCGATGTCCTCCATGTTTTTCTTTATGCTCCACATGTAAGTAAAACCATACGATAATTGACTCTCTCTGCTTGACTTATTTCACTTAGCATAATCTCTTCCAGTCCCATCCATGTTGATACAAAAGCTGGGTATTCATCCTTTCTGATGGAAGCATAATATTCAATTGTATATATGGACCATATCTTCTTTATCTTTTAGAATTTCTTGTAAGGCAGATCTACTGGTAATGAACTCCCTCAGCTTTTGTTTGTTCAGGAAAGTCTTTATCCTTCCTTTATTTCTGAAGGATAGCTTTACCAGGTATAGAATCTTTGGTGGACACTTTTTTTTTCAATATTTTGAGTATGTCATCTCATTTTATCTTAACCTAAAATACTTTTGTTGAGAAATCCACTGATTATCTCATGGTTTTCCTTTTGTATGTTTTTTTCTTTTTCTTGCTGCTCTTAGAATTCCATCTTTGTATTTGTCTTTTGACAATTTAATTATAATGTGACTCTGTGAAGCGTTATTTAGGTTCAACCTATTTGGGGCTGAACATACTTCCCTTTCTTTCCTGTTCTTCTGGAATCCCCTTTATATAAATATTGTTTATTTTCATTGTATTCCAAAGGTCCTTTAAACTGTCTTTGCTATTTTTAATTTTTTTTTCTTTTTCTCCTTTGATTGGATCATTTCAAATGTCCTATCTTTCAGGTCACTTGTTCTTTCTTCTGCATGGTGAAGTATGTTTCTAAAGTTCTCTACTGAATTTTGCAGTTAAGTAATTGTATTTTTCAACTTGAATTTTTGGGGGTTTTTGATGATTTCTACTTTTTGTTGAACTTTTTTTTGTTCATGCATTGTTTTCCTATTTTTCTTTCATTGTTTGTGTGTTCTTGTAGTCTACTAATCTTTAAGAAATTATTGTGAATACTTGTTCTGAAAGGCCATAGATTTTCATTTCCCTAGGGTCAGTTATTGGAGCTTTGTTGGTTTTCTTTGGTTGTTATATTTACCCAATTTTTTTATAGTTCTTGATTATTTCCATTGATATCTGGGCATTTAAGTAAGTGGGCTCATCTTCTAGACATTACAGGTTCACTTTGGCAGAGACATTTCTTTACCATTCATCTCAGTTTGGATTTGGGGACATGTCTGTTGGAAATGGTCTTTAGCAGGTGGGGCCTGCTCTTAAGGTCTATTTTTGGACGAGACAATCACTTGATCTTCTGATCAGGGGTCGGAGAGTGGGTCACTGGTTAAGAATACCTAGGTAAGACCATTGGCTTGTTCTCTGCCCATGAAAGGTTGTAGGAAGGGCTTTGCAGTTGCCTGGAGACGTGGTCAGGCTTACTAGACAATCCTGATTGGTTACTATATTCATATTTGGTGAGGCTAGGAATTAGCTTCCTTGTCTTGGCAAGGCAACAGAATAAGACCCACAGCCAGCATGGGGGCTTATTTGGGGATTGGAATTAGGCAAAAATATATATTAAATCTCCTGGTCAGGTGAGGCCACCAGTTTTGCTCTGCAGATGGGGAAAGCCATGGCTATGCTTTCTGTTCAAGTATCACTATGAGAGTTGTTGAAGAGGCTACATAACTTCCCATGTGTTCTGGTTAGGTTCCCTGCTCAGGTAGTCTGAGGCTGTATTCAGTAATAAGTGGCACTATAAATTAGTTTCCCTGCCTGAGTGCAGAAGAAGAAGGAGCTCTAAAGCAGTAAGACTCTATATGGTCTTAAGCCAACCCATGCCCTGAGTTTCCTAGCTTATCAAGATCACTGGCTTTGTACTGCATACCATCAGCTCTGCCTGTGCCCCTTTTGGCTTGAGCATTACTAGATTATATAGCTTCCAGGTTTTCTCATCTGCCCTTCTGCTCATGTGGAGCCAAGAATCATGAACAGGAGGTTCTTCAGCTTCACCTCCATGTTTTAGCAGTGTCTTGTTCATGACTAATTGTCAGTTCTTTTTGTGAGATAGAGCAAAGTCAGGAATGACCTATGTCACCCTCTTGGTGATTTTGCTCTCCAGCTCATTTCTTTTTAGCACTAAATAATATTTCATTGTCTGAATATACCACAATTTATCTTAAAATGTTTAAAGTCATCTTGTAATTGATTCAGATTGGTCTATATGCTTCCCTCCAACTCCCAGCTGGTCTGTCACTCTGATGCAATCAAAGTATTATCACCATCACTGCTTACACTTGTTAGTAGCCTCCTATGTGCCTAACATTCTGCTAAGAGCTTTGCACACTTTTATGATACATGATACAAAAATTCTTTGACTTATATTCTATTGTCATCTCACTTACAGTTGAGAGAAAAGGTTTAGAGATGGAACTGATGATGGTCAAGGTCACATACCTAAGGCAGACTTGGCTGGAACCATATCAAATACTATTTGGCCTCAAAGGTGTCTCTTTTTCATTTTTCCATTCCCAGAACATATTGCAGAAGCTGGAACACAGCTGCACCTTAGAAAATAACTTTGCAATGAATGAACACAAATATTGCTCTGGGTAACCCATTGTTCTAATAGAATTAAAGTCCAGGGGTTCTCAGGACATGAAATGGAAGAGAGTTGTCCTTTGTCTGCTCTATACTCTCTGGGACACAGATGGTTTGCAATATCTCAAAGCCATTTCATAAATGGAAAAATGGAAGCCAATTGAAGTTAATTGCTTAAGGGTATTAGAACTATGAAGAGAACTTAGACTTCCCAGTTTCTAGTACCAACCTCTTCTCAGGCCAATAAAAGTCCTCACTGCTAAGTGTGTTATTTAGCATATCTGACTCCTAATACACTCAAGAGTGATCTTTATCTGTCAGCTAGTTTCCCAATTGATCCTACTTATGTTTTATTTTTGTTCTAAGTGCCATTTCCCCCTTTCAGGTTAAGACTATTCTCACTAATTCATATTGGCTTTATCATTTGGTCTTTGACACACATGTCAGGCCAAATATCAGAAAAATGTGCACAAAGCAATTACAGCAGATGGGTCATACTGTGAAATGATGCTGAGCTGTAGCAGAGCACACTTTTTGCCCATTTCAAGAACAACAAACTCCACATTCATAAAAAAAACATAATTAGATCTCACATGTCTTCCACCCTTCCATTTTCTGCCTTAATTTTGCCATCTCTAGGACCTCCTCCACTATGACTGGATATTAAGTGAAACCTAGTAAACAATAGCAGAAGAGTAGAAATACCTATTACTTCCATTTCTGCTTATAGCCTGGCCTCATTTTCCATCAAGTGCCCTGGAATTTAATTCATGATGGCAAATATTTGCTAAACTCTTACTATTCCACAGTCATTATCTTAGACACCATCATTGGCACCAATGAGGCAATAGAAAGAAGAATGAAAACAAACCAGCAAGTCTTTTAACTGTATAAGAAGGTAGCATTTATCATATGCTTTCACTTATTTGTGGAACATAAGGAATAGCATGGAAGACATTGGGAGAAGGGAAAATGAAGGGGAAGAGATCAGAGTTGGATATGAACCATGAGAGTCTATGGACTCCAGGAAACAAACTGAGGGTTTTAGAAGGGAGGGGGTTAGGGGGATGGGTGATCCTGCTGATGGGTATTAAGGAGGGCACAGATTGCATGGAGTACTGGGTGCTATATGTGAACAATGACTCATGGAACACTACATCAAAAATTAATGAGACTGTATGGTGACTAACATAACACAATAAAAAAAATTTAAAAAGGTAACATTTAATCAACAATGTTAGACACACAAAGGTATAGGACTTCAAAGGAAGAATAATATATACTTCCACTCAATCATGAAAGCTGCATGGTAGACCTGCCATTTGAATTGGGCATGCAGAAACGGATAAGATTTCTATAACCAGAGAGTGACAGGGAGGATATTCCAGGCTGAGGGAATGGCATGAACAAATCATAGATATGGAGAATGTGCTCAAGGGAGGTCCAGCTGTTTAATTTAGGCTGGATAGAGTGTCTTGGAAGATAAGGCTGAAAATGGACTGTGGAAGATGTTGAAAATTATAGAAAATATAGATGATTGGACCTTGATCTGCATAAGTGGGGAGCGTTGAGGTGGGGACAGGTTTCCTGTCTGTCACCTCAAATTTCTATACAAGCTCACATCTAGGTAAGAAGTGTGATTCCTTTTTCTTTTCCATATATTCATCCCTCCTCATGACTCCTCCCAACAAGAGAAAATTTAATTGTAAATTCAATTGGTCGAACTTATAGCATTCAACTGATCTGTTTTTCCTAGTGGGCTGCTGAGCCTCACAGAGAGAATCCAGGCCTCAGACTGCCTCTTATCATTTCTTGTGCCTACTCATTAGGCCCTCTTCCCACTTCCTCTTCCAACTTTCTGTGCCCATGTGATAAGTACCCAGAGCTCAGTGCCTAGGAATGAACTAAGACCATGCTCCAACCCAATCTGGCTCCAACCTGGACTGACTCAACCCAACCATTCAATGTAAAGGGAAAAGAATAGGTGTCTCATTCTACTTCTCAGTTCAACCACGTTCCCAAACTCAGTTTTATATGAGAAGTTATCTTTGGGAAGAGGAACTGAGGTTAATATTAAACATGTACCCAGTTATTAATAAAAAGAATTTCATTTCCTATTTAGATACTATCCTGTGACACCTTCTTATACTGCTCTTATTTTCCCTTTTGGGTGGACCAAACCATTCTCCCAAGGGAAGATCTATGCACCAACCATTGTAATGTCCATTGTTCTTCCACTGTACACCAGAAGAGAAGGTGTCCATCACTTCCTGTCCTGTGGTTCCTTCAGGCAGCAATGCTGTTAAGTGGAATCAGGAAGCAATATGGGTATGCAACTGCAAGATATTTCTGATATCTACCCTGATTTATGTGAAAGTGGTAAAAAAAATATAAACAGGCTATGAAATAGATATCCAAGAACCGTATGATCACACAAGCTCTATTTAACTGTTCCCAGAACTCATGTTTTTCCCTTTAACCTCATTCTTCATATCTGTGGATAAACTGCTCTCAAACCTGTCACTGGAATTCCCACCAGGACAACACCTTTAAAGACCATTCATTTGGGTTTGGACATTTTTCTGATGATAATATTGGTAATGTATTATCAGATATGTCCCACCCTTATGCAGAACCACCTCTACTCTTAATTTTTATAGTGTTTTCACATTACTTTACTTTGTGGTTACACAGTTCAAAAATTATACGAATCTCTTTCCTTATTTCTTTTTCCATAATATCTTGTAATCTGCAGTCCATTACTCTGTATTTAGAAACTTCAATCATTATATTTCTTCTAAGTAACTCAGTACATTTACCCTTTGAACTCAGAATTTTCATTTGGATCAATACTAACTTCTCAACAACCCCCATATACCTTCCTAAATACCTTAGCTTTCCCCAAAAAGGGTCATTTGTAATATTTATTCTTTTGTCTTTTTCCTCTCATATACATCATAAAATAATATGGTACTAATAGAATTATAAACACTCCAATATAATTGTCTCTTCCTTAAAGCAATTAAAATATTAAATATTCTTCTTCCAAACAGTGGCATATTCTTAAAGAATTTTCTGCCACATCAAAAGCAATATTTTTTTACTTCCATAGCTTTGACCTATTTCTTTATCCCATTGTTCTGAATAATGAACATATTGTCATTGCCCAGAGTACATTTAATTATTGGACCACTTCTTCTAAGTGGTCCATTTCTTGATTCTTGGCTACCTAGGAGCTGAAATGTGAACTTTCGTGTTTTCATTTCAACACCCTCCAGAGTATGAAGAGAAGACGAGACTCTGCAATACTTGTGAGTGCTGCAACCATATATTTTCCTGATGATGATTATGAATCTGAGGCTGCTTATGGCTTACCGGGACAATTACGATATGCACACAGGATACCCAAAGCAGGATCTAGCTTATGAACATTAGTACGAACATCAGACCTATCAGGTGATCCTCAAAGTAATCAAAAACTTCATCTAGGGGCACCTGGGTGGTTCAGTGGGTTAAAGCCTCTGCCTTTGGCTCGGGTCATGATCTCGGGGTCCTGGGATTGAGCCCTGCATTGGGCTCTCTGCTCAGCAGGGAGTCTGCTTCCCCCTCTCTCTCTGCCTGCCTCTCTGCCTACTTGTGATCTCTCTCTCTCTCTTTGTCAAATAAATAAAATCTTTAAAAAAATTTTAAAAATTAAAAAAAACTTCATCTATTATTTCCACAAAACCATTTCAGATTTGGTTGACCAGGTGTATTAGTTGCAGGCCAGCCATGTAATGTCATTGGTAATGTCACTGGTAATGTCATTGGCCAAAAGTTGTATGAGATCCAGGACATCTGTTACAATAGCTGAACCAAGTTGACTGAAAGAATACACCCTGGCCTGAGACTAAAACCCTTTTTCCATAGGTTGGCAAGAGTACTGTCTTCCTGATTTTGTACAAAGAATCATATTACAAGTAGATATATGTCAATTTCAGTGAGGGACCCTCCTTGGAGCATGGAGTCTGAATCCTATTACAACTACTACGATCTCTTCAAAGACATTCTTAATGCTGATGGTCTTGCTCCCCTTGAACTACCCAACCTGTGATTCTGGGATAACATCAATGAGTTCATCTATAAGTTTCAGTCTTTCAGCCTGTACTGCTGTAAGACTGACAAGAAGTCAGAGGAGATGATTCACTTCCTTTGTTCTAATTCCAAAATCTGGAATGTTCACAGTGTCCTCAATGTTATTCAATTCTTGGTAGACAAGTCCAACATCGACTGACAATTGGAGGGGTACACAAGTGGGGATGACTTTAAGAATGTGGCTGGGGAGTATGGACAGCACTCCTTATATAAGAAGCCTGGTTATGTCAGCCTGGTTGGTCTTCTGTATCTGTACTCCCTGTTCGTGTTTTACTACCAAGTCATCATGGTGCTGGAGAATATCAAACTAAACAAGAAGAGCATGTATTTATGTGTGCTTGAGTGCCAGGTCACCACATACTATAACATCAGTTTTACATATTTGATAATGTGTTGCTACTGGAATGTTATCTAGATCTTTGCCAACATCCTTTTCTATATCCAGAGGACTCAAAAGCATGTTTCAGAGGATCACATATAAATATGAGATAATTAACAAGTAGGATAAGCAGATGCATGTCCTGCTGGCCATCATCCTCACTATGTACCCCATGGAAATTGACGAGAGCATTTACCTCCTACTGTGGGAGAAATAAAGACCCACAGGTCTATGAGGAAATTTTCAGATACTCCTGCCCCAAATTCCTGTCACCTGTAGTGCCCAACTATGGCAATATGCACCCCAACTACACAAGGAAACTTTCTTGGAGCAGATGAAGGTGTTTTCTGATAAAATGCAGGAGCAGGCTTCCTCAAGCTCTACACCACCATGCCCATGGACAAGTTGGCTGGCTTCCTGAACCTCACACAGCAAGATTTACATGTCAGCTCCTTGTCTTCAAACACAAAATGAAGTACCTGGTGTGAACCAGGGTCATCTGTGCCCTAGATGGCAAATTTAAGTCAGCCTCTGAGGTTGACTTCTACACTAGTAAGGATATACACTGAAAACACCAAGGATGCCAGGTCCTGTGGGGATTTCCTCACCTGACAGATACACAAAATTGAGGAGCTCAGTCAAACGCTGAACAAAAGTCTCTCATGGTTTTTCTCCTTTTCTGATTTCTTCCCATTCCATTTTCCCTCCCTTTCCCTATGATCTTCTGTGCTGTTTCTTATATTCCACATATGAGTGAAATGATATGATAATTGTCTTTCTCTGATTGAGTTATTACACTCTCAACTGTATGATCCTCCAGTTTCATCCATGTCGATGTAAATTCATCCTTTCTGATAGCTGAGTAATATTCCATTTTATATACGAACTACTTCTCCTTTAACTATTCATCTGTCAATGGATATCTCAACTCTTTTCATAGTTTGTCTGTCATGGACACTGCTACTATAATCATTGGGGTGCAGGTGCCCATTCAGATCACTACAGTTGCCTCTTTGGAGTAATAGCTTAGTAGTGCACTAGCTGGGTCAAAAGGTAGCGTTTTAAAAGCTTTTTAACTTTTGAGGAGCCTCCATACTGTTTTCCAGAGTGACTGTACTAGCTTGCATTCCCACCAACAGGGTAAGAGGGTCCTTCTTTGTCTTTCCTTGTCCTTTCTCCAAATCATCACCAACACCTGTTTTTTCCTGTCTTGTTAATTTTAGCCATTCTGACTGGTGTGAGGTCATATCTCATTGTGGTTTTGATTTGTATTTCACTGATGGAAAGTGATGTGGAACATTTTTTTAATGTGGATGTTGGCCATTTTTATGTCTTCTTTGGAGAAATGTCTGTTCATGTCTTTTTGCCATTTCTTGACTGGATTTTTTGTGTTTTGTTTTGTTTTGGTTGTTGAACTTGAGAAGTTCTTTACAGATCTTGGATACCAGCCATTTACCTATTATGTCATTTGCAAATATATTCTGGGTCTGGGCCAGAAGTCAAGATACCAGCCTTGCAACTCTGTTTTTGCCGACTATGACTTCTTGCCAATGCCTTCTGATCCTTGGAGCCGTAGTGCTGCAGCTCGATAGTTCCCTCCTGCACTCTGGGGCTGGGGTGAGAAGTCTTGCAATAATGACAATAATAAAAAGCAACCATTCCATAAGTTGCCTTTGCATTTTGTTGACTGTTTCCTTTGCTGTGCAGAAGCTTTTTATCCTGATGAAGTCCCAATAGTTCATTTTTGCTTTTGTTTCCTTTCCTTTTTGAGATGTGTTTCACAAGAAGTTGCTGTGGCCAAGGTCAAAGAATTTACTGCCTGTGCCTCTAAGATTTTGATGGATTGAGGGGGGCAAGATGGGAGATAAATAGGAGATCCTGTTGCAACCTGTCCCCAAAAGTGAGCTGTATATCTACCAGAACATGCTGAACACCCATGAAATCAGCCTGAGGAGCAAGATTTTTCACTTCTGGATCTCTACGGAGCAGAAGATAACAGTGGAGAGGTAAAGCAAAGTGGGAACACTTGAACCAATATCGAGGATAAACAAAAGGGGGAGGGAGCCACCAGAAGCTATCCAAGGACAATAATACCCGAAAGGAAAGTGCCCAGCAATTGGGGACCAGCATTAACTTAGAGTCCAGTTAAAGACACTTAAAAAGATCAAAGGTTCTGAGGAGCAACTAGTGGAAGGGGGTGGTCATGGGCACGGGCCTGGGACCATGCTCCCAGGAAGGACACCACTCACCTCAAAGAGAAATTGAAGAAGACACAAAAAGGTGGAAAAGCATTCCATGCTCATGGATCTGAAGAATAAACATTGTTAAAATGTCTATACTGCCCAGAGCAATCTATACTTTCAATGCCATCCCGATCAAAATTCCACCAGTTTTCTTCAAA
>CM052812.1:15799919-15818833 GCA_028533885.1 Nasua narica
GGGCGAGCCTGGTGGTGGGTATTGAGAAGGGCACATATTGCATGGAGCACTGGGTGTGGTGCATGAACAATCAATCTTGTAACACTGAAAAATTAAAATAAACATATTTGGGGAGAAAAAAAATAAACCCTCACATAGGTCATGAAAAAAAAAATCAACAAACATTGTTCTCATCAGCATATAAATTGCAATTCCCTAGATAGTCCTATCATGGCTTCTCCCTGATGGAAGTTGGCCAGCCTGCCCTTTGTTCATCAGAGCTTTTGAGCCTTCACAACCTAGATGTGTGTAACACTATCTCACTCCTTCTGCTTCCCTGGCTGGTCCTTTAAAGGCTCTGCCCATGCCAAGACCTTACACTAAGGCTCAGCTCAGCCTGACTGATGGCCCATGGCCTGTGAGCCAACAGCTGGGAGGTTGAAATGAAGAATGCTTCTTGCATATTTAACCTCATTTGCTAGATTGCTCATTAGACAGATAATGCCCTATCTTTGCCAAATGTAAAGTCCACTGTTAGTAGTGTCCATCTGTTCTGAGATGGATTCTTTTGATCTGCTCAGAGATTGCAGGCCTCTAGCATGCACTTCTGCCAGAGAGAATAGCAATTTCCCTGAGGCTGAAGTGCATGGGTGTCTCTGAGCAGAGAAGAGAAGAAGGTGGGGGACTGGATACACCTTTGAAGGCTAATTCAGCTATTCCTCCACATGTGACAACTCCAGGGTACCCAGATGCCTTTAAAAGTATAGGAGACAAAGTCAGAAGGTCAGTTGGAAGAGAACAGCTGTAGTTGGCAGAGATTTTGGTGCTTGAACTCATGTCTGGTTCTTCTTCCTCCCCCGTGGGTCAGAAATGAATCCTGTACTAACAGCTCCAGACATCTATAACCCTTGGGGTTTGCAAGATTGTGTATGTGTGTGTGTGTGTGTGTACATGTATGTGAAGTTTTCTAATTAGACTACAGCATCTCTTAAGGCAGGGACTGTGCCTTTTACCACATTCCCAATCTTTCTTAGAGTGGGGATTTTTAAATAGGACTGACTGCACTTTAAATGCTCATGCACTGAAGTACCCCATTTTCAGGCTTCCCAGGGAACAGTGGGTGATCCTTCCTATAAGACACATAATTTTGAGAAGCTAATTATATAAGGCATTGAAAAAGAAAATAAAACCACCAGTCAAAACACTTCACTAGGGCAGTAACTGATAATTTTTTAAATTACTTTGTAACTGATAATTTTTTAAATGGTGAAATGCATCATTATTCCTGTCACATCTCTATCCCAGGTCAAAAGCTGCTTATTTTGGTGACCAGTTCAGACATTCAGTAGGTCAAGGGGATGGGACTAAATTTGTAACAAGCCAGGAAGCTCTACCTTCCTTTTGTGAGGCAGCAACTAATGAAAATAATCCCTTTTCATTTAAGCAGACCAGTCAGTGAATAAACCAGCCACTCTAAGGAAATGGATGCTGGAGTTACAGCAGTAAGAGCTGAAGTAGGAGTCAAAAAAAATGCTCAGAGTCAACACGTTTTCATGACCAGATAACCTCTGTAGCAGTGAATGACACAGCGTGGCTTGAATGGGATGCATGGGAATGAAGAGAAATCCCAAGTATTGTTGCTGACCCTAACATGAGTGGAATGTGACCTACTGTCCAGGTTTTAGCACTGAAAGTCCTGTGTCTCTAGAAGTCCCCCAGTTCCTGGCAAACCAAGATGGTTGATCACTTATTTGGTTTCTGAATGTCTTGACTTCCCATAGTAGCCCCTTAGGGATGGCTGAATTCTTCATGAGATATGTTTAAGGCACCCCTGGAAAATAAAAGCCAAATCAGCTATTTAGATCTGAACTTTTCTTCTTCCTATGAAATGTGTGCTTGGTGTTTGTAGATTTTATATGTTTTCTTCCCACCTTTCAGATCTATAACAGTAAAGCAGCAAGTATGGCAGTCCTAACGTGGGGGAGCTGTTCATGTTGGAAGTAGAGTCTGCCTCAACAATGGAGGCCAGACTTTCCCAGATCTTTTGAGCTTCTCCAGGTGCCTGTCCATAACCTCTAGAGTTCCAGCAGGAGGTGCGGTAGAGTGAGGTTTCACAGTAGGAGTGGGTAATGGAATTATAATCCTGCTTCAGGGTCTTTCTCATTCAGTTATTTGGTTCATCTCCTCTCTCATTCCTAAGACTCAGGTCAGGCATGTTTCCCTTTAGGGTTTTATCAATGCTATTTTGGATTTTGTGACTTTCTCTGTCTAGAAAGTCCAAAGTCCTGAAAAGCACTTAGTTTCAGAATATTTGAAGATAGAATAGTAGTAAGTATTGAGAACATAGTTTCTAGAGTCAGACTTCCTGGGTTTGAATCCCCATTATTCCCCTTCAATATGTATGACTTTGGGCAAGTTACTCAAACTCTAAACTTAGTTTCCTTACCTATAAAATAGGGATAGTGTCTTTTTCATAATAATAATATCTTTTTCATAAAGTTGCTGTGAGAATAAGAGTTAATATATATATGAAGTGATGTTTTAATCAAAAAAGTTCAATTTAGTTTTCTAGCTTTAGTGAAATAAAATTGACACACAACATTGTGTAAGTTTAAAGTATTCAAAGTATTGATTTGATGCACTTATATATTGCAAAATGACTACCATCAAGTGTTAGCTAACACCTCCATCATGTCATATAGAAAATTTAAGTTCGAACCTTTAAGATTTAGGACATTTAAGATTTACTCTCTTAACAAGTTTTAAGTATATAATACAGTATTATTAACTATAATCACCATGCTGTACATTAGATTCTTTAGAAGTTATTCATCTTATAATTGGAAATTTGCATATGTAGTTTAAACCCTGACAGTTTATTCCTTTTTTTGTAATAAAAGTGTCTGACTTAAGCTTTGATTCCTGAGGCATCCACTTCAAAGAGACATCCACCTCAAAGATAGCTATCTCAAATAAACACATTGCCAGCCACATGACTAGATAAAGAGGCAGGCTGTGCCATGTCCCCATCTGCCAACCAAGCTCCCATGTTTTAATGATTTTGGTAATTGATCATTTGGGTTGCTTGTTTTTCTCTCTTTCCACACCTTGAATTCCCATTCTGTGATTTAAATTCACCAATAAAGAGTATGTCCTTGAAACCCTAGGCCTCTACACTCAGTCCTAATAAAAGTAGAACCTCAGACCCACACCCTCTTTCTCTACCTGCGTCCTTGCTGTGTGGCCCCAGGTGTGTTGTGTGCTTTCCAGGACCTGTGAGTAATAAAATGCCACCCCCACCCCCCCCACCTAAGTTTCCTGATGATTACAGAGGGCTTCTTACAATCATAATAAGAATCATGAGGGCCACTCCAGTCACAACATTGGTTATCGATAGGTTTTGCCTGGCACAAAACAGTTGTACATTTTGACCAACATCTCTCTATTTCTCCTACTCCCAGTCCCTGGTAACCAATCACTCAACTCTCTGTTTCTAGGAGTTTGCTTTTTTAGATTCCACATAAATGATACCATACCGTTTAACTGTTTCACTTAATATAATGTCCTCAAGGTCCATCCATGTTGTTGCAAATGGGAGGATTTCCTTCATTCTCATGGGTGAATATTATTTCATTGTGTATACACACACACACACACACACACACACACACCATAACTTAATTATTATCCATTATGGACACTGAAGTTGTTTTTATATTTTGGTTGCTGTGAATAATGCTGCAGTAAACATAGGATACAGATAGCTCTTTGAGGTCCTGTTTTTATTTCCTTTGAATATATGCCAGAAGTAGGATCATTGTAATATATGTAGCTTCATTTTCCATTATTTGAGGAACTTCCATACTGTGTTCTATCGTGGCTGTGCCAATTTAAATTCCTGCACAAGTGTTCCCTTTTTCCACATCTTCACCGACACTTGTTATTTATTGTCTTTTCAACAATGACCATTCTAAGACATATCAGGTGATATATCATTGTGGTTTTCTTTTACATATATCTATATATGTTTTAAAATAAATAACATATACTTATATATTAATATATTTATGTTTTAGAACATAAATCTATTAATTTAGATTTAGAACATAAATCTATCTATCTATCTATCTATCTATCTATCTATCTAATCTATATATATAATATTATGGCTGAGATACAAAACCAACTCAACCCCCCAAAATCATGATTTTGTGTTGTGATAGAGTCTAAGAAAAGAAGCTCCACTTGACCTTGACATTGGAATAATTCCCTCTACAGATCTCAACACAACAGCTTCTTAGGGAATAATATTTACACTATCTTTGTACTTTAAATACTGTTTATTTAGTGGCTTTCCATAATCAGAATTAACTTACTGATAAAGCATGGAGGACAAATTTACTAAAGAGAATATCTGTGCTACAAATTTGACAAGGTAAAAGAAGTGGTATAGCTGAGAGAGGGTGGGCAGCAGAAGAGAGAGAAGTGGAGACAAGTAAGGAGTATTAATTGTCTTACATGGTAAGGAACCAAGAATTACTACCTGCAATTAGTGGGTCAGTAAATAGAGACTGAATGATATGTAAAATCATAAGGTTAACCATCAGAAGAAATAAAAATACACACCTATCAATGATCTGGAGGTGGGAGAAGGGGGCTGGTAAGTGAATAAGTTATTCACATGTCACAGCTCAAAGGCTGTAGTTTTTAAAACTGCCAGATGAAGTCATGGATGGAGCATATCATTGTGGTTTGCATTTGTATTTCTCTGATGATTAGTATGGTTGAGCATCTTTTCATGTACCTATTGGCCATTTGTATGTCTTCTTTGAAAATATGTCTATTTAGTTACTTCACCCATTTTTAAATCAAATTGGTATTTTTGATTTTGAATGAATTCATTATATATTTGAATATTACCACCTTATTAGATATATATTTAACATTATCAAATCATTTTTCTCCCATTCTATTAGTTACCCTTTTCATTTTGTCAATTGTTTCTTTTGCTATGTAGTCCCACGTACTAATTTTTTGTTTTTGTTGCTTGCGCTTTTACTGTCATATCCAAAAAAAAAAAAAAAAAATCACTGCCAAAAATCAATGTCAAGGGGTTTTCCTTTATTTTAATTTATTAATTTTATGGTTTCAAGTCTTATGTTTAAGTCTTTAATCCATTTCAAGTTAATTTTTGTGAATGGTATAAGATAGGGGTCCAATTTCATTCTTCTGAATGTGGATATCCAGTATTCTCAGTGCCGTTTATTAGAAAGACTATCATTTCCCCACTGAATATTCATGGCTCTTTTGATACATATTATTGACCATATATGCTAGGGTTCACTTCTGGTCTTGCTTTCCTGTTCTATGTGCCTAAATTTTATTATTTTGACTACTACATAGAGCTTTGTAGTATAGTTTAAAATCAGAAAACGTAATACCTCCAACTTTGTTTTGCTTTCTCAGGATTCCCTTATTAAGGAATTTTCAGGTTTTGTTTTGTTTTGAAACAAATTTTAGACTAGTTTTTTTTTCTATTTCTATGAAAAATGCCATTGGAAGTTTTGATAGGGATTGAATTAAATCTATAAATAGTTTGGGTAGTATGACTATTTTTATAATATTATTTCTTAAGGAAACTCCACTCTGGAAAACAGTGTGGAGGTCCCTCGAAAAGTTAAAAATAGAGCTACCTTATGACCCACAATTGTACTACTTGGTATTTACCCCAACATATATAGTGAAAAGAAGGGACACATGCACCCCAATGTTCAGAACAGCAATATCCAAAATAGCCAAACTGTGGAAAGAGCTGATACGTCCATCAATAGATGAATAGATAAAGAAGATATGGTTCATGTATACAATGGAATATTACTCAGCCATCAGAAAGGATAAATAGTTTTCATTTACATTGACATAGATTGAACTGGAGAGTATGCTGAGTGAAATAAGTCAATCTGAGAAACACAATTACCATATGGTTTCACTCATATGGTTCATAAGACACAGCACAGAGGATAATAGGGGAAGGCAGGGAAAATGGAATGGGGAGTCATCAGAAAGGGAGAAAAAATATGAGAGAATCTTAGCTACAGGAAAAAAACATGGTGGCTGGAAGGTAGGTAGGTGGGTTAATGGGGAAATTGGGTGATGGACTTTAAGGAGGGCATGTGATGTGGTGAGCACTAGGTATTATATGGAACTGATGAACTGATGAACTCTGAAACTAATGATGTACTATATATTGGCTAGTTGGATTTCAATAAAAAAAGAAAAAAATATTAATTCTTCCAATCCATGAGCACAGAATAATTCTCCATTCGTTGTAACTTCTTTAATTTCTTTCTTTAAAGTTCTATGGTTTTCAGTCTACATACCTTTCACTGCTTTGGTTTAATTTATTCCTAAATATGTTATTGGTTTGATGCTACTATGAATGGAGATTATTTCTTTTTCAGATAGTTCATTGTTAGTGTGTAGAAATGAAGTGATTTCTGTATGTTGATTTTATATACTTCAACTTTATTGATGTCATAGTTCTAACACTATTTTGGCTAATTTAAAGATTTTTCTATATATAAGATCATACCATCTGCAAATAAAACAATTTTACATTTTCCTCTTTGACTGGATGTTTTTTCTTTTTCTTACCTGATTGCTCTGACTAGGACTTCTGAAACCATGTTGAATAAAAGTGGTGAGAGTGAACATCCTTGTCTTGTTCCTGATCTTAGAAGAAAAGCTTTCAATCTTCCACCACTGAGTATGATGTTAGCTATAGGTTTTTATCATATATGTCCTTTGTTGAAGTACATTCCTTCCATACCCCTTGATTTTTTTTAATCATGAAAGGATGTTGAATTTTGTCAAATCACTTTTTCTACATCTATTGAGGTGATCATATGATTGTTACCTTTCATCCTATTAATGTTGTGTATCACACTGATTTTGAGATTCTGAAACATCTTTATATCTCAGGGATAAATCCTGCTGTTCATGGTATATGATCTTTTTTTTTTTTAATTGGTTCTTTTTTTTTTTCCCCAAATTTGTTTACTTTAATTTTTCAGTGTTACAAGATTGATTGTTCATGCACCACACCCAGTGCTCCATGCAGTACGTGCCCCTCTCGATACCCACCACCAGGCTCACCCTCCCATCCCCTCCCCTCCAAAACCCTCAGTTTGTTGCTCAGAGTCCACAGTCTCTCCTGGTTCAACACCCCCTCCGATTTCCCCCCATTCACCCTTCCCTTCCTTCTCACGATGCCCTCCATGATTTTCTTTATACTCCACACGTATATGATCTTTTAAATGTGCTATTGAATTCAGTTTGCTAATATTTCATTGAGAATTTCTGTACCTGTATTCATCAAGGATGTTGGTCCACAGTTTTCTTATAATGTCTTTATCTGGTAATCGTAGCCTCATAAAATGAATTGGGGAGTGTTCATTCCTCTTTAATTTTTCAGAAGTTTTAGAAAAATTGACATTCTTTAAACGTTTGGTGTAATTCACCACTGAATTTGGCTTTTCTTCATTGGGAGGTTTTTGACTACTGATTTAATTTTTTACTCATTATTAGTCTGTTGCAATTTTCTATTGTTTTATTATTCAGTCTTGGTAGATTATAGGTTTCTAGGATTTTACCCATTTCTTCTATATTGTCCAATTTGTTGATATATAATTGGTCATAGTAGTATGTTTGATCCCTATATTTCTGTTGCATCAGCTGTAATGTCTGCTCTTTCATTTCTAAATATCTGTTTTTCTTAGTCTAGCTAATAGTTTATAAATTTTCTTTTTAAAAAAATCAGCTTAGTTTCATTAACTTTTTCTATTGTTTCCTATTCTCTATTTTTGCTCCAATCTTCATTATTTCCTTCTTTCTTATAACTTTGAGCTTAGCCTTGTGGAGGTTTCTTGCTTTTAAAATTTTTTGTCTGGAACTTTTGACAGTTTTATTATAATGGGTCTTGGAGAACATTTTTATGGGTTGAACTTTTAGGGTGCTCTATTAGCTTCATAAACCTGGATATCCAAATATCTCCCTGGGTTTGGGAAGTTCTTGGCCACTTTTTTCTTTAAATACACTTTCTACTCTTTTCTTTTTCTCCTCCTTCTGAGACTCCATTGATATGTAACACCTTAAAAGAAAAAATGTACACAAATCCCATTGGCTTCCTACAATCTTTTACATTTTTTTTCTTTTTGTTCCTCTAGTTCTGTCTTCTAGTTCATTGATTTTTTTCTTCAAATCTGCTGTTGAAGTTCTTTATTAAATTGTTGGGTTCAATCTTTATATTCTTCACTAAAATTTCTAATTGGAATTTGGTTCCTTATATTTTTAAAAAATTTCTTTGTTGAATTTCTCATTTTGCTCTTGCACTGTTTTCTTGACATTGTTAAATTGTTAGTGTTCTCTGGGGAGCTCTAAAAAATTATTTTGGAGTTTTTGTAGGGCACTTCTTAGATTTCCATTTCTTTGGGGCTAATTATTGGAGGTTTGCTATATTCCTTTGGTGGAATGCTGTTACCCTGATTCCTCATAATCCTTCTAGCTTTGGCATAGGTATCTGTACATTTGAAGAAGCAGTCAGCTCTTCCAGATTTTATGGACTGATTTTGTAAAGGGAATACTTTCACCTGCAGGTGGGAATACTCTGAAGCATGCGGTGACATCAGGTCTAATGGTGCAGGGTGCCCTATGTGGTAACAAATGGAAACACTGAGTCTGAGAGGGGCATGATGTCCTTTTGACTCAGTCTGCTGAGGTTCACAGCATTGATAACTGTGTGGTACTTGGTGAGGACTTCAAGGAATCTGCAGTGGCTGAAAGAGCTTCTGTGGTCCTCAGTGGTGCCAAAGAACAAGGAACTCTTGTTTCAGCCATAGACCAGAGCCGCCAGTGGTGGTGGCTGGAGGTGGTGGTGTGTACACACTTGGCTGTGAAGCTAGTTGTAGATGTCCAAGTAGTGGCAGGGGCTTGTTACAGATGCACATGTAGTAGTTGGGGGCCAGAACAGTCAACAAAAGTCAGAGCCTACTATTGGCTTATTGGCAAATGCAGAGGATTTGGCTGTCAGTGTGCTGTCCCCTGGCTGTACAGGCTCACCTCAGTTATCTTCTCTGCAGTGGAGACTTATGTGGAAGATTGGGCTGGGGCATTCAGGTGTACAGCTAGAGGGGCTATAGAGAACATGGGATTGCTGGCCAGTGATGGAAAATAGGGTCTGATCTGAACCCACAAACAGTTGCAGACATCCCGATTGTCTTCCTTGACTGCACAGTCTTCTTCAAGTATGCACACTGTAATAGAGGTCAGTGACAGTTGTCAGACTAGCACCATGGCAGTGAATAGCTGGAAGCACTAGCCCCAAGCATATGTACCGCAGTAGGGTTCAGCTATCTAGTTCTAGGCAGGCATTTTGTATTTGCACAGTCACAGAATCTGGGGCTGGCTGCTGGTACAGTTTCCTGAGCTCCAAATGGGAAGAGGAGAGAAGGAGTGAGGAGGGATTTGTGAAGCTAGCCAAAGATAGTGAAATCTATAGGAGGTCCACATCACCTGTGTTGGCCATTAGTTTCTTCAATAGCAAAATCTGCTAGGTGTGTCTGCAGAGCAGGTCACATTTGTTTACAAGATGGTTCCCATTGTGTGGCTATAACTGGTAGCTCCTGCTTTTCTTCCTTGTCTAAGAGCCTCTGTATATTTCACCTATGCCAGTCTGAGTGGGATGGAATTAAATTGGGTCCTTCATGTGGTGCCCAGAAAGGCTAGGGAAGCAGGTTGCTCACCCTACTCTTCCATTCCTGGCAAGGGGAACTCTTTCTAGCTGGGAAGTTCTTTCTTGGCCTTAAGCAATGCTGTCTTGGGAGATGTAGTGATGCAGGCAAAATTAAGCTATCTTCCTATTCTTCTTATAGTTATTCTCGAGTTTTTTCCCCAACTGTGTTGCCAAATTTGCTTAAGTGAACTCCAGAACTCTCCCAGAGCTGCTTTCATGTGTGGGTTGCTGTCTAATTATTGATCTTTTGGGTGGAGGGTGGTGAAGGCTGGTGAGATATCATCTCAACGAATGTATATGATGTACTTAGAAAACAGGTTGAGTGCTATATAAACATTTGCTGTTACTATTATTACTATCACTACTAATGTTGCAAAGAAAAAGAATTTAACAAACATGGCTCTAAAATATACCTTTTATTATTTGCCGACTGTGTGGTTGTGGGCAATTTCACCTCTCAGAGCTTCAGGTTCCCCATTTGGAAAATCATACGTCAGGTTTGTTATAAGGACTCAATGAGAAAGCTGGTTAAAATATCCAGTAATGTATCTGGCACCTTGCTTGCTTGATAGTTGTTGATATTTTCCCATCCATAGTAAGATAACATAGATTTGGTGCCAGAATTATATAGTCATACTAATTAGATACAAGGCACTAATAGATTATCAAAGCTGGTCCTTGGGTTGTCATTATTCCTGTTATGGTGCAGCATGCACTAACTTGTATGCTTCAATGAAATTGGCATCCATGGTGTCACTAGAACTTCAATGACAAGGGCTACTGAAAAAAAATTTCTCTGAACCTTTAGCTCCTGAGAAGATATAGCCTCACTTCATAATAAAGAGTATTTTCATGAGTGTCATGGAAATTGTTTACCAGCTCCCAGGGGATTTGGTTACAGTCCCAAGATTGCTTACCAGCCATAATTAAATGGTTTGTCTGCCCAGAGCCAGCTCAGTTCCATGCAGTATCTGGGAAACCACCAGCTAGGGCTGTTAGGTCTTTCTACCTAAGAAATGGTGCTCATCAAAAGATTGTTTTGTGTCTTCTGTCCATTTTATCCTCTGCTTACATGGCATGGCCTTATATTCCTCCCTATTATTTTCTCCTCTAATACCTTTTCTGGATCACAAAGGCTCATCCAATGCTTTCCCTTTCTCTGCCCCTCACACAAGGCAGCTTCTATGTAATATCATGCTGTGTCCTCTTTCTCTTATTTCTTAGGAGAATCTAGCTTTCAGCCTTGATCTCTCACTCCTTAAGTGGTCAAGCAGTGAGACAATTTCTGACCCACAACAAGGGTTAATGCCACTACCATCATGCCATAGAATGTACAAAGCTGTCTTGGGCACTTCTAAAATATGAGTGAGTCTCATTGCCAGTCACAACACAAGAAAATCCAATGGTATAAATATCTTTACCTTACATGCACACACTCATTTTCACTAGCTTCCGTTTTATCCCAAGGCCAGAAAAACACCATGGATTCTAGACAAGTTTTCCAAGCCACACTCTTACATTTTTAATACAGCAGAGTATGTTCAGGTGGTATCATTTGCATATTTTCATTACCTTAGACAATCCACACTTCAGGTTCTCTGATATGAATGTAAAGCTGAATAAAAAACATGGCTTTTCCATAGGTATGAGATCTTGCCTCTTTATCCCACTGTTTGGGTAAACATTTGTTGTTACCTACAGTATGCCATGCTTATGACATACCCTGTGAGAACAGGTCAAATAAGACACATATTATTCATGTGACATTTGCATTATGGTGAGAAAGGTAATTTACCAGTGATGACAGAATTGCATAGTAAAATCTATGCCAGAGCATGCTGAGGGAATCACACTGAATCCTAGTTGAAGGCAGGGGAAAATAAAACAAGAAAGAGCTTTTGGAATACAATCACACTAAGTTGACTCTGGAACAGTGGGTAGAAACCAGATAGATGAAGACAACTGGAAGAGAGACCCACATCTCCCTTAGCCCTCTGTCCCTTCTGTTTTTGTCACTGTAGGCTACTTTATCCCTTCTTTCTCTATTACTTAGGGACTCTGGAACTTTCACACAAAGGAATATAAATTCCTCAGTTTTTCATAGCACAATAAAAAAATAAAATCTCTATTCTTCAGAAAACAGTTACTCACTGTTTAGGACAGTTTTGCTCCACTCTATATTCAGGAATAGCCTGTAATTTTAGTTTTTGGTTTGTTTCCCACCAACTGCTCATGATACTAGGGTTGCAGCTGGAGTAGGTTACCCTGGATCTCTGTGCTTCAGAATATATACCATTTCTACAGTGCCTCACACTCTCATCTTCAGCCCTGCTCAGTGAGTCTGTAATCATGGGAACAAGGCAAGCAAATTTCATGAAGGAAGAATTTTTTGCTTGGAGAGTTCAGCCTTGTACAAGTAGCAAAAGGAATGGCTGAGCAGTCAGGAACAGTATGGAAGTTCAAGGTACCAGGAGAATATAAGAGATAAGGGAGGAGCTTATAAGGGAATTAAGGCAGCTTCAATATAAACTTGGCCTGCCTTGTGACATTTCTGTGGGGTTTTGAATATGTCACTAGCTCAGTTGTTCTGGTTAGCAGAAAATGAGATACAGCATATCTCGGGAAACAAAATGTTAGGAACAGAAACACTTGTGGGATTGCAAGAGCTCCCATTCAAATTACCAGCTTTTTTTCTAGGGAAGGACAATATTTTTCTGGAAAATTTATTATTCCTGGAAAACTAAAAGCCCTATGCAGTCTTCTAGACCTAACTGAGTTTGAGTTTCAGTGCTGTTGAGCTGCAGTGGGATGTGCCTAGCAGTTGGGGTGTGGGAGCCCCTGTTCTCTGGGGTTCAATTTTGCACAAAGTACTCTAACACCAGCTTCTTGCCAAGGTTTCAGTGGCTGTCTGTGACTATAACTAACCATTATCTTAGTCTGAGAACCTCACATAACCTCACCAGAAATTCAGAGCTGGTATAGAATTTTTTAGTCCAATGTTAGAATTTCATATAAGGGTCAATTAGAGAAAATGTCTCATCACGCCTCAGTTCATGCTGCAGGAAAAGTTCAAAACAAAAACCACAGACTGTCTGTGATTATTTAGAACATTGTTCTGGTATATGATCTACTCAAATGAAAAACAAAATGCAATTTATTCCATTACACTGAGAAATAAAGTGCATTGTAATTATTAGCAGAATGTTAGGAGACAAGATGATCTAAAGGAATTTTTTCTTTTAGTCAAAGTCAACTTTTCCAATGTATGTACTTCTAAACTATGTTAGTGATACATATTCTAATTATTTTAAGCAATAAAAGGAAGATACCATGGATGAAAAAATAATTTCCTTTTTGAAGAATAATGTAACCAAGAGAATGTTACATAATAATGTTTATAGTAACACTAAAATCACTTGAGATAATACCTTTAAAGTGCTAAAAATATAAGGCGGTATGATTATACAAGAAGAAAATAGAAATGAAACAGTTGAAGATTAAGGAGTATATTTCTGTAAGGAATTTTCAAAGGACATTTCAAGAATGGAATTCTAGTTCTCAATCTAAGGGAATAGTTACAGCTGATATTTCAGCACCTCCAGAACCTATTCTGCTCTGCTTTTGCTTTTATTGGAGTCTATCCTCCATCTTCTTCTAATTATCTATTTATTTAAAGAGGAATCAGTAGGATACCTGAACATTAAGGACCGATCTCCAAAAGAGGAGTCAAGAACTACAATGGGGAGCACCTTGAATCATGACAGAAATATGTTGACTCAGGAAATTCAAGCAGCTTCTGTTCAGGCATTGAAAACAGTGGCCCCCTTAGGGGAACACCTGGTTTCCTGGTTTCCTGAAAACTGGTGGAATTTGGGAAAGCTTAGTACAATCTCAGCTTTATTATCCTTTGTTATAACTCAGTATGATCCCTTTCCTTCTCATGCATCCAGAACTCTCTCATGGGAATAAACTACTTTCCCTCCTGGCTGATGGCCTCTTATAATTATAAGGACTTGAGGATGATAAAGCTGTGGTGTACGCTAGCCCTGATTGTCAGGGCTGATGTGAATGGTCTGGCTGGTGTGTCCTCTTCCTCATTCCTCACACCATGAGTAACTCTTCTGGAGATCTGAGAATGGTTTCCCCAAGTAGAGAAGGATTATTCTTCAATAAAAGGCAAGCTATCATAGCACTTGCCTGTTAGGGAAGTTTGTATCAGTTGAACCATCACTGGCTAATTTAAGCAGAGAATGGTGATTATTATGAAGGTATTGGGAATATTTTTAGAGGAAAATATAATATAATATTTTATGATGTTAGGAGTAGTGAGGAGCGATTTCTTATACAAGATGAAAGCACAAACTATGTCAGAAGATTAATAAATTTGACTACATTAAAATATAATTAAAAACCTGTGTATCAAAAGACACCAGAACTGAAGTAAAAACAACTGAAAACCTTGGGAAAATATTTGCAAAACATGCACTTAACAGAGGATTAGCATCTAGATGTGTAAAGGACTCTTATAAGTGGAGGGGTTTAAGATAGTGGAGTAGAATGACCCTGAACTTAGCTTCTCCCCCTGGATGCAACAAATCTATAACTATAACTATAATATGGAATAATTATCCTCTGCAAAGGACCTGAGGGCTAGATGAACAGCATTTCCACAACAAAGACAAAAAAAATTGAAATGAATAGGAGAGGCACCCTACCCCAGGTCTGGTGACCCACAATTGGGAAGTGATTCTCAAAATATGGAACTTTCCCTTGATGAGTGAAGGGATGGTGCCTCGCATCAATCACCTGACCACTGAGCCCAGCACTGGAAAAATGAACCCACCAAATGCTTGGTTCTGAAATTCAGCTGGGATTAAATCCAGGGGAACCAAAGATCTATAGGGAATGGAGGATTTTGTATAGACACACTTGACCTGAGATTCAGTGCAAAAGTAACAGTTTGAAAAGTACCTAGAGCAAAAGAGAAGACAATCCATTTACTAATCCTAAAGTGGTTTTCAGAGAGACAGGAACCTGAAGTGACTTCATTATACGGGGACATGAGGGCTAGTAGGTACTATTTTTGCAACCTCATTTTAACTTGTTGGTGATGGAATTGACAAACACCATTTTCAGTGCCTGCTCATGTATTCTGCTGGCCATAACAGGTATGTTTGATGTCCTGCCCACCCCATGTATCAACCATACCACTACTGGGCCAGGTAAGTGCATAGGGCCCTACTCTTCTCACACAGCAGCTGCACCACCGCCAGGCTGGATGAGTGCCTTGTTCCCCACCATTCCACACCACAGCTATAGACCCACTAGAGCTGAAATGCACACCCAGTCTACACGAGAGATGCCACTTGACTATCTGGCTCTGAATGTCAGGGGAGATTGTGCTTCAGGACCTACAGATCATCTCCAATACAACACCACTCCTTCAAGACTGTGAGAGGCAGCTGTTTCACCTAATACATATAGACAAACGCAGAGAGTCAGGCAAAATGAGGAGACAGAGAAACATATTCTAAACCAAAGAACAAGACAAATTCCCAAAGACCTTAATGAATGAAAAGGATATATGTAACCTACCTGCAAAAGAGTTCAAAATAATGTTCATGAGGATGCCTACCAAACTTGGAAGAAGAACAGATGAACACAATGACAACAGCAAGAAAGAGGTAGAAAATATAAGAGTACTAAACCTAAGCTACAACTGAACTGAAAAATACAATACAGGGAGGGGTTCACCAACAGAACGGCTGAAGTAGAAGCACGAATCAGCAAGCTGGGAGACAAAGCAATGGATCTCACCCAGAGAGAGGAGCAAAATGGCAAAAGAATTTTTAAAAAGTGAGGATAGCTTAAAGGACCTTGAATTGAATGGGAAAAGAGAAAAGCCAGAGAGATTATTTGACGAGATAATGGCTGAAAACATTCCTAATATGGGAGGGAAAGACATCCAGGGCCAGGAATCCCAAAGAGTCCTAAGATGAACCCTTGGAGAACCACACCAAGGCACAGTATAATTAAAACACTAAAATCCAAAGATAAAGGGAGAATCTTAAAAGTAGCTAGAGAAAAAATTTCTCTATTTTTTCTCTATAGAGGGAAACCCCATAAGGCAATAAGCAGAATTTTCAGAAACTTTATAGGCCAGAAAGGAGTGGCAACACATCAAAGTGCTGAAAAGAAAAGAAAATAACCAAGAAATTCTCTACCAGGCAAGGTTAGTATTCAGAATTGAAGAGGAGCTTAATAGTTTTCCAGATAAACAAAAGGTAAAGGAATTCATCACCAGCCTTGTAGAAAAAAGGATTTCTTTAAGCTGCAAAGGCAAGACCCTAATTGATAAAAAAGCATATGAAAGTAACAATCTCACTGGAAAAGGTAAATATATATTAAAGGTAGTGGATCACTTACAAAGCAAATATGAATGTCAAAAGATAAAAGTAGTAAATTTTACTAAAATTATGATAGTTAGTTAAGGGATACCTTAAAAAAGATATAAAATGTGTCATCAAAAATATGAATTTGTGAGAGAGAAGTAGGAATATGGCAGAGTAGGAAGATCCTGAGATCACCTGATCTCATAGACACACAGAGATAATAGCTAACTATAAAACTAATCCAAGGGAACCAAAGATCTATAGGGAATGGAGGATTCCTTTGAATCCTCCTTTGAAAACAACCCGAAACCTGGCAGAATAGACCTTTCACAGTTAATCATAGAATGTCACATTGGAAAGGACAAGAGGGGCAGAGACATGGGCAGGAACCAAACCCCCCAGCGAGACTAACCAGAAATGGGAGGGACATTATAAGCAAGGAAAAGTGAGAGGATCAGACCACACAAGGCACTCTTGGCACTAGAAAGACAATTCCCCATAACAATTGGCTTTAAAAACCAGTGGGGCTTAACTTCAGCAGGAGCTTTAAAAATCAGCATGTCTTAACTCCAGGACAGCTGAGAGCCCAAAGGAAACTGAATTCCCACCCTTCAAGGGGCAGCATAATAAATAATTCAGGTGGAGACATAGCACAGAAGCAGCAGTTTGAAAAGCACCTGGGGTATACATCAAAAAGACTTATTAAACATTCTTAGACCATGTATTGGAAGGGCAGGGAACTTTAGATTTCTCCAGGAACAAAAGTGCTGGGGTTCCATTTCTCTTCCCAGCCTAGATAGCTGAATGCTTGTTGGAGCCAGCATTAACAGTCTCCATCTAGTTTGCCAGCACTGCAAGCCGTGCCCTGATGTTTCATTGCAGTGCCACCCCATACAACCTGTCCACCTCAACAGGTATCCTTTCAAAATGTCTCCTGCCCCAGTATACTCCTGCAGGCAGGCCCAGATGGTACCAACACCAATTCAAAGTGATTCCTGCCCAGGGAAAGGGCAGCAGATAACCCCATATACCAGTGTATCTGCCATTCCATTAGCCATGCGTCTTAGCAGGTCACTCAGTGAGTAGGCCCTGTCTTTCAGTGCTCTCCCAACAGTGGCAGAGAAGCTAATTGCAGACAGCAAGTCTAACTGCCAGCCCCACCCACCAAGAAGCCTCCTGTAACCTCAAACATGTTCTTCAATATCGCAGGGACCAAATACAGCCCATAGCAGGCAAAGTTCATCGCAGTTGGCCAAGCTGAAGGCAATCACACTTTAGCCGCAATAGTAGGACACACACAGCTCACATGGGGGGAGGCTCCTGCAGGGCATTGTTAAGGTTATCGGAGATGACTGTGTTACATGGTACCATAGGACTTCTTCATAAAGCCACCATTTCCAAGTCCAGAAAATTTAGCTGACCTCCCTAATACATAGAAACAAACACAGAGAACTAGACAAAATGAGAAGGTGGAGGAATATGTCCCAAATGACAGAACAAGACCAAAATCACAGTAAAAGAGCTAAATGAAATGGAGATAAGCAATATGCTTGATAAAGAATTCAAAGTAATGGTCATAAAGATATTCACTGGACTTAAGAATGGATGAACTCAGTGAGAACTTCAACAAAGAGACAGAAAATAGAAAAAAGAACCAGTCAGAGCTGAATAATTCAACAGCTGAAATTAAAAAAGTACACTACAGGCAATCAATAGAATATTAGAAGATAGAGAAGAATGGATCAATGATATGGAAGGTAGAGCGATGGAAAAAGACATGCTGAACACCCAACAAACAAAAAAAGAGAACAGGTTAAGGGAACTCAGCAACATCATCAATCATATGAACATTCACATTATAGAGATCCCAGAAAGAGAAGAAAAAGAGAAGAGAGCAGAAAACTTATTTGAAGAATAATAGCTAGAAACTTCCCTAATCTGAGAGGTGGAAAAAGATATCCAGATATATGAAGCACAGACTTTTGAACAAGATAAACCTAAGGAGATCCACACCAAGACACATAATAATTAAAATTATAAGAAGTAATGATAAGGGTGCCTGGGTGACTCAGTTGGTTAAGCACCCTCCCCGGGGGGCACAGGGGGTGCAGGCTGCAGGACGTCTGGAGTCTGGTATGACCTCGGTCCAGGAGTTCTGTTTGTTCCTCTCCTCTCCTAGGGCGGGGTTTTTGTTGTGTTTTGTTTTGTTTTTGGTGTCTTGTTTTCTTTTTCCTCCATGTGTCTTGGCAGGCACTCATTTCTGTGGCTCTTGGCCAAAGGGAATGTTCTGGAGCTGCCAAGAAAGGAGGAGACTGGGGTTGGCTAATCCCCGGATGAACGGTGCTCCACGCTCCCCGTCCGCCCCTCACCACAGCGTTAAGGAGCCAGGAGGAGCGGCCCCGCCCAGACTCTGCTTTCCCACCTCCTGTGCCATGAGTTTCCCCAGTGCCCCCCTAGCCTTGGCTGCTAACGTCAGCCCTGTCACCACCTGGTCCTTCAGAAGAGACATCTGGAGGCGGGGTTGGGGGGGCGGGGAGGTCGCTGCTGGGAGGGGCAGGCTCCCCAGGTTTGGGGTTCCAGTTTCTGTCCCAGGCGCCAGGCACACACGTAGCCCTCTCGGCGCCTGGTGGCGAGAAGCCACCTCCCGCTCAGTCACGGGGGTCCCTGCATTAGAAGGGGTCCCCGCCTTAGATCAATCACTTGGACACTAAGGCACGTTTTAGCGTCTCTTTTCATGATCATGCCCCTTTGTC
>CM052812.1:15824934-15846213 GCA_028533885.1 Nasua narica
TTGACCTTGTTCTTTTGGAGGACTGTCATCAGGAACCAACAGACCACATTCCACTGGTGTCCTGGACTTATCTTTCTAAGTAAGTTCCTCCAGGCTGACTTTGTTCCATTAAGGCAAGGTCAGCTTGTGTTCACAACAAAATGGCTGCTTAGACAAGATGGAATCACTTAGGTTAAGTGGGTCCTAACAGTAAAGCTTTGGGATGGGTTCAAGTTTAATTTGCTATCAACTTAAAATAGACTGTTACATAAGTAGGATGTTATATGTGAACTACATGGTAAACACAAAGAAAAAACTTAGGGTGAATAAGAGAAAATGAGAAAGATATCAAAATGTAACAGTAAAGAAACCCATCAAACCACAAGGAGAGAGAGAGATGAAGAAAGAAACAGAATTTCAAAAACAGCCAGAAAACAATGAACAAAATGGCAATACGCACATGTCTATCAATACTATTTTAAGTGTACATGGACTAGATTTGCCAATCAAAAAAGTGGCTGAGTAGATAAACAACCAGGACACATCTATATACTGCCTAGAAGAGGCTCACTTAAGGTTACACACAAACTAAATGTGAAGGGTTGGAAAAAATTTTTCTATGTAAATGGAAAAGAAAGCTGGTGTAATTATACTCATAGTGATGTGGGAACAAAGGCAGGAGGAAATGCAAGTAAAGTTAAATTTCCTTATAACATGCATCCCATTGACAAATACTTGAGGCAGGCAGAGTATAACATTTCTCCTGGAAATTCTCAACTGTCTTACTGTTAGTGCCTTGAGAGAGGGAAGAAACAACCTTAACTTGACAATAGCCAAGCCCCCAGTATCCTGTGAATCTTCTTTAGAATATGAAAATCCTTTTGGAAACTTCTTGTCTTTACTTCCTCCAACTCCATGTATATAATCAGCTGCTCCTCACAATTTCCAGGCAGCAGTCTTTTTCTGCCCACAGGTCCTTAAAAATTCTTATCATAAGAAAAAAATGTGTAACTGTGGTGATGAGTGTTAACTAGACTTATTATGGTGATCATTTTGCAGTATATACTAATATTGAATCATTTTGTTGTGTACCTGAAACTAAATGATATTATATATAAGTTATATCTCAATAAAAGAGGGACATCTTTGGATTGGTTTAATTTGGGGGAAATTATTAATAAGCTGGTATAGGAAAAGATGAGAAGACAGGAAAGAATGGTTATTTTTTAGGACACATCTTAAATATGGAAGTGTAATAGTTGTTTTCTCTGTGTTGGCTTGACAAATAGCTTCCAGTTCTGAATGGTTTAATCAGTAGATCAATAGTACATAACTAATTTATGTTGTATTTAGAGATTAGATTATTTGAGGAAAATCAAAGAAGATTTAAAATTACAAAGAACAATTAAACAAAAGCTATTTTATAACACACAATTACTGTTTTATATTTGCTTTTTTAAGAGAAATTAAATAATATCCATAAAACAGAAGTCCCTATGTATTTCACTGCTCTTATTGGTAGACAACAGAATCAAAGTTTAAGCAAAAAGTTGTGTGTGTGTTTTTTTTTTAACTAACAAAAGCAGTACATCGAATCTTGAGGATGGAAGAGAATCAGGTTTGGATTCTACACAACCAGGATCTGTGCAGCTAGAAGCCCCAAGCAATCATACCATGGGCCTCTTGTAGCAGAAACACTACTACTGTTGTCAGCCATTACTCAGCACCTATGATGCCAGGGCTTGGAAGCTAAAAGTATGCCACAATACCTCACAAGAACCAGATGCTTTAATTATCGAGCATTTCCTCAGGCAGACTGACCATCTCACAATGCTCACTTTCTTGTTGTAATTGCAGGGGTTCTCTGCTTAGAAGAACCTAGGCCCTGTGGGGGAACCCCAGGTGCAATGAGAAAGGGAGGGCATGAGTGGGGAGTGGCCAATTGATAGTGTTTTTTCTCCAGTCCTTTACCACCACACTACAGGTCTTTTTCTCCTGTAAACTTTCCTACCTCCAGAAGTAACCAATATACATATTTATCTGTGAACAATATACATTTCAAATTTATATACATTCCATTTTCTTTACATGGTTCAATAAGCTGCTTTTTCTTTTTCACATATTTGATACCTATTCATTTGGATATATTGTTCATTGGTACTTTCCATCTGAATAAATGCCTTTTTTTCCATTCTCTTTTGAGATTTAGTTTTAATTTTTTTACTTTTATAAAGGGGAGTAAAATTAATATCATTGTATATATTTTCATGAACACATTTAGTCAAATTACGTAGGACATAGTTTTTCAAAATTCCTTGGAGGTAAAATCAGCTAGGGGCACTTATTACAAATATAGCTTCCCAGGCTCCTCTATAAGAGTCAAGGGCAAGCTGGAAATCTGAGCAACTCAAAACAAAATAACTCAAACAAATGACAAAAGGACCAAATAGTAAACATATTAAGCTTTGTGGGTCATGTGCAGTCTCTTGCATATTCATCTTTTTTACAACTCTTTAAAAATGTGAAAACCATTCTGAACTTAAGGGGTATACAAAACAGGCTGGTAGTTTGCAGAAACCTGCTTTGGTGAAGAAAGGAAGTTCAGTCATGTGGAACTAGTAGCAACTATGCTTTTACCACCTAGACTTGAAGGATGGGAGAGGTTACCGGGACTTGAAAAGAGGAAGGATGTTCTGTAGCCAGGTATACCCCTTGAAGGGGCCCATGAGAGAGCTGACCTAGAGATACCTTTCAGAAAGTAATTAAATACATGAACCTCACTGCTCTGAGTTCCCCACTTGACTAAGTCAACCCTGAAGACAGGGGAAATGAAGTCCTGTTATATCATCATGATGTACAGCCTTCTGGAATAGAGAGTAGGGCGGGCGAGGCTGAGTGGCTTTGGAGGAGCCAACAGAAGGTACCTAGTACAGCTGAGATAGAACCTGAGAGTCTGTCAAGATTAGTTGACCATAGAGTTGCGGGTCCATATCTGGGCTCTCTATTCTGTTCCATTGGTCTATGTGTCTATTTTTTGTGCCAATACCATGCTATCTTGGTGATAACAGCTTTGTAATATAGCTTGAAGTCAGGCAATGTGATGCCTCCAGCTTTGTTTTTCTTTTTCAACATTCCCTTGGTGATTCAGGGTCTTTTCTGGTTCCAAATCAGATTTAGGATTGTTTGTTCCAGCTCCTTGAAAAATGTCAATAATATTTTAATAGGGATGGCGTTGAAAGTGATTAGTCTGGGTGGGATAGACTCTTTTTTAAAGATTTTATTTAGTTATTTGAAAGAGAGAGAGGAGAGAGAGAGAGAGAAAGAGAGAGGAAGGGAGAGAGAGAGAGAGAGGGAGAAAGAAAGAATGAGCTGGGGGAGAGGCAGAGGCATAGGGAGAAGCAGATTTTCCAATGAGAAGGGAACCTTAGGTGGAGCTCAATCCCAGGACCTTGGGATTATGAACCAAGCTGAAGGCAGACACTTAACTGAATAAGCCACCTGGGTAGACATTTTAACAATGTTTATTATTCCAATCCATGAGCATGGAATGTTTTTCAATCTCTTTGTATCTTCCTCAATTTCTCACACATTCTTCAACTTCCTCAATTTTTTTCATAAGTGTTTTATAGTTTCTAGAGTATAGATTCTTTACCTCTTTGGTTTATTCCTAGGTATCTTATGATTTTTCTTGCTATTGTAAATGGAATTGATTCCTTAATTTCTCTTTCAATAGTTACATTGTTAGTGTATAGAAAAGCAACTGATTTCTGTGCATTGATTTTGTATCCTGCCACACTACTGAATTGCTGTATGAGTTCTAGTAATTTGGGGGTAGAATCTTTTGGGTTTTCCACATATAGTATCTTGTCATCTGTGAAAAGAGAGAGTGTGACTTCTTCTTTGCCACTTTGGATGCCTTTTATTTCTTTTCATTGTCTGATTGTTGGCGCTAGGACTTCTAGCACTATGTTGAATAAGAGTGGTGAAATGGACATCCCTGTCATGTTCCTGACCTTAAGGGAAAATCTCTTAGCTTTTTCCCATTGACAAATCAGGAAAGATTATCCAGTAGGAAAAAAGTCTCCTCAATAAGTGGTGCTGGGAAAATTGGACAGCTACTTATAGAAGAATGAAACTGGACCATTCTCTTACATCATACACAAAGATAAACTCAAAATGGATGAAAGAACTCAATGTGAGGCAGGAATCCATCAAAATCCTAGAGAACATAGGCAGTAACCTCTGACATCAGCCACAGCAACTTCTTTGAAGACATGTCTCCAAAGGCAAGGGAAACAAAAGCAAAAATGAACTATGGGGACTTCTCAAGATGAAAATCTTCTGCACAACCAAGAAAACAGTCAACAAAACTAAGAGGCAACCCATGGAATGGGAGAAGATATTTACAGATGACATTACAAATAAAGGGCTGGTATCCAAGATCTATAAAGAACTTCTCAAACTCAAAACTCAAAAAACAAATAACCCAGTCAAAAAAATAGGCAGAAGACATGAACGGACACTTCTCCAAAAAAGACATATGAAAAAATGCTCCACATCACTAGCCATCAGGAAAATACAAATCAAAATCATGATGAGAAACCACCTTACACCAGTTAGAATGGCAAAAATTAACAAAGCAGGAAACAACATCTTGGAGAAGATGTAGAGAAAGAGGAACCCTCTTACACTGTTGGTAGGAATGCAACTGGTATAGCCACTCTGGAAAACCATATGGAGGCTCCTCAAGATGTTAAAAATAGAGCTACCCTAAGACCTAGCAATTGCACTACTGGGTATTTACCCCAAAGATACAGGTGTAGTTAAAAAAAGGGCCACATGCACTCCAATGTTCATAGAAGCAATGTCCACAATAGCTAAACTGTGGAAGGAACAAAGATGCCCTTCAAAAGATGAATGGATAAAGATGTGGTTCATATATACAATGGAATATTACTCAGCCATCAGAAAGGATGAATACTCACCATTTGCATCGACATGGATAGAATTGGAGGGGATTATGCTAAGTGAAAGAAGTCAATCAGAGAAAGACAATTATCATATGGTTTCACTCATGTGTGGATCATAAGGATTAGCACAGAGGATATTAGGGGAAGGAAGGGAAAACTGAGGGGTTGGAATCAGAGGGGTAGATGAACCATGAGAGACTATGGACTTTGGGAAACAATCTGAGGGTTTCAGAGGAGAGGGGGATGAGGGGATGGGGTAGCCCAGTGATGGGTATTAAGGAGGGCATGTGTTGTAATGAGCACTGGGTGTTATACACAAATAATTAATCATTGAACACTACATCAAAGACTAATCATGTACTGTATGGTGACTGACATAAAAAAAAGAACCTGGGAATTTATGCTTTTAATAATAACCCAGATGATGTTGATCAAAGCTTGAGGAACATTGTTCAAGGGTATAAAGCTAAATGTGCTCACAGTGTATGTAAATTATCCATTTTAGCAACATTAAAAGAATAATGTGACCATATCAATTTAACATACACCAGCAGCATATAATTAGTTTCCTCTTCAATCTGACCAAATACTTGATAGTCAAACTTTTCCATTTTTACTAATTTAATGGATGAAAAAGTAAAAATTTAAAAGTAACATATAGCTGATTTCCAGTGAAGGTGAACATACTTTCATATATTTGTCTTTCCAATATCCCTTCCTTTTTGACTTTATGTTCTTTGCCCATTTTTCTACTATATTATTTTTCTTGTCTTTATTAATGAGTCAGAATTTTTTTATTTATTCTTTATATTTTTATATATATAACCCTATGTCTAATATAACTACAAACACTTTTTTCTAGTCCATGGTTTATTTTTTTCATTCTGTTTGTTTTTTGCTGTACAGGATTTGAGTATTTTTATGTAATAAAATGCTTAATCTTTTTAAAAACTTATATCCTTTAGAACTTGCTATGACTTCTATCTACAGTTCATTCACGTGTTCCACTACTTTATTATACTAATTTCATAGTTTTGTTTTTCATACTTAATATATCTGGTATTTGGAATTTTTTCCAAACATGAGAACATACTAAAATACATATAAAATTATGCTGAATTACACTATTGATAAATTAGTACTCCCTGTATTTAAGATTTATTTAAAGGACTTACATTATTATCAGGGCCAGCGTGAACAAATTATTAGATAGTAGATTTTGAAAATATCAATTAAGAGAATTTTGAAAGAAAGGAGATATTCAGTTTTGACAGTCTTTAGGTAAAAAAAGAGTATTGCATTAAGATCAAAGAAAGTAAAAGCAAATTAAGTCTTGTTACTACTAATGGAAAAATATTTCTCAGCATAATATTATCATGTATTATAAAAATAATTTAATATTAAAACATCCAGTCATTTGACTAATAACTTGTTATTTCTGTTAAATTTTGGAAAAGGAGAAAGGAGATACTTTTAACAGACAGAAAATGATAGTAAGATAATTTTAGAATCTTTCCAAAATGGTGGCCAGAACACATATATATACCTCAACCACACCCAAATTACTACTGAAACAGGATAATAAATTAATTGAAAATACGTATGATAACAAGAATTCTGAAAAAAAAAAAAAAAAAAGAGTTTTGGAATAACAAGACAGTGGTAGACCAGAACATTTTTGAGGAAATCCTGGAAAATATAAAGTAGATGAAATTAGATTCATTGAGGAAAAGGAAAAAGATCAGGGATGCCACCATTTCCCCCAAACAGAGGCATAAATAACTCTTTCTCTGGGGAACACCTTTATAGCTCCAAGCTCAAAGCCAGGAAAATGCTGGGTAATTATTTAAAGACCCACTGTCTTAGTCCATTTGGGCTGCTGCAACACAAATACTACATACAGGGTCACTCAAACAATACTTATTTTACACAGTTCTAGAGGCCAAGGAGTCCAGGATCAAGACACCAGCAGATTCGGTGTCTGGTGAGAGCCTACTTTCCTATTAATGGCAGAAGGGATGAGAGAGCTCTCTGAGACCTTCTTTATAAGGGCATTAATCCCATTCATGAGTTCTACCTTTAAGACCTAATAACTTCCCAAAGGCCCCACTTCCAAATACCAGCACAGTGATTAGGTCTCAGCACATGAATTCTGAGGAGACACAAATGTTCAATCTATAGCACTCTGCTCACCCCGAAAAGCCATGCCAGAGAAGCCTTTCACTGACCACTAGGGAAAGGCCTCTGGAACAAATCCCCATTATTGGTGTAGTAAGCAAAGAGTTGAAGATGAAAGATTATCCTCTTAAACAAATGTGATTAATCAGCTGGGGGGGAATTTGTAGAATAGATGCCTTGGCCTGAAAGAAAAAGAACAAAACTTGAGGTAACTCAGGACCTATGTATCAGAAACTGTAGATTTTTAAAAGTCAATTCTTTTAAGATTGAAATACTTGTGGGGCACCTGGGTAGCTCAGTCAGTTGAGTGTCTGGCTCTTGGTTTTCGCCCAGGTCATGATCTCAGTGCCTTGGGATTGATCCCTGTGTCAGGCTCCATGTTCTGCATGGAGTCTGCTTGAGATTCTCCTCTCCCTTTACCCCCACCCTAACATGAGTGCACACATACTTTCTAAAATAAATAAATGAAAATCTTAAATAGAAAAAAGAGTGAAATAGTTTTAGTTGAGTGCTCCTTGTTTTGGCAATTTGGGGGCCCATGATTTGCGTGTCTTCTCCATTCCTGTTGGTATGTTCTGTTCACTTCCTTAAATCTCACAAGGGGTCAATCTTTCATTTCACAAACACGTATTGAGTGCCTACCAGGAACGGATAGGAAATGAGATGGATATGTCCCTGCCCTCACGGTAGTTACATTTTAGAATGGGAGCACATTCTGGGCAGCTAGGCAGCTCTATTTTTAAGGATATGTTGAAGAAACAGACCTAGACAAATGGAAGGGGGAAAATCTATTGGACTTCTATTTGTCTTCAACTTTCCTTCTGTCCCCTTTTGTTTTTCCCTTCAGGGAACTGACCCTTCTCCCAGCCCCTTACTGGTGAGGTTATCAAACATGAGGTTCTTCCTCTCATCCTTGCAAAAGGGTAAATGTATGGCTGAAACAGTTTTCTTTGCTAGAAGTTTGAATCTTGTCTGGAGTGAATTAAGGAGAAATATGTTTGGTGCTGTCTTTTCAAGGCCACTCCTTAAATAGGCTGCCCATCATTTTTTTTTTTTTTTTTGTTCTCTGTGGCCTCCTGGACACCTGGTACCTTTCCTTTAGAGGCAATTTTCTGTCTCCAATTCGGTATATTGCTCTGAATCTTCTCAGTGAATTCTTTATTCATTATCTGCTTAAATTAGCCAAAGTTGATTTCTGTTCTTTGTAACCAGTTACCCTACTTTTACACAAAACCAATTCAGGTGTCTATAGTAAACCTAGTACTTCAATTAAAAAAACACAAGAGCACCTGACTGGCTCAGTCGGTAGAGTATGCAACTCTTGATCTCGGGGTTGTGAGTTCGAGCTCAATGTTGGGTGTAGAGATTACTTAAAAATAAAACAATCTCAAAACAACAAAACAACAACAACAAAAACACACTGACAACCAAAGAGCACATGACATTTGTAGAAATTAACAACAGGAATATAACCAAGATGAGCAAGTAGAAAAACTGATGTCAGAGTTAACAGAAGCACAAGAGATAAAGTTATGGTTATAAAACATAAGTTATAACCTTGACTATGAAAAATGTATATAACAAAGATAAGGTTACAGTGATAGAAATGGTAGGATGTATAAATGTGTTAAATTTCTCATCTTAATGGGAAGCCAATAAACTCCTTATTATTGATGATTCAAGCCAGAGAGTTTGAATGTATTAAGTTTATAATAGTCAACCCCCCAAAATCTAAAAACTAGGAACTACTCAGAGAAACTACTTGAGGGAGACATGGATTTGAAGTCAAAAAAAGAGGGAAATTTAGGTTCCTCTGCATGGTTTGAGTTTTTTTAAAACACATCTGGGTATTACTTTAAAAAATTAAACCTAGTTCAAATTTAAAAAGTATAGTTTGTATTATACAAATGATATTATTAGTTAACACATTATGTTCCATTTTTAACTAAGAAATTATAGCCACTTGGGGGCGCCTGGGTGGCTCAGTGGGTTAAAGCCTATGCCTTGGGCTCAGGTCATGATCTCAGGGTCCTGGGATCGAGCCCCGCATGGGGCTCTCTGCTCATCAAGGAGCCTGCTTCCCCCTCTCCCTCTGCCTGCCTCTCTGCCTACTTGTGATCTCTTTCTGTCAAATAAATAAATAAAATCTTAAAAAAAAAGAAATTATAGCCACTTGGGCTCAGATATTTAGGAATCTTCAAATCTCATTCCTAACCAATGACTCTTCCCTTAGGGTCCATAAGTATGAAGTATGCACACAGGAGTCAAAGCAAGGCAAACAGAAGGCAAAGTAACACTTTAGATCTAGCTGTGGCCTTATTCAGCAAACATGCTCAACATGGTGAAACTAGTTTTCTGGGCTTGACACATTTGGTAGGCATTTTCTTCCTAAATAAATGGGGAGCCAGTCAAGCAGGCTGTGAGGCAAGCTTTGTCCATTTCCCCCCGCCTATGCCAGAGTTGGATTCTACAGACAGATGAAACAGAAATCCAATCCCAAGCCCACCTGTCATCACCAGAGAATTTGAAACCTTAGAGACAAAGCCCAACAGAAATAATTCCCCTCCTGTCAAACTGATGCAGGGAGGGAAAGCTTACAAGTGATAGTGAGCTGTCTCACTTTCACTGTCTCACATAGTGAGCTACCTTTTCCACTTAAAGCAGCCCCTATCCCATCCTATTTCAGTCACATGGAAGCAAACAGCAGGAAAAGAAAGGCTAAATAATCCCACCTACGTGTGCTGAGGTCCTTAGCCTGGCTAGATACACTGAAATCACCTGGGAAAAGTTAAGACTTCTAAGGCCTGGAAGGCATCCCCAGAAATGGAATTAATTATTCTCGGGTGTATTGGATATTGGGCATTTGAAAATTTCCCCCAGTGGGATATGAATTAATAATCCCGAAACTATTTTTCTATATACTAGAATAAAAAAATAAGTGATGGATGACTGACGGTGAGAGTCAGTTTTCTCAGAAAGGGAAATTATAGATAAATAAGAAGTGAAAGCTAGAATAAACTTTGTGAACTAGAGTTGGAGACATCAGTATGAACTCATGTTTAGCTACACACACAGAGATAGAGTTACAGATAGGTATTGATACATAGGCTAATATGTAAGTATATATTACCTAACTCTTTCGCTGAAAACAATGATGCTCAAATAGCAATGACTCACCATTTTTAGTTATTAGATCATGGTTTATAATTACCATTCCTTAATTAAAGTAAGAAGGTCTTTGGAGAAATGGCTGGTTCTGGGAGCAGGGCAGGGAAAACACAAAATAAGCTTGGGAATCTTGTACTACAAGAAAATAAACGGTGTTCAAAAAATAAAAGGATGGCGTCATGTCAGAAGGACAGAGGTATCAACCTGAAAGAACTCCCAATGACCAAAGCTGGAAATATTTAAGCAATAAAATAAATGACATAAAATTGGATTATAACCCAAAGTGTAAGATGATTATACATGAATCCATACTGATATACTTAAATAACTTAACTAATAAATGGAAAGAAAGAGATCTTTCTTACAAAATAGTTCCAAATAATTTATGTAGCTATGTCCTCTTTCATGAGGTAGAGCTTAATTTTTCCTTCATCTGCCTGAGGATGCGCTAGACTTTGTGACATGAGCCCAAAAAATAAAGTAGGTAAAGGGAAAAATAGTAACTTTATGATACAGGAATCTGGAAAACATCAAGTGATGAAGGTTAATATTGCCTGTGATGTCATATGGCTATCATGGATCCTCTGATGTGATGAGAAGGGCATTTCCACTCTACAGCATACTTTCCATAAATCTAAATACCAGTCTAATTATGGTAAAATATTGGATATACTCAAACTGAAGGACATCTTACCTACTGCTACTCCTCAAGATTGTTAGGAAGAAAAAAGAAAGAAATGGTTATTGACCAGAGGAGATAGAGAGACATAAGATCTCAGTGCAACCCAGTGCTCTGAATTAGATCCTGGAAGAGAAAAAGGATGCAATTGAAAAACTGATGAAATATGAACAAAGTCTGGATTATAGTTAATAGTAATGTACCAATGTTGGTTTCATAGTTTTGACAAATGTACCACAATAATGTGAGATGATACTGTGAGAGGAAACTGAAACTGGGTCAGAGGCATATGAAAACTCTGCATTATATCTGAAGCTTTTCTGTAACTCTAAAATTATTCCAAACAAAAATGTTATTAAAATAACAATAACAACAACAACAACAACAAAAATGACAACAAACAATCAGATGAAGTATTGGCCAGTAGTGCTCAGGACAGAAGTAGAGATGGGCACAATGATCTTAATAAAATAAAGCTCTGCCAATATAGCAAAAACAAATTCTCCAGATTATTCTAATTGCAACCAAATTTGAGAACCACTGTTTCAACTCTTTTGAAAGCTTTGTTACTAGGATACTAGACCAAATTGGAGTCTTCAGTTTTCATCAACGATTCCTTCTCCTGTGGAAATGGAAAGTGGAAGAGGCTTGAGGAAGTGAAAACAGGTCATTTTCCACACAGAGCAGTGATCTTTTTTTTTTTTTTTTAGATTTTATTTATTTATTTGACAGAAAGAGAATACAAGCAAGCAGAGCAGCAGGCAGAGGGAGGGAGAGAAGCAGGCTCCCCACAGGGAGCCGACGTGGGGCTCGATCCCATGAACCTGGGATCATGACCCAAGCCGAAGGCAGATGCCCAACTGACTGAGCCACCCAGGTGCCCCACAGACCAATGATCTATATCAGGGTTGTGGAAGAACACTGACGATTGTGGATATTTAATAATTCTTCTCCTTCTTCTTCTTCTTCTTCTTCTTCTTCTTCTTCTTCTTCTTCTTCTTCATTTATTTCAGACAGAGAGAGAGAGAGCATGAGCATCTGGGCAGGTTGGGGGGTGTGAAGATGGAGAAGCAGACTGACTCCCCACTGAGCAGGCCACCGTGGGACTTGATCCTGGAACCCCGAGATCATGACTTGAATCGAAGGCAGATGCTTAACCATCTGAGCCACCCAGGTACCCCTAATTTTTCTTGATTTTCACTAAATAGGCTATATAAGTATACATAGGGAAATACAGAAGGAGATTTAAGATTAAGTCAGCACTGGATTATAGTGGGACACTGTGTTGATATTTAGGAGGTGCCCATTTCAGCAACTTAAATTGATTCCAGAGAAACAGAATGCAAGGGCAGTTTGCACATGTTCACTGGCACATAGAAAGCACTCAGTGCATATTTATTGAATAAATGGCTTAATGTTCTCCAGTGGTCAGTGCAAGAGATTAGGGGAAAAAAGTCTTGATCTTGAATCACAAAGACATTACTTATGAAGTAAAATGGCAGCATATACTTAAACTTGAAAAGAGTTCTGGCATAAATTAAGAAGGCTTAATAATGTACCATTAATATTAATGTAACCAATCTTTGTGCTTATGTACCATGGGGAGAGAAGAAATGCTCCTAATATGAGAAAAAGCTGCTTTTTGTTTTTCAAGGATTTATTTAATTTCACTTTCTGAGGTACAAAGTTCATTTTCAGAAAGTACAACCTTCCCCCTCTTTACATATCAGTGAACAATACACTGTCTTGGAGCTCAAGAATTCTTGCTATCTCCTGGGAAATGTAGTAGGGCACTTCTTCATTCCTGAAGCCAAACCCATCTTGGTAGATGATCTCGTAGCCTAGGGGAGAAACAAGACTGAAAGTAGATCAGAGAAAGGAAAGAAGAAGTGGGAGAGTGGCTGGACTTGAGAAGTGAACTGTGAAGCAGGAAGAACTAGATTCCACATAAGAACAATGAGTCAGCCTTTCCTTCCTAAGCCAGAGAAATCAGTCCTGCCCTAACAGGATGTTTGGAAAGGACAAGGGGCTAAGGAAATGTCTTGAGAGGATTTGGGCTAGGACCTCTCCAAAGAAAATATTGTAGAAAAGTTAAACGAGGAAACAGATACCTGAGACTTGTTATTCCCCCTGAGGCGTTTCATTTTGTTGTTTTGAGCTGAGGAAAAAAGGATTGAAGAAACGTAGGCTCACCACAAATAGACGTGCTCACAGACTGCTCACTCCCCAAATTCCTAAGCATGTAGGACAACTGTGGGAAGTTGGAATGATGGAAAATGTAAACCAAGGATAAAACAAGGGAATAAGGTGTGTATTTATAAAACTCAAGCTAAGCATTGTAGCTTAGCTACTATGATCTTCCCAGATCCTGATCATACTGGCAAATTTTTTCATTATCTGAAACAATATCTAATGAAAGTTCCTTTTTCACTATGGGCAAAATATTTTTTGATATACGAATGGTGTACATAATTCATGCATACAGTGTGATAAGTTTGGAAGTAAATAAACATGCATGAAACCATCACTGCAATCTAGGCTATAAACTTATCCATCATCTCCAAAAGTTTCCTCCTGCCCTTTTTATTATTATTTTGTGATCAGAAAACAATATAAGATTTACCATCTTAACAATTTTTTTTCTTTCATAAGCCAGAGAATTAGTAGATAGGGGACTAAAGGTTAGATTATTTTGTTAACTGTATGGAAGCACTGATGAAATATGAATAGTAACATGAGAATCCACTGAATCTGAATCAGTGTCTTTCAAACCAGGACAAATTAGGAGAAGGTAATTTCTTTCCTAAATGAAGCTAAAACTCAACTCCTCAGTCCAAAGTATTCTATCTCCTGTTTTGAATTGAAGGCAATTTCACCTGCTTAAAAATTTCAAGAAAAGATTAAATCACAATGGGGCTTACATAGTACTCTGAATTTATTTATCAATATTATTTATTGAATATCCATTATGTCTTAGGCACAGTTTGAGGCACAACGATTCCAGGGCAAACAAGAAAAACTATCATCATGGCTTTCCTAGTATGTAGTTATCTCCCAAGTAGCAACAGATTCTTTGAGAAGGACATGGATTTAGCTCTCACTTCAGAATCAATAGAAAGCATAGCTCTGAATTTCTAGTAACACATGTCTGGGATTCTGACCTAATCACACACAAGAACAGAGACAAGTGCTATATCTGAAGAGAAGGATAAAGTTGTAAAAAGGTCAAACATATCCCTCTATCCATCTTCATTAAGAACACAGACATGTTGAAATATTTTTCTGGATCTGTCTCTTCAGGCAAAGGAAATAAAGGCAACAATAAACAGTTGTGACTAGATCAAACTAAAAAGCTTTTAGACAGTGAAAGAAACCACTAACAAGACGAAAAGACAACCTACTGAATAGGACAGTAGGTTGATATTTGCAAATGATATATCCAAAATATATCACTTGGATTAATATCCAAATATATCATTTGGATTAATATCCAAATATCCAAATATATCATTTGGGTTAATATCCAAAATATATAGTTATATAAATAACTATATATATAATATATAGTTATATATATAGTTATATAAATTATATATATATATAAGTTATATATATAGTTATATAAATGCCAAAATATATAGTTATATAAATAACTAATATAACCGAACACCCCAAAACAAATAATCTGATTAAAAATGGAAGAAGACCTGAATAGAAGACATACAAATAGTCAATATGTAAATATGCCCCAAATCACTAATCATCAGGGAAATACAAATCAAAACCACAATATATCAATCAGCTCCCATCTGTCAAAATGGCTAAAAAACAACAAGTAATAGCAAGAATTGTGAGGACATGGAGAAATGGGAGCTGTCCTGCACTGAATGTAAATTGGTGCAGCTAATATTGAAAACAATATGAAGGTTCTTCAAAAAATGAAAAAAAGAAGTACAAAATGATCCAGTAATTCTACTTCTGAGTAAAATGAAAATGGTAATTCAGAAATATATATTCACCTTTATGTTTATTGCAGAATTACTTATAATGGTCAAGATATGGAGGCAACTTAAGTGTCCATCAATAGAGTAATGGATAAAAAAGATGTGATATATGTATATAATGTAATACCACTTAACAATAAAAAAAATGAAATCTTGCCATTTGCTACATGAATAGACCTAGAGGTCTGTTACTTATGCTAAATGAAATAAACCAAAGACAAATAACATATGATAACTTGTATGTGGAATATTAAAAACAAATAAAAAACAATAAAAGAGAAAAAAACAGAGTCATAAATATAGAGAACAAACTGGTGGTTGCCAAAGGGAAGGGGTGGGGAAATGGGTGAAATGGGTGAAATGGGTGAAGGGAACTTAAGAGGTATAAACTTACAGTTATAAAATAAATATTTCATGTGGATTAAAGTACAGCATAAGAAATATCATCAGTAATATTGTAATACACTTGTGGTGAGCATTTCATAATGTATACAATTCATAATGTACACATTTCATAATGTACATTATATATTAACTATACTTCAGTTAAAAAAAGAACATAGACATGTTGGAGTTGTGCAAGTGGTAAGAACTATTCTACTAACCTTGACCTTACATTTTTAGTAAGACATTTTAGTCTCTTACATTTTTAGAGTAAGTAAACCACTTTCAGAGATTGCTACTGTTTTACATAATTCTGTGAGAGCTTGTGAAATTGTTTATTGTCTGAGCCCCTGTTTCCTAATGTGTGAAATCGTAGCTACTTCACATAGTAGTCATCTGAATAAGAATAATAGAAATTATTACTTTATTCCTAATTACTTTAAACCCAGCAATGGGTTGATCCTCATGATGATTGGTTTTTCCCCTTTTCATTTTTTGCAAGTAAATGGCTGATGGTTGAAGTGACAATTTCCATTGGAAATGGTCACACCTGAGAGGCTGGAATGAGTAGTAATTAACAGAGATGATGTAGAGACAAACATTGATCAAGAAGGGCCAGAACACAACCGAACTGTTTTCCAATTCTGAGATTCTATAAAAGCCTTGGTTAGATGTTGTCATATGGCATTGTGGTTTCATCTTCCTTAATAAGCAAGTCTGGACATCCAATCTACTTTAGGTTTAGGTCAAGGCCTACTTGCTTATCAAGCATCTGATGTGGTCATCACATTTCCAGTGCTTCTAATACATGACATTTAATTCTTCCAACACCTTGGTGGGAAAAGGACTTTAAAGATGTGACAAAAAAAGGCTCAGCAAGATAAAAATTCAATGTACATTTAACATAATAATATTTAACACAAAAATTCAGCACAAACTCAGTAAGTGAAAGAGTGAGAATTTGAACTCAAGACCGTATATTAATTCACATCCACGTTTTCCTAACTCATATCCGTAGTCAGGTTAGGATGCAGTTAAGTTGAAACTTGATTTATTTGGCAGAAGAGACCATAGGTAGTGGGTACGTTTTAACTTTTGGCACCTGGTAACCAATCTTTGCATATATATGCTCTGTTAATGTCATGTTAGCAAGGGCCACCTGTGTTTCTCCCTATTGCTGAGCTACTTGGGCAGCATTTTACCCTGTGGGTTCTGGGAACACAGGTGTGGGAACTAGAGTGAAAGCCAAAAATCTAATGCTTTTGAACTCCCAAAGCATAGGACTCTGGGCTCTCAAACTCTCAACGGAAGACACAGTGGATATAAAGAGAAGAAGCTGCATTATTTTTCATCTTTTTTAGATTTTAAAAGGGTGCAGGGCAAATGAGGTAATTGTAAGTCATGTTTTTTGTAAGTCACTGGTATATTAGAAATGGCTGTTAAATATTTTGTCATGTCATGGTTGAATATGGAATGTGAATTGCATTTAAAGTTTCTCATCAAGCCTGCAGAAAACAATTTTGCCTGGAGGCATCAATTTGCAAGTTAAGCAAACCAGACACCAGTTGTATTTCATAACATGCTGAAGAGATACCCAAAAAAACAAGGGCGCTTTGGAAGAAGTGCTAATTCTCATTAGGTCAGGTGTGGATGGTAAGAATTCTTCTCTAAGCCTTTGCAGCCCGTTTATGTATGAAGGAAGCTCAGCCTAAATTTCTCCTTTCCTAAGTGACAGAGGCTGAGAGAGTTGAAAACAGAGGAAACCAGCTTTCTTTTCAAAGGTCTGCTGGGCTCTGGTAGTTATATCACAACATTTAGCAGATTATTTAGACACTATTTTGCATACCGAACTCAAGCTTTGCATTAAATATTTGCAACATGGAAGGCATTATACATAGAGGATAAAACCTCCAAACAAAAATTTTCTACTGCCAACTGTCTAAGAAGTAAACGATTTCTACTCCAGTATTTGGTATAATCTGTGTGTTGTTGGGATTTGTTCAGTTACCAAGGAAATGCCTGGAGAAAAAAAGCACTATAATTTCTTTTAGTACTACAAAAATGACCCCACTTAGCACTGTGAACTGATTGAACCCTGCCCTGTAATTTGGTAAGAGTCATAAGGGCCTCAAATGTCTTTCACTGCTCTTCTTATGAAAAGCAGTTGGCTCAAATAGCTTGTGTTAAAGAATATTCAAGAAATGCCGTGGTTTAGCTAAAAGCTAGAGCATATGTTTAAGGCAGCATATTTCTTTAGAATTATATCAAATAATGATTCGTTTGTATTGGAAGTTCAGGAATGTGAAATGGTTGGTCAGCCTCAACTGCTAGTGTGCCATTTAATTTTATTTCTCAATGAAAAATTATCATTTGTTACCCACTGCAAAGTTATTCTTAGGCTTCAAGGTAAGCAGAGGGAAAAAAATATTTAGCACTTGGGTCATATACGAATTGGCTAGGAAATTACAGAAGTAAAATAGATGAGTCGTTATCAGATTTGGTATTTTCATCATTTGAAATGTGTCTAAACTCATTACTTTCTTACTGCACTTTTCATCAAAGGAATTGACACAAATTTTACACCACAGTGATCTGAATATTAGAGCTGAGATCCACTCTTCCCTACTTGCTGATGGGCAGTGATCTGTCAGGGAGGCTAAGAACCTTGCTAGGGAAAGAGGTAGGTAATATTTTGTTTGAGTTGTTTGTTTGCTCTTATACTTGGGCACACTGTTACTCTCTGATGTCTTGGGCAATATCCCTAATTACTTTAAAAATGTGGTGTTTTGGGGCGCCTGGGTCGCTCAGTGGGTTAAAGCCTCTGCCTTTAGCTCAGGTCATGATCTCAGGGTCCTGGGATTGAACCCCGCATCGGGCTCTCTGCTCAGCAGGGAACCTGCTTCCCTTCCTCTATCTGCCTGCCTCTCTGCCTACTTGTGATCTCTCTTTCTGTCAAATAAATAAATAAAATCTTTAAAAATGGGGTGTTTTGGGGGTGCCTGGGTTAAGCACCTGACTCTTGGATTCAGCTCAGGTCACCATCATGAGATCAAACCCCACATCGGGTTCTGAGTTCAGGGGGGAGTCTGCTTGAAGATTCTCTTCCTCTGCCCCTCCCCCCACTTGCTTTCTCTTGCTAACACATACCTATTCAAATTCTACCCTTTCCATAAATCCCAAATCCAATTGCAAATTCTTTTTGATGCTATTGCAGCTCATCCAGGCAGCATCATTAAAACTTGTACAAATAAAACTTTTTTTTCCAAACCACTAAGGCACTAAGTACTCTATGGAATTCATCTGATTTTCCCCAATGAATCCAATAGCCTCTTTTTAGCATTCAGTTTCATCAGTATCTCTGCATGATTTAACACCATTCCCCATGACTGCTGAGATTCTGTCCTCTCTTAGGTTGCCCCTTAGTCTTTCCTTCCTTTACACACCATTTGTTCATTCATTCATTAAACATTTATAGGGTGCTTAGCCAGTATGAGGCTAGGTACTGAGGATGTGCAAATACAGTGATGAATAAAGTGGGTTCCCCTCCATTAAGATGTTCACAGCTTCAGGGAGAAGAAGAGTCAGAAACCAGCAACTGTAGTTTGATTATTCCTTTTTGTAGTTATGTGTAAAGTCCACTGTTTATGAAAGTACAGAGGAAGAACTTTTAAAATCCAGGTAGGAGAAGAAATTAAGGATGGCTTCCTGGGGAGGTGACCCTTGAGTTGAAGCTTGATGAAGAGGTAAAACTTATTCGGGTGAAGGAGAGAATGAGTTTTTCAGGCAGAAGGAAGAGCATTTCTGAAAAAAAAAAAAAAAACCTTGCAGGTTGGGAGGCAGTGTGGTATAGTGGAGAAAGACTATATACAGTCCCTGGAGCTGGATATGGGATTGGATCCTGCCATGTGACCATGGACAAATTGCTTAATCTCTGAGAGCCTCAGTTTTGTCATCTACACCATGGGAATAATACCTACCTTATGGTGTTTTGGGGAGTAGTTTAATAATAAATAAAATACATTATCTGTATTATATATGGGCAGTAGATACCCAGTAAATTATCTATGGTTATAATGGTAATGATGGTGTGATGGTTAATTTTATGTGTCAGCTTGGCTGGGCCACAGTGTCCAGATATTTGATCAATTTATTCTGGATGTTTTCTATAAAGGTATTTTTGGATGAGATTAACATTTAAATTGGCCCCTCAGCCTTTATAATGTGAGTGGGCCTCATCCAATCAGTTGAAGACTATAAGAGAAAAAGCTCACTTCCTTTGAGCAAGAAGGAATTCTGGCAGCAGACTACCTTGGACTTGAACAAAGGTTCAAGGATCCTTCCTTGAGTATCTAGTCTGCTGGCTTACTCCAGCAGATTTTGGACTTATCAAGTCTCCACAACTGTATGAACCAATTCCTTAAAATAAGTATCTCCCCACCCTTCTCTACACACACACACACACACACACACACACACACACACACACACACACACACACACAGTTGGTTCTATTTCTCTGGAAAACCTTAATACAGATGGCTTACTGGAACCAATATCAAAGTGGCTACTCAAAATCTCCACTTGGATATCTAATTGGTGTTTATAGTTTAATATGTCCTAAACTGAGCTTCTAATTTACCCTCCCCCTTTAAGACCTACTCTACCTGCAATCTTCCCAATTTCACTAAATATCAACTCTATTCCTATAATTGTTTGGTCCTCAAACCTTGATGTTATTCTGAACATCCTGATTAATTGGTAAATCCTGTCAGCTCTATACTCAAAACACATCCAGAATTCAACCAGCTTTTACCACCTCCACCATTATCCCCATGGTCCAAACCACCTGGATTATTGGAACACCTCTGAAATGGTCTTTGTACACCTCCTTCTCAGAAGCCAGATTGATCCTCCCATTCGCTGCTCCAAACCATACAGGGTCCCCCTGAGATTGACTGCTTTTCTCTGAGGGTGCATTAAGGAATGGGGCCCTGAGCTCTCGGTTCCTATGGAGCTGGAGATTGGGAGGCTGCCATTTTCATTCCCGTCCTCCAAAGCTATATGGAACACAATCAGGGAACCCAAACTATTGAGCGCAAAACTGAGCAGATTACTTAGCTTGGCCACTGGCAAGGGTGCGGCAATTCTGACTAAGTTAAAGACATTTGAGAATCCCTGTAACAGTGCCCCTCCCCTGAAGATCAGCAAGAACATCCAGCCAAGACTAAGTTAACCAATCAATGAGAACTGCAGAACTCCAGAGCAGGAGAAAGCAACACATAGAATACATGGCTTTCCCCCCATAATCCTTCAGTCTTTCAAAGTTAAAATTTTTTAATATTTTCTTATTCTATTTTTTAATTGTTCCTCTTTCTTATTTTAATTCTTAATTAATTTATCCTATCGATACCTTTATAAAAATCTTTTAAAATTTTCATAGTTATAGTCATATTTTATCCCTTCATTGTATTTAACCTTTTTTTTTTATACACATATAGGTTTTTTTTTTCTTTAAAATTTTGGGATACAATTTCTTCTAATATATCAAAATATACCCTAAATCTACCATATGGCTTTGTCTTAGTCTCCAGCTATATCACATTCTTCCCTTTTTATTCTTTTTTCAACCTTTTTTTTAAATTCTTTCATTTTTATTTATTTATTTTTTTCTCCCCAAATATGTTTATTTTAATTTTTCAGTGTTACAAGATTGATTGTTCATGCACCACACCCAGTGCTCCATGCAATACGTGCCCTTCTCGATACCTACCACCAGGCTCACCCACCCTCCTACCCCTCCCCTCCAAAACCCTCAGTTTGTTTCTCAGAGTCCACAGTCTCTCCTGGTTCATCACCTCCTCCGATTTCCCCCCATTCGCCCTCCCTTCCTTCTCACGATGCCCTCCATGATTTTCTT
>CM052812.1:15846713-15867894 GCA_028533885.1 Nasua narica
CAGTAAATTAGACAATCTGGAAGAAATGGATGCATTCCTAGAGACATATAAACTACCAAAACTGAACCAGGAAGAAATAGAAAACCTGAATAGACCCATAACCAGTAAGGAAATTGAATCAGTCATCAAAAATCTCCCAACAAACAAGAGCTCAGGGCCAGATGGCTTCCCAGGGGAATTCTACCAAACATGTAAAGAAGAATTAATACCTATTCTCCTTAAATTGTTCCAAAAAATAAAAATGGAAGGATAACTTCCAAACTCATTTTATGAGGCCATCATTACCAGGATCCCAAAAACCAAACAAAGACCCCATCAAAAAGTAGACTTACAGACAAATATCCTTGATGAACACAGATGCAAAAAGTCTCACCTAAATACTAGCCAATAGGATCCAACAGTACATTAAAAGGATTATTCACCATAACTAAGTAGGATTTATTCCTGGGCTGCAAGGTTGATTCAATATGTGCAAATCAATCAACGTGATACAATACATTAATAAAAGGAAGAACAAGAACCATATGATACTCTCAATTGATGTTGAAAAAGCATTTGACAAAGTACAACATCCTTTCTTGATCAAGATTCTTCACAGTGTAGGCATAGAGGGCACATTCCTCAACATCATCAAAGCCATCTATGAAAGACCCACAGTGAATATCATTCTCAATGGGGAAAAACTGTGAGCTTTTCCACTAAGGTCAGGAACACAGCAGGGTTGTCCACTATCACCACTGCTATATAACATAGTACTAGAAATCCTAACCTCAGAAATCAGACAACAACAACAACAACAACAAAAAATAAAAGGCATTGAATCAGCAAAGAAGTCAAACTTTCACTCTTTGGAGAGTATGTGGAAACCCCAAAAGGCTCCACTCCAAAACTGCTAGAACTCATATAGGAATTCAGTAAAGTGTCAGGACATAGAATCAATGCACAGAAATCAGTTGCATTTCTATACACCAACAGCAAGACAAGAGAAAGAGAAATTAAGGAATTGATCCCATTTACAGTTGCACCCAAAAGCATAAGATACCTAGGAATAAACCTAACCAAAGAGGCAAAGAATTTGTACTGAGAAAACTATGAAGTACTCATGAAAGAAATGGAGAAAGACACAAAGAAATGGAAAAACGTTCCATGCTCATGGATTGGAAGAATAAATATTGTGAAAATGTCTATGAAACCTAAAGTAATCTACACATTTAATGCAGTCCCTATCAAAACACCATCAACTTTTTTCAAAGAAATGAAACAAATGATCCTAAAATTTATATGGAACCAGAAAAGACCATGAATAGCCAGAGGAATGTTGAAAAAGAAAACCAAAGTTGGCAGCATCAGAATTCCAGACTTCAAGCTCTGTTACAAAGCTGTGATCATTGAGACAGTTTGGTACTGGCACAAAAACAGACATATAGATCAATGGAACAGAATAAAGAGCCCAGAAATGGTCCCCCAACTCTATGGTCAACTAATCTTTGACAAAGCAGGAAAGAATGTCCAATGGAAAAAAGCCAGTCTCTTCAACAGATGGTGTTGGGAACATTGGACAGCCACATGCAGAAGAAGGAAACTGGACAAGTTCCTTACACCACACACAAAAATAGACTCAAAATGGATGAAAGACCTCAATGTGAGAGAGGAATCCATCAAAATTCTTGAGGAGAACACAGGCAGCAACCTCTTTGACCTCAGCCACAGCAACTTCTTCCTTGAAATATCACCAAGGCAAGGGCAGCAATGAACTATTGGGACTTCATCAGATCAAAAGCTTCCGTGCAGCAAAGGAAACAGTCAACAAAACCAAAAGACAACTGGCAGAGTGGGAGAAGATATTTGCAAATGATATATCAGATAAAGTGCTAGTATCCAAAATCTATAAAGAACTTCTCAAACTCAACACTCAAAGAACAAAGAATCAATCAAGAAATGGGCAGAAGACATAAACAGACATTTCGGTAAAGAGGACATCCAAATGGCCAACAGACACATGAAAAAGTTCTCAACATCACTCAGCATCAGAGAAATACAAATCAAAACCACAGTGAGATACCACCTCATACCATTCAGAATGGCTAAAATTAACAAGTCAGGAAATGACAGATGTTGGTGAGGATGCAGAGAAAGGGGAACCCTCCTACAATGTTGGTGGGAATGTAAGCTGGAAGTACAGCCACTCTGGAAAACAATATGGAGGTTCCTCAAAAAGTTGAAAATAGAGATACCCTATGACCCAGCAATCTCACTACTGGGTATTTACCCTAGAGATACAAATATAATGATCTAAAGGGACACATGCACCCAAATGTAGCAGCAATGTCCATGATAGCCAAATTATGGAAAGGTGTTCATCAACAGATGAATGGATAAAGAAGGTGTGGTATATGTATACAATGGAATACTATACAACCATCAAGAGAAACTAAATCTTGCCATTTACAATGACGGTGATGAAACTAGAGGGTATTGTGTTAAGTGAAATAAGTCAATCAGAGAAAGGCAATTATCATATGATCTCTCTGATATGAGGAATTTGAGAGGCAAGGTGGGGGTTGTGGGGAGTAGGGAGGGAAAAATAAACAAATTGGGATCACAAGGGAGCAAACTATAAGGGCCTCTTAATCTCACAAAACAAATTTAGGGTTGCTGGGAGGTGGGGTGGTAGGGATAGGGTGGCTGGTTTATGGACATTGGGGAAGGTATGTGCTATGGTGAGTGCCATGAGATGCGTAAGCCTGCTAATTCACAGACCTATACTCCTGGGGCAAATAACACCTTATATGTTAATAAAAAAAAAGAAAATAAAAAAATGACGCTGATGCTGGTGGTCCTTGGACTGTACCTTAGGGAACATTAACTGGGACTGTGTCCCAAATAATATAAGCCATATCTGGCTCACAGATGTATTTGACTTGGTCCAGAACTTGTTGGCTTATGAAGGGTTTAAGAAAAAGTACATTACTTAAAAAAACTTAAAAATTAAAATATTGCTTAGAATATCCACACTTCCAGATTTCTATTTTAATTTGATGACCTGGCAGCATTGGACCTATATTGCTAAATAGTAATAATTGGCTATAGCTTGGTGGGAGCTGCGTATTTCTTTTAAAAAGGACATGTCAACTCCATGTTACCACAGATGCCACCCATACTTAATATACCTTAAACACTGCATTCATCCAAATTACTCACAAATTCTTAGAAGACATTTGAGTCTGGGACCCCTCACCTAACCAAACCAACCCTAAGATGGGAGTAGTCTCAGGTTGGAACAATTCTATATATATCCTAAAACTCGAAAAGGCTGCTGGTCACTGCCTGAAACCAGGAATCCCAGAATAGGAAAAGCAAAGACTATTTCTGTGAGGGGAATGAAGAAAATTGCATTTTGATTATTTTTCTCATGATTCCATTCTAGAGGAAAAATAAACTACTGTGTAATTTCTATATTAAACATTTAATACATTAGCCAGAGTTTTACTGGTAAAAAGCAATTAGTTTTACATAAATGTGTAAAAGATGTACATAAAGATGTACATTGAGTTTTTCACCTTTTACCCATAAAAAAAAATGAATAATCAGTTCTTGGTTCCTCAGAAGGACCCTGGGTAACTAACCAGCACAATGCCATGTACACTTTGAGAGTCATACTCCAGAAGGAATATTCTGATTGAATTCCAGCAATTGCTTTGAAGTGCCAGAGTTCTCTCCCAGGACACTCTCTTATGGTCAGGTTGTCAGTCCAGTTTTGGTTGTGATCTGGTCTGTGTCACTCAAATGTAATCCAACCCAGTCCTAAATAAACTTGTCCCAATTGTCTCAAGAGTGGATTAAAATATACAGGCAACCATCCTTTGGAGAGCCCAGTATAAACATACATAAACCCCAGTCTGGGAGTCCAAGCCTCCAAAGGAGTAGCAGTCCTTTGGAAGTAGGAGCCACATTTGTGACACTGAAGGACCATTATTGGTAGAACTGGTGACTTAACAATAAGGCTGACAGGCACTTTAGTAAGATGTGACTTTGAGGTTGACAGTAAACAAAGGTAATGGCCTCTGAAGGGACACATAGAGGCATTTAGGGCCATGCTAAAGGAAGGGTGGATTTCCCAGCTTCTAGTGACTATAATTGGTGGAAACTTGGTCAAAAATACTTTCCATTGTCATTGTTATCCCTCACCTTGGCTACTTCCCTCTGCTTCCAAGGCCTAGGAAACAGCAGCTAAATAGACAATAGAGTCAGTCTTAAATAGAGGTTCAAGTATCACTCTTTCCCTATTCAAAAGCACAGAATATATTTGTTCCTTCATTTTCATAGGAGTTTTTAAAAGTTATCAGTCTGTGCCAAACCCACAGTATTAAAATGAATACTTACTTTTATCACCCTCCAAGTGTCTGTTGTAGGATTCCCTAGGACTACTTAGTGAATTAGATGACTGTCCAGCCTCATGCGGTCCTTGGCCATAGCTGGCAGCCCCACCCCAGTCAACCAATCTACACTCAACTCCTGGAAAACCATGTGAGGATGAATGATTCATTTTCTGTTTTCACACAGAAAATCAACATATTGGAAAGAATGTAGGCTTTGAGGTTTGAAGGACTCAGGTTAGGATTAAACTTTTGCTACCTCTTGGAAGTAGTCCCTCTAGCACTTTATTTGCCTTCCTGAGCTTTGGTTTTCTCATCTGTAAAACAAAGATAATAGTGCACACTCCATAGAGTTTGGGCTGAAGTAAAAGAAGAACATGTAGGGGCGCCTGGGTGGCTCAGTCCATTAAGCATCTGCCTTCAGCTCGGATCATGATCCAAGGGTCCTGGGGTTAAGCCCCTCGTCACTGTCCCTACTCAATGGGAAGTCTACTTCTTCCTCTCCCACTCCTTCTGCTTGTATTCTCTCTCTTGCTGTCTCTCTCTTTCTCTGTGTGTCAAATAAATAAATAAAATCTTTAAAAAAAAAGAACACGTAAAAAGAATCTAGTCTATTACTCACTTCACCAACACTCCATAAAGGGTCATTAATTTGGTTGTTATGGTTGCTCCTACACAAAGAGTGTCACAGGGAATCCAAGAGCCATAGAATTGAAAGGGATGTTTTTTAAACTTACTCCTTTTAAGGGGCACAAAGCATTTCAGACAAGGGATTATCCAGCCTTTGTTTCACATTGTCATTTCCATTAATTAACATCCATAATAATATCACCTGACATTGTTTGCATACTGACTTTGTGTTAAGTTGTGGTATTTAATGCTTACTCTGAACATATGACATGAGTAGTATTATTATCTCCCTGCTTTATAACTGAGGATCTGGAAGCTTAGGAAAGTTAAATCACTTGCCCAAGGTCACATTGCTAGCCTTGATCCCTGATATTCTCACTACCATTCATTTTATGCTATCTTCAATATTCAGACTCCCAAGGTCAGTATTGCTGCCCATACAAACCCTTCTTTTGTCTTTCCAGACAAAAACCAGGCAAATGGAACACACATATCTTCCAGGCATATAAAGCCCCTACTGATACTAGAGCCACAAAAAAGTAAACACACCTGATTCATCAGCCTTCTGTTTTTGTGACCTCTTTTCATTCTAGTTCTTTCCCACCAAATTCAGAAGCAAAAACAATTTTAAATGCCCTTGACATTTTCTGTGATGATGTGCAGTGGTGCACCCTTTCTGAAATCTCTTGGAGATTCTGGTCTGAGTCCATTTGATAATTGTACATGTAGAGGGGCTACCTTACTATATTCAATTGAGTTAATCCAGTGTAGGTCTAGTGGTGACACTGTTATAAGTATAGCTGTGAAAAGGTAACTAGGGAATTTGAGGGACAAGGTGAAACCACCCCTTGGGGGTGGAGTCTGGTTATATAGGGGTCAGTTCAGTCTGTTAGGAGGTACTGTGAGTTCATCTGAGGATCTGTTACTTGGTGCATAGGCAGAGTATGTGTGGTGGATGGCAGGTAACTCTTTGGCGGGGACCTTCTGTGTCTGCAGGTTCAGGGAGTCAGATTATCAACCGGGGTAGTGGTCTGGCTCTTTTGAGTAAAGAGTGTTTGGCTTATACTAGCAATATGTACTCTATAAATATTTGTGAGATCATTGAATAAGAGTAACTGAAGAAAGGAGGGAAATGTGAAGACAAGAATGGTCTTACCATCAGTAGCAGCAAAAAAGGACACTTTTGGAGTGATAAGCAGAGAAGGAGGTGACTTTTCAGGTCAGGTAGTCAGTCATAAATGACAGGTTTACTTCCAAAATATGACATAAATCTCCACACTGAGTGGTGGATGGATAAAGGAATGATCCATCTATATGAAGTTTATAGTGTTTATAACTGTGGGGTGGGGATTATGGACAGTTTATTATTTGCTTCTTTTTATTTATCAATGTTTTATTATTTTGTTTTCTTATTCATGTTTGTTAGAGTTTACCTAAACATTTTGCTTGGACCTATTACATCTCTCAATTAAATCTGTCAAAGCCTTTGTCCTTTTCCTTTATGGAGAACTGACTGAAATCTGTCAGTCAGTGAGCCTTAACAAGACTTTTTCCTAAATTACCTAAGTTTGCTTAACTCCATCTGCTTATTCACATCAGCCAGCAGTTGTCAAATGTGCCATTTTTTTTAAATGTGCCATTTTTATTTTATTTATTTTTTATTTTTTTTTAAGATTTATTTATTTGACACACAGAGAGAGAGAGAGAGATCACAAGTGGGCAGAGACAGGCAGAGAGATGGGGGAAGCAGGCTCCCTGCTGAGCAGAGAGCCCGATGCGGGGCTTGATCCCAGGACCCTGAGATCATGACCTGAGCCGAAGGCAGTTGCTTAACCAGCTGAGCCACCCAGGCGCCCCTAAATGTGCCATTTTAAAATGAATCTTTCCATCAGTTCTTCACAGCCCTTGTTTCAGGTGCTTTTCTAGGCTTTCCCAGATATCAGTTAGGAAAGGGAGATTCACATTATGCAGCCCTATGGATGATAAAATCCCATTAAATTTTGGTAGCTGTTAACAGATATTTACAACAATATTATAAGAAAAGCTGTTTCCCAGCCCAGTCATTGAAATGATTGGAGAATACTGTTGGCTTTGCCAGTGGAATGTATCTAGCCTGAACCTTGACTTGGGTATTTTCTCCCTTCTTTGTCTCACCTTCCTACTTTTAGCCTGAGAATCAGTGTCACCTGGGGTTGGATGCCAGTCTCTCAGTGCTCAGCAGGATAAAGAGAAGGGGAAAGAATATTGTTTGACATTCAAGAATGTTTAAAGTTTATTATTTCTGAATGTGCTGTTGTGTACAAAGCAATTATGCTGCACCCTGCTGACTCCGTCTTTGCTTGGATTTTGTCTCAGCTCTGTCTTGTCTGGTGTTTATCTACATTAAAGTTCTCTTTCTCTCTCCCACTCTCATTCTTGTTTCTTTTGTAAATAAAATATCTGAAGAAAACAGAGGTGAAGAATAGAGATGGGAAGCAATGTGTCTGGAGATTTTTTTCTGTAGGATTATTGTACTTTGAGAAATAGATGTAGAAGATTCCCTTGTTTTGTGTTCAATGTAAAATTCAGGCTTGTGTATAAACTTTGGAACTCATGTAATTTCTATGTTTAAAGAATAAAGTTCTGGTGTGGTAATCAGCCACAGTTTATAGTGAACTCTCTGTAATCTAGGTCAGGGGTGACCAGACACGAAAGGATGAAGTAATAGGTTTGGCTTTTTGTTTCCTCTTGCTTTTCTTTTGCTAAGATGAAAGATGGGGATCTTTCTTTTTCCAGGGTACTCCTGCCTTCATCAAGCCCTGTCCCTTTGAAAGAACTGGTATTAGGCATTTATACTTTAATGTGAACGGAAGTCTCTGTGTTAGCATTTGTAAATCTCATCTCTCATTTTGTGTCTAAAGATGGTACTCTGAGAAAGCATTTAGATAAGAGGCATAAGTCTGATGAAAGTTGAATGCCTCCTCAAACCCTGTGTCTTCCTTCCTTCCTTCCTTTTTTTTTGTTTCTTTATTTTTTTTCTTTCTCTCAAGGTCAGTGATTCATGAGTCTAAACCCTGTGTCTTAAAGTACCACACAACAGTAACCAAAGGAGCAATGAGCAGGTTCTGTTCTGGTGTGAATAAGTTAGAGCAGAAGTCTATAATACACTCTCATGTGTTTTTATATAAAATAAGAATTACATATTTAAGAAGACAATATCTGTTTATTTTTAAATCTTTATTATTTTAAAACATTTTTTATTTTATTAAATTTTCTATTTTAATTTCAGTATAGTTAATACAGTATCATATTAGTTTCAAGTGTACAGTATAGTGATTCAACAATTCTATATATTACTCTGCTCACCAGGACAAGTGCACTTTTAACTCCCCATCACCTATTTAACCCATCTCCCACCCACCTCCCCTTTGGTAACCATCAGTTCTCTACAGTTTAGAATATGTTTCTTGTTTAGTATGTCTCTCTTTTTTTCTTTGCTTGTTTGACTTATTTCTTAAACTCTACTTATGATTGAAATCGTATGGTATTTGTTTTTCTCTGACTGACTTACTTTGCTTAGCATTGTACTCTCTAGCTCCATCCATGTCATCACAAATGGCAAGATTTCATTCTTTTTACAGCTGAATAATATTCATATTATTCATATATTCATAATATATTGATATGGATAAAGAAGATGTGGTGTTTCTATATATGTATACATATATGTATATGTGTATATATGTATATACACACCACATCTTTATTTTTTCATCTATTGATGGACACTGGATTTTCATATCTTGTGTAAATAATGCTTCTATAAACATAGGGGTGCATGTTCATGTATCCCTTTGAATTAGTGTTTTTGTATTTTGGGGCTAAATGCCCAGTAGTGTGATTACTGGATCATAGAGTAGTTCCACTTTTAGCTTTTTGAGGAATCCCCGTACTATTTTCCACGGTGCCTGCATCAATTAGCATTTCCACCAATAGTGCATGAGGGTTTTTTTTTTTTTTTCTCCACATCCTCACCAACACCTGTTATTTCTTATGGTTTGATTTTAGCCATTCTGATAGGTGTGAAGTGATAGCTCATTGTAGTTTTGATTTGTATTTCCCAAATGATAAGTGATGAGGAGCATTTTTTCACATGTCTGTTGGCCATGTGGATATCTTCTTTGGAGAAATGTCTGTTCATTTCATCTGCCCAGTTTTTAATTGGATTATCTGTTTTTGTGTGTGTGTGTGTGTTGAGTTGTACAAGTTCTTTATAAATTTTGGATACTAACCCTTTATTAGATATGTCATTTGCAAATATCTTTTCCCATTTTATAGACTGTCTTTTAGTTGTGTTGATTGTTTCCTTTGCTGTGCAGAGGATTTTTGTTTTGATGTAGTTCCAATAGTTTATTTTCATTCTTATTTTCTTTGCCTCAGGAGACATATCTAGAAAAATGGCCAATGTCAGAACCCTGTGCTCTCTTCTAGAATTTTTATAGTTTCAGTTCTCACATTTAGGTCTTCAGTCCATTTGAGTTTATTTTTGTTTATGTGTAAGAAAGTGGTCCAGTTTTCTTTTCTTGTGTGTAGCTGATCAGTTTTGCCAACACCATTTATTGAGGAGACTATCTTTTTTGCATTGGATATTCTTTCCTGCTTTGTCAAAGTTTCATTGACTGTATAGTCATGGGTTCATTTTTCATTTTCTATTCTTTTCCATTGATTTATGTGTCTATTTTTGTGCCAGTACCATACTGTCTGGATTACTACAGCTTTGAAATATAACTTGAAGTTTGGAATTGGGATACCAACAGCTCTGCCTTTCTTTTTCAAAATTACTTTGGTTATTTGGGAGTAGGATACATGTTTATTAACTTATATTTCCTGATCACAGGCCAAATGCAAGAACAAGAATTAAAGGAGATGAAAGCCTTATATATAAACTAGAGTTTTTGTTTTTGTTGTTTTGTTTTATTTTTACTACTTCCAAGTGATAAGCTCCATCAGGCTAAGTACTTATCTTTACTTAAATTCAATTAACCATCATATAATACATCATTAGTTTTTGAAGTAGTGTTCAGTGATTCGTTAATTGCACATAATACTGTGCTCATCCCATCACATGCCCTTCTTAATGCCCATCACCCAATTACCCCATCCCCAACCCTCTTACACTCCAGCAACCCTGTTTGTTTCCCAGCATCAAGAGTCTCTCATGGTTTGTCTCCATTTTTGATTTCTTCACATTTAGTTTTTCTTCCTTTCCCCTCTGATCCCCTGAGTTATTCTTTATATTTCACATATGAGTGAAACTATATAATTGTTTTTCTCTGATTGACTTATTTCACTTAGCATAATACCCTCCAGTTCCAACCATGTTGATGTAAATGGTAACTATTCATCCTTCCTGATGGCTGAGTAATATTCCACTGTATATGAACCACATCTTCTTTATCCATTCCTCTGTTGAAAGATATCTCAGCTCCTTCCACAGTTTGGCTATTGTGGACTTGCTGCTATGAACATTGGGGTGCAGGTGCCCCTTCTTTTCACTACATCTGTTTCTCTGGGGTAAATACCTCGTAGTGCAATTGCTGCATTATAGAGTAGCTCTACCTTAACTTCTTGAGGAAATTCCATATTATTTGCCAGAGTGGCTGTACCGGCTTGCATTCCCACCAACAGTGTAAGAGGGTTCCCCTTTCTCCACCTCCTTGCCAACATTTGTTTTTCCCTGTCTTGTTTATTTTAGCCATTCTGACTGCTGTAAGGTGGTAGCTCATTGTGGTTTTGATTTGTATTTTCCTGATGCCATGTGATGTGGAACATATTTTCATGAGTCTGTTGGCCATTTGTATGTCTTCTTTGGAGAAGTGTCTGTAAATGTCTTCTTCTCATTTCTTGACTGATTTTTTTGTTTTGTTTTGTTTTTTCTGAGTGTTGAGTTTGAGAAAATCTTTATAGATCTTGGACACTATCTCTTTAACTGATATGTCATTTGCAATTATCCTTTATTCTGTAGGGTGCCTTTTGGTTTTGTTGACTGTTTCCTTGGCCGTGCAGAAGATTTTCATCTTGATGAATTCCCCAATAGTTCATTTTTGCTTTTGTTTCCCTTGCCTTTAGAGACATGTCTTGCAAGAAGTTGTTGTGGCTGAGGTAAAGAGTTTACTGTCTGTATTCTCCTCCAGGATTTTGATGGAGTCCTATTTCATACTTAGGTCTTTCATCCATTTTGAATTTATCTTTGTGTATGGTGTAAGAGAATGGTCCAGTTTCATTCTTCTGCATGTGGCTGTCCAATTTTCCCAGCAACATTTGTTAAAGAGACTGTCTTTTTTACACTGGATATTCTTTCATGCTTTGTCCAAGATTAGTCAACCATAGAACCTAGAGTCCATTTCTGTGTTCTTTATTCTGTTCCATTGATGTCTGTGTCTGTTTTTGTGCATGTACCATGCTGTCTTAATGATCACAGCTTTGTAATAGAGCTTGAAGACAGGGATTGTGATGTCCCCAGGTTTGGTTTTCTTCTTCAACATTCTCCTGGCTATTCAGGGAATTTCTGGTTCCATACAAATTTTAGGACTATTTGTTCCAGCTCTGTGAAAATGTTGATGGTATTTTGATAGGGATTGCTTTGAATGTGTAGATTGCTCTGGGCATCATAGACATTTTAACAATGTTTATTCTTCCAATCCATGAGCATGGAGTGCTTTTCCATCTTTTTGTGCCTTCCTCAATTTCTTTCACAAGTGTTCTGTAGTTTCTAGGGTCCAAATCCTTTACTCTTTGGTTAAGTTTTTATAGTACCTTATGGTTTTTGATGCAACTGTAAATAGTATAGATTCCTTAATTTCTCTTTCTTTAGTCACATTATTGGTGTAAAAAAATGCAACTGATTTTGTGCATTGATTTTGTATCTTGCCACATTGCTGAATTGCTGTATGAGTTCTAACAATTTTGAAGTGCAGTCTTTGAGTTTTCCACATAAAGTATCAAATCATCTGCAAAGAGAGAATTTGACACTTTGCCAATTTGAATGCCTTTTATTTTGTTTTGTTGTCTGATTGCTGAGGCTAGGACTTCTGGTACTATGTTGAACAGTAGTGGTGAGAGTGGGCATCCCTGTCTTGCTCCTGATCTTAAGAGAAAAGTTCTCAGTTTTTCCCCATTGAGAATGATATTCACTGTGGGGTTTTTGTAAATGTCTTTTATGATATTGAGGTATATTCCCTCTAGCCCTATACTTTGAAGAATTTTAACTAGGAAAGGAGTCTGTATTTTGTTAAATACTTTTTCTGTATCAATTGAGAGGATCATATGGATCTTGTCTTTTCTTTTACTAATGTGGTCTATCATGTTGATTGATTTGCAAATTTTGAACCACCCTTGTATCCCAGAAATAAATCCCACTTGGTTCTGGTGAATAATCCTTTTAACATACTGTTGGATTCTACTGGCTAGGATCTTGGTGAATATTTTGGCATCCATGCTCATTAGGGCTATTGGTCTGTAATTCTCCTATTTGATGGGGTCTTTTGTTTGGGATCAAGGTAATGCTGGCCTCATAGAACAAGTTTGGAAGATTTCCTTCCATTTCTATTTTTTGAAATAGTTTCAGAAGAATAGACATTAGTTCTTCTTTAAATGTTTGGTAGAATTCCCCTAGGAAAACATCTGGCCCTGGATCCTTGTTTGTTGGGAGTTTTTTGATTACTGCTTCAATTTCCTTGCTGGTAATGGGTCTGTTCACATTTTCTTTTTCTTTTCTTTTTTTTTTTTTGTTCACATTTTCTATTTCTTCCTGTTTCCGTCTTTGTGGTTTAGAAGTTTTGAGGAATGCATCCATTTTTTCTCAATCGTCTAATTTGTTGGCATTTAGTTGCTCATAATATGTTCTTAAAATTCTCCGTATTTTCTTGGTATTGGTCATGATTTCATTCATTTCGTTTATGATTTTATTTATTTGGATACTTTCTCTTTTCTTTTGAATAAGTATGGCCAGAGGTTTATCAATCTTATTCATTCTTTCAAAGAATCTAGTTTTGTTGATCTGTTCTACTGTTCTTTTGGTTTCTATTTCATTGATTTCTGCTCTGATCTTTATTATTTCTCTTCTCCTGCTAGGTTTAGGCTTCATTTGCTCTTCTTTCTCCAGTTGATTTAAGTGTAAGATTATCTTGCATATTTGGGGTTTTTCTAATTTTTTAAGAGAGGCTTTTATTGCTATGTACTTCCCTCTTAAGACTGCCTTTGCTGTATCCCAGAGGTTTTGAACAGATGCCTTTTTATTCTCATTAGTTTCCATGAATTTTTAATTTCTTCTTTAATTTCCTGGTTGATCTATTCATTCTGTAGCAGGATGCTCTTTAACCTCCAAGTGTTTGAGTTCCTTCCAAATTTCCTCTTGTGATTGAGTTCCAGTTTCAAAGCATTGTGGGCTGAAAGCACACAGGGAATAATTGCAATCTTTTGGTGTCAGTGGAAACCTGATTTGTGACCTGGTATGTGATCTATTCTGGAGAATATTCCATGTGCACTTGAGAAAAATGAGTATTTTGTTGTTTTACGATGGAATGTTCTATATAAATTTGGGAAGTACATCTGGTCCAGTGTGTCATTCAAAGCCCTCACTTATTTGTTTATTTTCTATTTAGATGATCTGTCCATTGCCATGAGTGGGATTTTGAAGCCCCCTACTATGAATGTATTATTATCAATATGTTTCTTTACTTTGGTTGTTAATTGATTTATATAATTATCTGATCCCATGTTGGGGTCATAAATATTTACAATTGTTAGATCTTCTTGTTGGATTGACCTTTTAAATATGATATAGTGTCCCTCTATATCCTTACTATGGTCTTTGGTTTAAAAACTAATTTGTCTCACATGAACATTGTTTTCTTTCGAAGTCCATTAGCTTGGTAAGTGGTGCTCCATCCCCTCACTTTCAGGCTGGAAGTGTCTTTAGTTCTAAAATGAATCTCGTGTAGACGAAATATGGATGGTTTGCTTTTTTATCTAATTTGATAGCCTGTGTATTTGGGTTGGAGCATTTAGCCCATTTATGTTCAGAATAACTATTGAAAGATATGAATTTAGTGCCATTACATTGCCTGTAAAGTCCGTTTCTGTAGATTGACTGTTTTTTTTTTTTTTCTGCCTATGTAACTCTTGGGGTCTCTCTTCACTTACAGTATCTCCCTTAATATTTCTTGCAGGGCTGTCCTGGTGGTCATGTATTCTTTCAGTTTCTGTCAGTCCTGAAAGCTCTTTATCTCTTCTTCCATTCTGAATGGCAGCCTGGCTGGATAATGTATTCTTGGCTGCATGTTCTTCTCATTTAGTATCCTGAATATATCTTGCTAGCCCTTTTTGGCCTGCCAAGTTTCTGTGGATAGGTCTGATGTTATTCTGATATTCCTCATTCCGTACGTAAGGAATATCCTCTCCTTAGGTATTCTCAGAATAGCTTCTTTTTCTTTAAGGTTTGCAAGCTTCACTATTATATTTTAGGGTGTTGAACTATTTTTATTGCTTTTTCCCCCTTTTTTTAAATTAACATATAATGTATTATTTGCCCAGGGTACATGTCTGTGAATCATCAGGCTTACACATTTCACAGCACTTACCATAGCACATACCCTCCACAATGTCCATAACCCAGTCATCCTATCCACACCTCCCAGCCACCCTCAGTTTGTTTCATGACTTTAGGGTCTCTTATGGTTTCTCTCCTTCCTGATCCCATCCTGTTTCATTCCCCTCCCCCACCCACCACAACTCCCCACCCTGCCTCTCACATTCTTCATATAAGAGAGATCATAATAATTGTTTTTCTCTGATCGACTTATTTTGCTTAGCATACTACCCTCTAGTTCCATCCACATCATTGCAAATGACAAGATTTCTTTTCTCTTGATGACTGCATAGTATTCCATTCTATACATATACCATACCTTCTTTATCCATTCATCTGTTGATGGACATCTAGGTTCTTTCTGTAGTTTGGCTATAGTGCACATTGCTGCTATAAACATTCGGGTACATGTGCCCCTTCAGATCATTACATTTGTATTTTTAGGGTAAATACCCAGTAGTGAGACTGCTGGATCATAGGGGAGCTCTATTTTCAACTTTCTGAGGAACCTCCATACTGTTTTCCAGAGTGGCTATACTTCCAGCTTACATTCCCACCAACAGTGCAGGAAGGTACCGCTTTCTACACACCCTCACCAATAGCTGTCCTTTCCTGACTTGCTAATTTTAGCCATTCTGACTGGTGTGAGGTGGTATCTCATTGTGGTTTTGATTTGTATTTCTCTAATGCGAGTGACGTTGAGCACTTTTTCATGTGTCTGTTGGCCATTTGGATGTCCTCTTTGCCGAAATGTCTGTTCATGTCTTCTGCCCATTTCTTGATTGGATTATTTATTCTTTGAATGTTGAGCTTGAGAAGTTCTTTTAGATTTTGGATACTAGCACTTTATCTGATATATCATTTGCAAATATCTTCTCCCATTCTGTCGGTGTCTTTTGGTTTTGTTGACTGTTTCCTTTGCTGCGCAGAAGCTTTTGATCTTGATGAAGTCCCAATAGTTCATTTTTGCCCTTGCTTCCCTTGCCTTTGGTGATGTTTCTGGGAAGAAGTTGCTGCGGTCAATGAAGGTCATTGAAGTTGCTGCCTGTGTTCTCCTCAAGGATTTTGACGGATTCCTCTCTCACATTGAGGTCTTTCATCCATTTTGAGTCTATTTTTGTGTGTGGTGTAAGGAACTTGTCAAGTTTCCTTCTTCCTCATGTGGCTGTCCACTGTTCCCAATACCATCTGTTGAAGAGACTTTTTTTCCATTGAATATTCTTTCCTGCTTTGTTGAAGACTAGTTGACCATAGAGTTGGGGGACCATTTCTGGGCTCTTTATTCTGTTCCATTGATCTATATGTCTGTTTTTGTGCCAGTACCAAACTGTCTCAATGATCACAGCTTTGTAATAGAGCTTGAAGTCTGGAATTCTGATGCTGCCGACTTTGGTTTTCTTTTTCAACATTCCTCTGGCTATTCATGGTCTTTTCTGGTTCCATATAAATTTTAGGATCATTTGTTTCATTTCTTTGAAAAAAGTTGATGGTATTTTGATAGGGACTGCATTAAATGTGTAGATTACTTTAGGTTTCATAGACATTTTCACAATATTTATTCTTCCAATCCATGAGCATGGAACGTTTTTCCATTTCTTTGTGTCTTCCTCCATTTCTTTCATGAGCACTGTATAGTTTTCTGAGTATAGATTCTTTGCCACTTTGGTTAGGTTTATTCCTAGGTATCTTATATTTTTGAGTGCAATTGTAAATTGGATTGACTCCTTAATTACTCTTTCTTCTGTCTTGCTGTTGATGTGTAGAAATGGAACTGATTTCTGTGCATTGATTTTTACATCCTGACACTTTACTGAATTTGTGTATGAGTTCTAGCAGTTTTGGAGTGGAGTCTTTTGGGTTTTCCACATAAAGTATCATATCATCTGCAAAGAGTGAGAGTTTGACTTCTTCTTTGCCAATTTGGATGCCTTTTATTTCTTTTTGTTGTCTGATTGTTGAGGATAGGACTTCTAGTACTAAGGGGAATAGCAGTTGAGATAGTGGACATCCCTGCCTGATCTTAGTGGAAAAGCTCTCAGCTTTTCCCCATTGAGAATGATATTCACTGTGGGTTTTTCATAGATGACTTTGATGATATAGAAGGATGTACCCTCTATGCCTACACTGTGAAGAGTTTTGATCAAGAAAGGATGCTGTACTTTGTCAAATGCTTTTTCAACATCAATTGAGAGTATCATATGGTTCTTGTTCTTCCTTTTATTAATGTGTTGTATCACATTGATTGATTTGCAAATGTTGAATCAACCTTGCAGCCCAGGAATAAATCCTACTTGGTTGTGGTGAATAATCCTTTTAATGTACTTTTGGATCCTATTGGCTAGTATTTTGGTGGGATTTTTACGTCCATGTTCATCAAGGATATTGGTCTGTAATTCTCCTTTTTTTTTTTTTTAAAGATTTTATTCACTTATCTGTCAGAGAGAGAGAGGTAGAGAGAGCACAAGCAGGCAGAGTGGCAGGCAGAGGCAGAGGGAGAAGCAGGCCCCCCACCGAGCAAGGAGCCCAATGTGGGACTCGATCCCAGGACCCCGTGACCACGACCCGAGCCAAAGGCACCAGCTCAACCAACTGAGCCACCTAGGCGTCCCTGTAATTCTCTTTTTTGATGGGGTCTTTGATTTTGGGATCCAGGAAATGCTGGCCTCATAAAATGAATTTGGAAGTTTCCCTTTCATTTCTATTTTTTTGGAACAATTTCAGGAGAATAGGTATTAATTCTTCTTTACATGTTTGGTAGAATTCCCCTGGGAAGCCATCTGGCCCTGGGCTCTTGTTTGTTGGGAGATTTTTGATGACTGCTTCAATCTCCTTACTGGTTATGGGTCTCTTCAGGTTTTCTATTCCTTCTTGGTTCAGTTTTGGTAGTTTATATGTCTCTAGGAATGCATTCATTTCTTCCAGATTGTCTAAATTGCTGGTGTATAGTTTTTCATAATATGTTCTTATAATTGTTGGTATTTATTTGGTGTTGGTTGTGATTTCTCCTTTTTCATTCATGATTTTATTAATTTGGGTCCTTTCTCTTTTCTTTTTGATAAGTCTGGCCAGAGGTTTATCAATCTTATTAATTCTTTCAAAGAACCAGCTTCTAGTTTTGTTGATTTTTTCTACTGTTTTTTGTTTTGTTTTTTGTTTTTTTTTTTTTGGCTTCTATTTCATTGATTTCTGCTCTGATCTTTATTATTTCTCTTCTCTTGATGAGTTTAGGCTTTCTTTGTTGTTCTCTCTCCAGCTCCTTTAGGTGTAGGGTTAGGTTATATATTTGAGGTCTTTCTTGTTTCTTGAAGAAGGCTTGTATTGCCATATACTTTCCTCTCAGGACTGCCTTTGCTGTGTCCCAAAGATTTTGAATAGTTGTGTTTTCATTTTCATTTGTTTCTACAGATTTTTTAAATTCTCCTTTAATTTCCTGGTTAACTCATTCATTCTTTAGTAAGATGCTCTTTAGCCTCCATGTATTCAAGTTCTTTCCAACTTTTCTCTTGTGATTGAGTTCTAGTTTCATGGCATTGTGGTCTGAAATTATGCAGGGAATGATCTCAATCTTTTGGTCTGATTGAGATCTGATTTGTGACCCAGGATGTGATCTATTCTGGAGAATTGTCCATGTGCACTAGAAAAGAATGTGTATTCTGTTGTTTTGGGATGGAATGTTTTGACTATATCTGTGATGTCCATCTGGTCCAGTGTATCATTTAGAGCCTTTATTTCTTTGTTGATCTTTTGCTTAGATGATCTGTCCATTTCGGTGAGGGGGATATTAAAGTCCCCTACTCTTATTGTATTATTGTTGTTGTGTTTCTTTGACTTTGTTATTAATTGGTTTATATAATTGGCTGCTCCCACGTTAGGGGCATAGATATTTACAGTTGTTAGATCTTCTTCTTGGATGGTCCCTTTAAGTATGATAGTGTCCTTCTTCATCTCATGATAGTTTTTGGCTTACAATCTAATTTGTCTGATATAAGGATTGCCATCCCAGCTTTCTTTTGATGTCCATTAGCATGGTAAGTTGTTTTCCATCCCCTCACTTTAAATCTGGAGGTATCTTTGGGTCTAAAATGAGCTTCTTGTAGACAGCATGTTGATGGGTCTTGTTTTTTGTTATCCATTCTCATACTCTGTGTTTTTTGATTGGGGCATTTAGCCCATTTACAATCAGGGTTACTATTGAAAGATAGGAATTTAGTGCCATTGTATTGCTTGTAAGGTGACTGTTACTGTATATTGTCTCTATTCCTTCTGGTCTATGTTCCTTTTAGGCTCTCTCTTTGCTTAGAGGACCCCTTTCAACATTTCCTGTAGGGCTGGTTTGGTGTTTGCAAATTCTTTTAGTTTTTGTTCTAGAAGCTTTTTATCTCTCCTATTTTCAAGGAGAGCCTAGCTGGATATAGTATTCTTGGCTGCATATTTTTCTCATTTAGTGCTCTGAATATATCATGCCAGTCCTTTCTGGCCTGCCAGGTCTCTGTGGATAGGTCTGATGCCATTTTTATTGCTTTTTAGAGGGGTCCTCTCTTCCTCTTGGACATGAATAATTGCTTCCTTCCCCAGATTACAGAAGTTCTCAGGTATAATTTGCTCAAATATACCTCTCTCTCTCTCCACCTCCTTGGGCACCTCAATAATCCTAGCATTGGTTCATTTCAGGCATCATTAATTTCTCAAAGCCTTTCTTCATATGCTATTGGTTGTCTTTCTCTCTTTTCCTCAACTTCCTTCCTTTCCATCAGCCTGTCCTCTAGATCACTTGTTCTCTCTTCTGCTTCATTTATCTTAGTGCATCCAATTTAGGCTGTATCTCATTCCTAGCATTTTCAAGTTCAGCCTGATTAGATATCATTTCTTCCTTTAGAGATTCTGTCACTTATGTTTGTAAAGCCAAGCTATTAACTTTATAATTGCTATCCTGAATTACATTTTGACTTTTTTTTAAATTTTTTATTAACATATAATGTATTATTTACCCCAGGGTACAGGTCTGTGAATCATCAGGCTTACACATTTCACAGCTATGCCATAGCACATACCCTCCCCAAATCCATAACCCTACCCCCCACCTCCCAGCAAACCTTAGTTTATTTCATGAGTTTAGGAGTCTCTTATGGTTTGTCTCCTTCCCCATCCCATCTTGTTTCATTTCTCTTCCCCACCCCAACCCCTTGCCCTGCCTCTCAAATTCTTCATATCAGAGCGATCATGTGATAATTCTTTCACTGACATATTTTGCTTAGCATAATACCCTCTAGTTCCATCCACGTCGTTGCAAATGGCAAGATTTCGTTTCTCTTGATGGCTGCATAGTATTCCATTGTATATATATATCACATCTTCTTTATCCATTCATCTGTTGATGGACATCTAGGTTCTTTCCATAGTTTGGCTATTGTGGACATTGCTGCTATAAACATTCGGGTGATTGTGACCCTCCAGATTACTACATTTGTACCTTGAGGGTAAATACCCAGTAGTGCAATTGCTGAGTCATAGGGTAGCTCTATTTTCAACATTTTGAGGAACCTCCATACTGTTTTCCAGAGTGGTTGTACCCAGCTTGCATTCCCACCAACAATGTAGGAGGGTTCCCCTTTCTCCACATCCTTGCCAACGTTTCCTGACTGGTTAATTTTAGCCATTCTGACTGGTGTGAGGTGGTATCTCACTGTGGTTTTGATTTGTATTTCTCTGATGCTGAGTGATGTTGAGCATTTTTTCATGTGTCTGTTGGCCATTTGGACATCCTCCTTACTGAAATGTCTGTTCATATCTTCTGCCCATTTCCTGATTGGATTCTTTGTTCTTTGGGTGTTGAGTTTGAGAAGTTCTTTATAGATTTTGGATACTAACCCTTTATCTGATATGTCATTTGTGAATATCTTCTCCCATTCTGTCAGTTGTCTTTTGGTTTTGTTGACAGTTTCTTTTCCTATGCAGAAGGTTTTGATCTTGATGAAGTCCCAGTGGTTCATTTTTGCCCTTGCTTCCCTTGTCTTTGGAGATGTTTGTAGGAAGAATTTGCTGCAGCTGAGGTCGAATAGGTTGTTGCCTGTGTTCTCCTCCAGGATTTTGATGGAATCTTGTCTCACATTGAGGTCTTTCATCCATTTGGAGTCTATTTTTGTATGTGGTGTAAGGAAATGGTCCAGTTTCATTCTTCTGCAAGTGTCTTTCCAGTTTTCCCAACACCATTTGTTGAAGAGACTGTCTTTTTTCCATTGAATATTCTTTCCTGCTTTGTCGAAGATTAGTGGACCATAGAGTTGAGGTTCCATTTCTGGGCTCTCTATTCTGTTCCATTGATCAATGTGTCTATTTTTGTGCCAGTACCACACTGTCTTGATGATTACAGCTTTGTAATAGAACTTGAAGTCTGGAATTTTGATGCCGCCAACTTTGGTTTTCTTTTTCAGCATTCCTCAGCTATTCGTGGTCTTTTCTGGTTCCATATAAATTTTAGCATTATTTGTTCCATTTCTTTGAAATAAATTGATGGTATTTTGATAGGGATTGCATTAAATGTATAGAT
>CM052812.1:15868394-15911187 GCA_028533885.1 Nasua narica
AAATTCTCCTTTAATTGCCTGGTTAACCCATTCATTCTTTAGTAGGGTGTTCTTTAGCCTCCATGTATTTGAGTTCTTTCCAACTTTCCCCTTGTGATTGAGTTCTAGTTTCATGGAATTGTTGTCTGAAAATATGCAGGGAATGATCCCAATCTTTTGGTACCGGTTGAGACCCGATTTGTGTCCCAGGATGTGATCTATTCTGGAGAATCGTCCATGTGCACTAGAGAAGGTCTATTCTGTTGCTTTGGTATGGAATGTTCTGAATATGTCTGTGATGTCCATCTGATCCAGTGTGTCATTTAGAGCCTTTATTTCTTTGTTGATCTTTTGCTTAGATGATCTGTCCATTTCGGTGAGGGGGGTATTAAAGTCCCCTACTCTTATTGTATTATTGTTGATGTGTTTCTTTGACTTTGTTATTAATTGGTTTATATAATTGGCTGCTCCCACGTTAGGGGCATAGATATTTACAATTGTTAGATCTCCTTGTTGGCCAGTCCCTTTAAGTACGATATAGTGTCCTTCTTAATCTCTTATTATATTCTTTGGCTTAAAATTTAATTTATCTGATATAAGAATTTCCCCCCCAGCTTTCTTTTGATGTCCCTTAGCATGATAAATTGTTTTCCACCCCGTGACTTTAAAGCTGGAGGTGTCTTTGGGTCTAAGATGAGTTTCTTGTAGACAGCATATTGATGGGTCTTGTTTTTTTATCCATTCTGATACTCTGTGTCTTTTTATTGGGACCTGTAGCCCATTTACATTCAAGGTAACTATTGACAGCAATGAATTTAGTGCCATTGTATTGCCTGTAAGGTGACTGTTAACTGTATATTTTCTCTGTTCCTTTCTGGTCTATGTTCCTTTTCAGCTCTGTCTTTGCTTAGAGGACCCTTTTCAATATTTCTTATAGGGCTGGTTTGGTGTTTGCAAATTCCTTTAGTTTTTGTTTGTCCTGAAAGCTTTTTATCTCTCCATCTATTTTCAGTGACACCTTAGCTGGGTATAGTATTCTTGGCTGCATATTTTTCTCATTTAGTCTGAATATATCATGCCAGTCCTTTCTGGCCTGCCAGGTCTCTGTGGATAGGTCTGCTGCCAACATAACATTTCTGCCTCTGTATGTTAAAGACTTCTTGTCCCGAGCTGCTTTCAGGATTTTCTCTTTGTCACTAAGGCTTATAAGTTTTCCTATTAGATGATGGGGTGTAGACCTATTTTTATTGATTTTGAGGGGGGTTCTCTGTGCCTCCTGGATTTGATGCTTGTTCCCTTTGGCAGATTAGGGAAATTCTTTACAATAATTTGTTTCAATATACTTTCTGCCCCTTTCTTTCTCCTTCTTCTGAGATCCCATTTATTCTAATATTGTTGCATCTTAAGGTATCACTTATCTCTCAAATTCTCCCCTCGTGGTGCAATAGTTGTTTGTCTCACTTTTTCTCAGCTTCTTTATTCTCTGTCATTTGGTCTTCTACATTACTAATTCTTTCTTCTGCTTCATTTATTCTAGCATTAAGAGCCTCCATTTTTCATTGAACCTCATTAATAGCTTTTTTGATTTCAACTTGGTTAGATTTTATTTCTTTTATTTCTTCAGAAAGGGATTTTATTTCTCCCAAAAGGGATTCTTTGATCTCTTCCATGTTTTTTTCGAGCTGAGCTAGCATCTTGATAACTGTCATTTTGAACTCTATTTCCGACATATTACTGATGTCTGTATTAACTAGGTCTCTAGCCATCGGTACTGTCTCTTGTTCTTTTTTTTTTTTTTGTGGTGAGTTTTTCCACCTAAGAATAGATGAGTGAGAGAGAAAAGTACTCTGGAGTTCTACATTTCTCACTGATTGATGAACTTGGGCGTGGCTGGATATTCTCACTGATCTTCTGGGGAGGGGCCTTTACAACTTGTTTCTCAGATGTCTTTGTCTGAGGTGGAATTGCCCCACCCTTGCCTAGGGAGTGGCCAAGCAATTCGCTCAGGTTCGCTCTAGGGAGTCTTTGTTCGCTTAGGCTTTCTGTACTGCCCTGGAGGCCGGGAATGCAAATGGTGGCTCCCAGTCTCCAGCCAGAGGAGCTGAACACTGGAATCCCTGCTCCTCCGTGCACCCTTAGAGAAAAGCAGTCAATCACTCCCATATCCCGGGTCCCTGCACAAGCTCCGAGGTCAGCCACCGGTGGCGGTGCGGTTCTTTCTCTGGCTTGTGGCCCCATCTGGAGTCTCCAAACCCAGCAGATTCCTGCTGCATGCTCCTGCACCGCTCCTCACAGAGGAGGAAGGAGGGGGTCTCTCTGGAATGTGTTATGTGGTCCGCGCTCGAAGGGCCGCGGCCACAGTCTAGGGTAAGCCCCAGCTGAAAGTGCACTGCACGGCTCTTTCTCTGCTGCTGGCTTCTCCACCCTGATATCTGGGAGCTCTGCCGCACTCAGACACCCCCGGTCTCTTTGTAATCTTGTGTGACCTGAAACCACTCCGTTCCTGCAAGGGCTAAATATCCTGCTTAGCCTCTGGAGCAATGTCTCTCAACCGAGCAGACTCTAAAAGTTCCGACTCTGTGCTCCACGGCTCTGCGGCTGCAGGAAGCCCGTCCCTCCCACTGCGGTCTCTCTTCCCGTCGCTTTGGAATCACTTTTCCAAACGTCCTACCTTTCAGAAAGTGGTCGATTTTCTGTTCCTAGGATTGCTCTTCTTCCTCTCTTCTCTCTCTTGTTGAGTATGCTGGCTTTTAGAATGATTTAATAACTATCTAGATGAACTTCTGGGATCCGACTCTATCTCAACCTCCTACTTCTCTGCCATCTTGCTCTTCCTCCCCATTTTGACTCTTATTGATTAACTCTGTGGTACAGAATATTCCCTCTGGTTCTTTCTTTTGTTGTTTATCACTCCTTCTAGTCATTTTGCCCAGAGAAGGATGAGTGAGTGAATGAGCAGTGTCCAAAATATCAACCACAACCCAAGCAAAATACGTCCTAGACAAATCTGAAGTTGTTGAAAGCTGCAACAGAAAAGCAAAGAAAAACAATACAAAACAAAATGAAGGGCTGAGGGGAAGAGAGACTATAATCTCACAGTGTGGACAAAGCAGGGTGATACACTTGTTCTTGATTGAATTTTTGTCTCTGTGTTAAAAGACATTGTATCCTAAAATTGCAAAGAAAGTAAAATTTGTATACATGATTCAATCATATACATATGATTGAATAGAGTGAAAAAAGGACTAAAGTGAAGCATATATCTATAAAATGTAGATGTAAAAAATAAAAGTTAAAAAGTGATTTAAAAATATCTAGTTGAAATGGGAAAACAGTAAAAAAAAAAAAAATGGAAAACTTTAGACTGAAAAATAAACAAGTCATGAAAAAACACCTGGAGTTCAATATACTATTTTCCCCTGGTGCTGGAGTTTTAGAGTCTTGTGGGACCCATAAAGTTGTAGTCCACCTGTTTTTCCAATCTGTCTTCTGGGTGAGTGGCCTGCTGTGCTGCTTCTCAGGTGTCTTTCCCTTGGCAGGGTTGCCCCACCCCTGGTCAGGGGCTAGGCTCAGTATAAGCTAATCATCTTGTGGCTTTTGTTCCATGGAATCTTTCTACACCTCTTCAGAGGATGGAAGTGAAGATGGCCCTGCCAAGATCTCTGGCCCAGAGCTGAAAGATTGCAGTCCCCCCTCTTCAATAAACCCTCTGGGACGGTTTTCACTTGTGTGTGTGACAAACCCTGCCATCTTTTGTGGTGCATGACCACTGCATTCCTCCCGAAGGGAGTCCCAGGGATCCACAAGTATCACTGTGCTTTGTGACCTTGTGACTGAAAGGGTTGCGGGCTTATATGCATGTACATTGCTCCACTGCTCCTGGATCATGGCTGGGTGCTATCTACTGTCCTTTCCGGGGTTGCCACTGCCCTGAGAACTCTTGCACAGTCTGGGCATGGCTATTTTGCCCCTCCAAGAGGGTGGTAAAAGGCCTACATGTTTCCATCCTTTTTAGGGTGCTCAGGCAAAGAGTCGTCACCTGATTGGCCTAGTGCATGGTTTATGGTGACTGGAGCTGAGAGTCCCTCCTGGGCTCACTGACCATAACTAGTTTTGCTATTTCACTGTTTGTGTGCTCTACTGGTTCGTTTTGCCAGAAACTCACAACGGATGAAGCCCTTCACTCCTGGGAACTTCTGGTCTCATTGGCAAAAATCCTACAACTGCTACCACCATCAGATAATTCTGTTCCAAGGTCCAGCAAAAGAATCTTTGAAATTATTACAGTTTGTCCTCTGGATTTCCCTGGACTTAGTGAGTGTCCCTATAAATAAAAAACGTAAGTTCATTTAGCATAAATTATTTGTGCATCTATAAATATAGACATATCCAAATTGACTCATGTGATGGGGGTCAATTTCTAAATGTGCACTGTGCAATTTCTTTTAAATGATTAGTAACATGTTAAAATTCACCAGTGTTCCTCAAGCTTCTCTGCCTCTTATGCTTTCTTTAGTTGATCTGGATTCAAGGTTTGAATACTCTGTCATGTAACCTGAGGGTTTAACTCCAGCTCCCATCCACACTGATATATTCTCTGGAGTGCTGAAGTCAGGGGGTTAAAGAGTACATATGTCACCTACCACCTTCCCTTAGTGAACTATCTAATGTAATAGATAAACGTGATCAGGAAAAGTCTTTTATGTTCATATGGCAGGATTTTGCATTTGAATGAAGCTCTGTTTGCCTGAGGATGCAGAAGAATGTGAGTCAGAAGGATAGCTTGGGAGGAAGGAGGGTAGTGACAGCATTTCTGGAAAACTTTTCCCCAAAGCATTATCTTCTAATTATTTTTTTGATTCTCATCAAAAAATTCTAGAAAAAACTATGTGATGTATGCAACAAAATAAACTAATGGCCAGGCGGTGAGATATGAAATCAAAGAGTAGTGGCTGTTTTACATGTTTTGCTCCCAACCCAAACTGCTTTCACTCCAGGCACCATTAGAACCTCACTTTGCTTAGAGTCTGGGCATGTCTAGAGGGCTTGGAGGGCTGATCTCCAGAGCTCCCAAAAGGAAATACTAATACAACTGGAAGAGGAAGTCGGATTTACAAGTTCAAGCCAGAAAAATATGTTGGAGTTAGAGGGCAGAGGTAATTTTGAGTACAGTATAGTGTCTGCCTCTCAATATGACCCCTGGATCATCTCTTGTAGAATCATTGTTGATTTCTGGAAAGATACTACTTCAGTAAAGAGGAAATTAAAAAACAAAAAAACAAAACCCAACAACTCTAATAAAACCTAAGCAAGACCAGAAAGGCAGAAGGCAATGTTATGCAATCGAGGATGAAAGGAATCTTCTTGACTTGAGGAGGCCTTTGGAACATGGAACAAACAGGCTTATATCTGGACTGGAGACCAAAAGCCTAGAAGTTGAGCATGGGCCATCTGCCAACCAGGAGCTCTGCCAGAGAAAGGAGAGTTTACCTCAATGGCATGATAAGGAGCAGAAAGATGACAGAAAAATGGTAGCCTCAAATTTAGGCTAATAAGCATGTGATGCTTTCTGTAAGGAAGTTTGAAGAAGCAGTCAGAGGTAGTTGGGGCAGGTTAGATCGCAGAAATAACAGTGGGATAGAACCAGAGAAACACTGTTTTGTTACTGTTTAAATGATGCTGTTGTGACTAATAGAATTTGGGTTGCACACTTAAACAGCATCCCTAAACCTGGTGCAAAGTGACCATAGTATCTGTTTAGTGATTCTGTCCTTGAGGTGGTGTTCTGTGTCAGAGATGAGACTCATTGCTGAGCATTGCCCCTCTTCTAATACACAGAGACTGTAGGACTTCAGAACTCTAACCTTGGCACACTTCACATAATTCCATGAGTTCTCCAGCTTTCAGAAGCAATCCTTACCCAAACCAGTGTTCCAAGTTCCTATCTGGTGAACCTTAAGAAATCCATTTTTTTTTATCCCTAATGGAATCCATATTTCCCAAGTAGTTCCTGGGAATTTCCAAGGAACATTTAAATACTCTAAAACCTGGTTCTAATTGTTTATCACCTTAGAAGAGGACTGTAATGCAGGCAGAAAAAAAGCTTAGAACTGGATATAAACATTACTCTTTTCAGAGTTATTATAAATGCCCATACACAGGGTTCTTTACTTGATGTTGGCTTGCCACAAGATTCCAGAGCTTAGCCCAAGCCCTCTCAGAAACAATGCCTTTGATAAGAAATTCCCAATATTCAGGCTCAACATCTCACAGCCCCAGGGAGGAGAATACAATTTCCTCTTCCAGGCTAAGGCCTACCTCATTTTCTTTCAAGTAATTTGACAGATAAGACATAGATTTTCTTTAGAGGAATGTCCTACTCTGTTTATAGGATGTGGTCTGGCCCTAAAGTAATGGGATAAAACAAGTACAATATTTGACAACAAGAGTTATTACAGTAAGAAGTATGCCACTTTTAGGGGTTTTAGAAGGCTGGCAGAGAGTGGGTGCTGGCAAATCCCATCCAGGCTGTTTTAAGATCCAGCCGCCAGTATGAGGTAAAGAAATACCAGATCTGCTGCCTCATCTTTCCTGCCATCAACCAGCCTCAGCTTCCAATTTCTTGTGGGTTGTCCTTAGACATAATACACACTTATCCTCTCCCTTTTACACAAGCATTCCACAAAGAACAATACAGTACGTTTTTGTGGATGTGGATGCCTAGTTAAAAACAAAAAAGTCTTAAACTGTGAAGGTGTAATTATACATCCAGTTTATATTACTTACTAATTGTTAGTTAGAAGCTGTGATCTCCAAGAGAAATGGGTGGGTACTTGTGTTAAATCTAGATAACTAAAAGCACCTGCCCAAAGGGCCATTCCCAAAGATAAATTCTGATTTTTTTTACTACAGAATAAATAATCTTCACTTAAAATAGTAGTTTTAGCTTTAATAATTAAAATTTCATTCTCCACTGGCTCTTTCCTTATAAAATAAATTAATAAACACAATTAAAGACTGTAGCGTCAAACAATTTTAAGGCATATTTGAATGGTTCTTGTTATGGATACTCTACTAAGATAAATATTTGGATAAAAGTGGTGTTCTTCTGGCCTGCTTTATTTCCAGAATATTCTGTTAGGATCTATGAGGAGGAAGAGAGTAAGCACTTGGATTTCATTTTGGAAAAACTTTCTTCTAAGCCAACAGAACTCTGTGAACTAATAAATATTTCTATGGCCACCACTTTTACATTTAGAAAAGGGCTTTCTTCTTCTCTTTTAAATGTTTCTTTGGAAAAAAAATTAAACCCCCCTGAGTCTTCTTAATATTCCAATTCTTAGCCTAACTTTTTGAATCACTGCTTTCTGGCTTATCTTCGGGATCATGTTTTTCTGTTTGATTGTCCATAGTTCCAACCTAATAAAAGGTTGTGTAGTTAAAACTATGAAAATGGTTCCTAGGTGGCGTTCTTCAATTTAATGCTCATTAGGAGAGGAAGGGAACTACTGACGTTAACTAATGAGGACCCCCTCATGGCCTTGGAGATAAAAATCTCTGCATTCTATTTTAATTCATTCTCTTAGAGTTCATTCCATTTTCTCCTCTAAGCCTCTTTTATCTCTTTGGTTTTTATCTATCATTTAGACAATGATATATCTCCTAGACATTATCTCCTAGACAATGATATGGCTGCCTTATTTATTGTGTAAAATAAACATGCAATGTTTTGCCCATTTTCTTATATTAGTTTTCTCTCCCTTCTCCTTTATCTAGTAAAAACATAAGGAGACAAGGGACCCAGCCATATGGATGGATATCTGGTGAGAAAACTTCCCAGAAGAGGAAACAGCAAGTTCAAATCCCACAAGAGGAGTGTAGTGTGGCTGGAATGGATCGAGGAAGAACAAGACAGTAGAAAAAATGAACTCAGAGATCAGCTAGACCTTTCTAAGCCATGGAAGGACTTTGGCTTTTCCTCAGAGTGAGGTGGAAAGCCACTGGAAAATTTTAGTCAGGTTTACCCTTCAGTTTTCAGAGGCTCACGCATACTAGCAGACATGCTGAGAATATACTATGGCTGACAAAGATAGGATAAGAGCCAGTGAAAATAATCCAGGAAAGGGACAGAGGTGACTTGGACCATTAGTAGCAGTTAAAGAGATTAAAGAATTGTTTGGATTCTGGATATATTATGAAAGTAGAGCCCACAGGATTTGATGACAAATTAGTGGTGATGAAAGAAAGAGATATAAAAGATGAATACAAGAGTCTGGCATGAGAAACTAGGAGAAAGGAGTTGCCACTAACTGAAATGGAAAGGGTTGAGGGTAGAACGAGGATACGTTTGTTAAGATAAAAGTTCCATGGATTTATTCACATTGTGATTCCTAATAGATCTTCAGATATAGATGTCAAGCAAGCAGGTTTGGGTTTGGAATTCAAGGGTGTTCCAGATTGCACATACAAATATAAAAAAAATCCCATCATACAGATAGTATTAAAAGATGGGAGAATGAATAAAATTATCAAAAAAGTAAGAGTGTAGACAAAAAGGAGAGCAGGTAGTAGGAATAGTAGCTTAATTTCTCCAATGTTTAATTTTGGATTATGTCTCATTATTGCAAATGTCTCACCAGCATAGAAATCTGTCCTTTCTTTAAGGGAAAATGTCCGGAGAATAAACATTCCATCAAGGGCTTTTTCTTCCTTCTATAGAGCATGCACATTCATTGGCAGTGGTCCAAGAACAGTTATGTATTTGCCTGTGAGTCTGTATGTGTGTACATATTTTTCTTCTGATTTTGAAATATGTTAAATGCACCAGATTGATTGGAAGAGTAATCTGTTGGAGGAAGAAATGATATCAAGATTTGTTAGAAGAAAAAAAAAGTTAATTGATAAATCTAGAGAATACAGAACAGTTCCTGATGACATAAGGAGAATTGAAAAGGACTCTGCTGAAATTGCTGCCACAAGAGTAAGGGGAACAAGTATCCTGTTGCAGCCTGACCAGATGAAGGCAACACCTGAGTGAAGGCACAAGCTCCACTCCCAACTGTCTTGGTTACAGGTGGCTCATAATATGCAAATGAAATATATGGTAATTAGCAATGGAGCAACAGGTGACTTAGCTACACTAACTTGGGGGAAGGTCATATGGCAGGAAAAGGATGAGGACAAGAAAAGGAACTCATTGCCAATAACAAGAGCAACAAGAAACACCATGTGGCAGACCTTTTTATATCTTCCACTAACTTTGATCAGCCTTAATGTAGATAACCTGCAATATTACCACACTAGTCCTGTCTCATGCTGTTGCAAACAGGAAGGGCATACCAGGAAGAACAGGATGGGTAGGTAAACAAAATAATTTCCATAAATCTTCTCACAGAAGGGAAGAAGACATTCTGAAATGCACCCAAACATTTTAGCATTAATTTCTTTGTAAATCTCTGTGGGTACATGACTCTAGATATTAGCTGTGCATTATTCCAAGTTAAAATGAAATGAAAAATATGTCATTTGACAGAATCTATGCATGTGGTTTTCATTGCTCAAACCTTCATAATAAATCCAAATCTCAAAAGTAAGAAATTAAGAAACGAGACTATTACTCCCCTTAAAGGGATTTAGTAGTTTGATCTGAAACAACTCAGAATTTCTTTGAAAGTCTGGGCTTAAGATTAATTCTCTTCCTCACCTGGCAGGCCTCACTGGGTTAATGAAACTTCAGGAAGAAGACTGCACCCTTGCTGTGAGGGTCATGGTACAGTCTTCCAATCTGGAGCTATCAGAAGCCACAATAACAGTATTACAGTTGAGGTTCCTTCCTGAAGCATTCAGAGCCAATTTTATTTTTATTGTGCTTCCTGGCACCAAGGTACTTTGGAAGTTATAATTTGGACAGTCAGTATTGGATTTACAGGAATCTTTGCTAAAACGCTTTGAGGGTTGGATGAGGATATAAAGGAAGCAAGGAAACAAGGCACTACATTTCTGCTTCTAATGTTGATCTTCTGCCACGTGGATAGAGCACTTGCGAGAGAGAAATGATGCATAGTGTAGATTTGGTCCAGTAAAATTGAGAGGTCGATTATTTTGCTCTTTATAGTTCCAATGGGGAAGGAAGAAGTTGCACTACTTAAGGAGTATCAGGAGAGAGTGCCAGTTCTGAAACATGCATCCACAAGTGACTGTCACATTGGTCCCATCACTGGAGCAAGGGCAGAAGCTCCAGCCATAAGCACAAGCAGATGGTATGCCAAGTTTTATTATTGCAAAATAATAAACTCAACACTTCAAAGCTTTAAAAGCTTTTCAGATTATTCAACATCTTCAGGTCTCCATTCAAATATCAATTCTTCCTATTAATTTTTATGCTGCAAGGAAGCACCTCATGGCTAAATAAAGCCCGCAGATAAGTTACCACAGTACGTAGGGATGCTCTGTTTAAGGGAAGTCTTTAAATAACTGGTGTCTCTTTGCCATGATACAATATATCTTTTCCCCCTGTATAATCTGAACAAGAATATCAACACCTGCTTTCTCAGAAATAGCATTAATAACAGCTTAAGGAAGAAATCCTTAGGTGTGGAAGCAAACTACTTTGGGATGATTCATTCTTACTCAAAGCAAACAAGAGCATTGGGAAATCAAAGTAGAAATCTCGTTTTCTTTAAATGAGATGGAAGGAAGCACAGAGTATTTATAAAGCTCAACTTGGTTGTATATATAGTTTGAAAGAAAAAATGTCGAAAGATGTCATTTCCTTTTCAGGTGAGTTTTAAAATAGAGATGGTACACAGTTGTGTAACCCACACATTCTTTTTATGTAGCAAGTATTGATTGACTGTTCATTATTATTTTCTTTATAAAGAGTCTATGCCATCCACTTTACAATATGGTTTACCCCAGTCTTCGCTTGTTGAATGTGTCTTAGGCATCAGTTTTCACACTGATTGCCTTCTCCCACCTTCTTGCTTCCTAAGAGAACATAGCACTATTAGCTTTCTGACTAAAGTCAAGGAGATAATACTTTACAAACTTTTCCTACTTAGATACTGTAGTTAACTATTGAGAAATTATAACACTGTTATTTAGATCTTGTTGCTTAGATCTATATGTAGATCTTGTTATTTAGCGTATTAATAAACATATATCACCATATTATGAATTTGACTTTTTAGTTATTTAGGATGTGACTAACATATGCTTCCTTTGTGATTTTACATATTTTATTTTATGTATTTAAGGAACTTATTCTGAGAGAGCATTCATAAGTCTCACTAGAGCATCAAAATGGCCAAAGAATAAGAAAAAGTTAGGAATTCTGATTGTCTTTTTTTGTAGATTTTGCTTGTCTGAAAATGTTTTCTTCTTACCTTTATTTTTAGAGGATTTTTTTTCTTTTTTCTTGGTGTTAAATTCTAGGTTGGCTATTGTTTTCATTTAGCCTGTTAAATGTATCTATTCACTGTCTTTTGGCTTTGTTATTGCTACTGAGATGTTTTTGCTAATTTATTTGTCACTACTTTGATGATATTCTTTTTCTAGTTGCTTTTAAGATATCATTTTTCATTTTCTGTTTAATGGCTTTAAATGTGTTTTTTGTTGTTGCTCTTGTTTTTAATTTGTTTGGCTTCTTGAAGCTATGGCTCGATGTCTTTCAATAGTTCTAGAAAAATTCCCTGAAAATTTAAATTTTGCCTGTGCTCCATTATATTATTTCTTTCAGGATAAACCTCTATGCTCTGTGTCTTTCACACTTTCTTCTGTATTTTACATCTTTTTGTCTACTTTGAGTTACTTGGTTATTTTCTTGGGGTCTGTCTCCTAGGTGTCTGATTATCTCTTCAGATGTGACTAATTTGCTGTCATGTGAATTCTTCATGTGAGTTATTGTATTTTATAGTTCTAGCAGTTCTTCTTCTTCTGTTTGGTTTATTTTCAAATCTGTTCTGTCCCATTCCAGAGTCCTTGGATTATAGCTTTTTTGTCCTTCTACTTTATTTTTCCAATCCTTTTTCTTTCCCCTAGGTTATTGATCAGAGTCACATGTAGATTAAAAGGCACAATTAAACTTTTCTTTATTACAAAAAAGAGATAATTAAAAATATGTTTCAGGGGTGCCTGGGTGGCTCAGTGGGTTAAAACCTCTGCCTTTGGCTCAGGTCATGATCTCAGGGTCCTGGGATCTAGCCCCGCAGCAGACTCCCTTCACTCGCTGCCTGCCTCTCTGCCTACTTGTGATCTCTCTCTGTCAAATAAAGAAATAAAATCTTAAAAAAAAATTAAAAAAATATGTTTTAAAGCATTCAGGCATTACAGTAAAGAGAACCTGGGTTAGAGAACTTCTCTCTGAACCTCAATTGCCTCATCTGAAAAATGAGAGAATTGGGTAAAATAAGTGGCTCCCAGAAATTTCGAGTTTTATAGAACAGTAAGATCGCCAAAAATAATTTAGTATGCATTAAAGGGTAGTAAAATTTTTATGTTTCTTAATAAGAATATGAGTAAAACAACCATCACCAGAAAAGAAAGAGCATTTAACAGAAAGAAATTTTAAAATATTGACCAATCCTTCTAAAAGAAAAATCAACTTGCATTTGCTATATATTGTCCTTATTTCTCTCATTTTTTTGTTTTCCATTTTTTATTTGCTTGTTTGTTTGTTTGTAGGTTAAATCTGAAAAGAACAAGTCATCAGACCCTAATTTTGGAACCAAAGGAATTAAGGATATAAAGTTTTTTCCCGAATTTATGTTCTCCGATTTCTAGAATAAAGTACTGATTATGTAGAATTGTTAATGAATGCAACGAGAGATCTGGAAGGAAGATCAGATAGTCTAACTTTGTTGAGGAAAGAGTCAAAGCAGTCAAGCCTTTCACTGCAGCTGGTCTACTTCAGCATAAGAGTGACCCTGGGGAGTTTAAAAAAAATCCTGCAAGGCTCAGGCCAGTGCCATTCTGATTTGGTTTTGGGTGGAGCTCTGTTATGGATACATTTTTACAGTTCAAATGAGCAGCCAGGGTTAAGAACCACTGTGGAAAACTAATGAGCTTTGAAATCAGCTTTGAAATTAAGGCCTAACCTCATCACTTACTATATGACCTTAGCAAGTTATTGAAACTTTCTGGACTGCAGTTTCCTCATCTGCAAAGTAGGGATTATAAAACCTATTTCATTGGGTCAAATAAGATCAAATGAGATAATATAATCCCTTTGTAAACTATAAAATGCTGTGCAATAAATGATGTGATAATGTTCTTATCATTCATTATTTCAGTGAAGGCAGTGAGGCCATAGATGCCTTATCTGCATGGAATGGAAAAACACAGGTCTGACTGTCATGGGAAATAGTTAAAATAAAGATTGATTGGGCTTTGAGCATTTGGCAGAGAAATTTCAACTTAAAACAGAAATTTTGTATTACTCACCCTAGTGCTGAAAATAATCATGTGCAATAGCTATGACTGGGTAGTTATTCCTTTTTTTATTGGGTACCTACTACATTGGTACTAGGTGCTTTACCTGTGTTCTTTAGAATTCTCAAAATAACCCTACAAAATAGATCTTATTATCATTATTTTAAAGATGAGGACATACCTCAGGAAACAATAGTCCTACCCAGCATATAAAGAGCAGAGCCAGGATTTGAACTCTGGCTCTGACTCCTGCATTCTTTGTGTATGTCAGGACACCAGAGTGGCAACCCAGTTTTGATTTGATCAATAGTGACTTTAACACCTTATTTTTTTAAAGTTTTTATTTATTTATTAGATAGAAAGAGAACAAGCAAGGGGAGTGGCAGGCAGAGGGATAGGGTGAAGCAGTCCCCTGAAGGCAGGGCTTGATCCCAAGGCCCCGGGATCATGATCTGAGCTGAAGACAGATGGTTTACCGTTTGAGTCACCCAAGTGCTCTTAACACCTTATTTTTTAAGTGAAGTTGTCAACTTTTAGAAGAGTAAATGTATTTTAAGCCAAATAATACAGGCTATGTAGAAATAAGACCTGCAGGTGGGCCCAGCCCTGGGGTTTCGTGAGGCCAAAGTTCATAGGATGGATGTGATCTAGGAGGGTTCTCCTTCCCTCCCCCATCAGGTAATCCTTTCAATTTCTCCATCTGGTTCTTATGAGTATGACTAACAAATAAAACAAAAGGCTGTTTGGCAGCAATTCAAAATGTTCTCCATCCAAGTGTTCTTGCATTTCCCCAGGGGATTCACCAAGCTTGAAATACCTTCAGGACCCAAACAAATGAATGACCTGTCATGGGGTTTTAGAAGCTATGGTCAGCAGCTGGGGAAGATATTTTAGGACAGAACACTCATTGAGAGTCCCTGGGATTATACCCCTCAAATGCATCCTATTTCTATTAATAGTTATTTGTTACAAGGAAACAAACAAACAAACAAAATGAGAAACACTTCTGTATTGAATAGTCGGTTTCAACAACAGCAAGGATGTCAGCATCACAATGTAAGACTTAGTAACCAAAAGAGTCTGAAAGCAGTGCCTCCATCTAAACACAACTCTGATTTCTAAAACAAAATACTAATTGTGACTCAAACAGAGTTCGATGCTCTAGAGTTAACTCTGCCACTCTCAATGGGCTGCTTTCTTCTATCCTGCTACCAACCGCTTCTTGACTCATTTCTACTTCTCTCTACGTGCTACTTCCTCTCTCTGAAATTTCCTACTTGTTTGCTCTCTGCTTACTTTCAACTATTAATGCCATCGAAATCCTCCCAAAGATGGTTAGACTGAAGCGAACTATTACCATCTAGTATGAAATGCCTCTGGTGGACAGAGGTCTCAAGTCAGACCATCTCAAAGGCCATGGACTGTAGATAACTGTCAAGTCCTGGTCAAACTAGGTATAACCAGGTTAACTGGAACCCATGGTACAAAGTGAGTGACTTTTGGGGGAAGAACCACTAAAAGGGTGATTATAAGAATGATAGGCACTTAGTGTGAACTGTTAAATACACATTCCATGTGGACACAATCCTGCTCTACCTACTTCATATCTCATTCTGGTTCAGATATACTACTGAGCAGAGCAGGGAATAGGGTGAAGCAAGAGAGGCCTGGATCAGAATTTCAAGAGGCACTCATTCTCAGGGTTATGCAAGGGCAGAATTGAAGCCTAAGAGTGAATGCCTCCTTAAATTCTGCACCCAGCGTATTTCATTCTCCTCCTACCAGTTCTGGTCCTGCTGCTGAGAGGCAGTGTCCTTTGTTTTGACTTCCTTTTACCTTCTATTACTTGAATTTTAACGGTGGGTCTACCACTAACACTATTATTTCCAATATAAAAATTTGTAAGAGTTCAAAAACCTGTGCATAGGATTGCATTTTCTATGGAGAGGTAACATTTAGTAAGCCTCCCTGAAGAAATAAAAAAAAAAAATCAAAATCAACTACAGGTTTTATTTTACCTTGATAAGGTTTAAGGTTTAATTAATGATAATAGAGAGTTTGGGAATTTTATCATCAATTTTGTTTCCTCTTGTATGGAGAGGGATATAACAAACTACCCACACAGTTATTTTCTGAGCTGAGCTCCAGTGAACTGTACAAATTTGAACTCTGTTTCAGAGGTGAAGAATGAACTATGTTGTGGGCAGAGATCAACTATTCTTCACAGAACAGAAAAACAAAGATAATATTTTCCAATGAATTGCTTAAAATATTTGAATTATGTGGTCTGCAACTAGAATTATTTGCATGCAAGCTATAAGCTAGTGGAAGTAACTGTTGTATTCCTGCAGAAATGAACCATTCCATGATAGTGTAAGGGGCATATCTCAAACACATTGAACTTGAAAGTTAACCAAATGGCAATTACAGGACAAGCACTAAAGGTAAATGACAATTTTCTTTCCTAGTAAATTAAATGTGCATCATAAAAGCTTTCTTTGGTAAAATATAATAAGACCTGTAGGGAATGTACCAACCAGATCCCCCTTTAGCCATTTGTTTCTTTAACTGGGAGGAGTGCTAGGTGCTGAAGGCTCAGGACAATGTCCCTATTTGGGGAATGGCCCTCAGGCTGCTGATACTACTTTGCCCAAGGGTAAAGCTTCTCCAAGGGAACAGCCTGCAATGAATAACTGGCTGATGCAAAGATTAAAAAGTCTGAACCTCTTGCCTCTATTATAGGCATGTCTAAAGGACCATCCTGCCTGCAGAGCCTTCTGTGGGCTCACTGAGGACATTGTAATTGCATCACAGTTTGACTCTCCCTCTGCCCAATTCTTCGTAACTTATACCCCCTCTCAGGTGTTTTCCCTGAAAGTATTCCTCAAAATCTCACAAGAAAATCTCAGAATTTTAGTGTCTGTTTCCTGGAGGGCCTGATTTATGGCAATTGGAAGCCGAAATTATCTTAAGAAGCAGAGTCTAAAATTTTGGATTTTGGAATTGGATAACCCCTCAGATGAAGAGCAATGATAACTATTTTTTTATAGTTAGCCTCCTACTAGCCTCCCATAAATAAATAGGAACTATGTCTACTATCCTTAGTTTTTTTTTTTACTATCCTTAAATTTGAATGAACTTGTGACTGCTTTGACCAGTAGAATATGGTGGAAGTGATCCTATGTAATTTAAGAGAATATGTCAAAGATGGCCATGCAGCTTTTTACTTGTTTACTATTTTTTTTAACAATAGCTTTTTAAAAAAAAATATTTTATTTATTTTTTTGAGAGAGTGAATGAATGAGAGAGAGAAAGAGCATAAGCAGGAGAGGAGCAGAGGGAGAGGAAGAAGTAGACTCCCTGCTGAGCAGGGATTTCCCCATGAGGGGCCTGATGCCAGGACACTGAGATCATGACCTGAACCAAAGGCAGATGCTTAAATAACTGAGCCACCCATGCACCCTAAACAATAAATTTTTATTGTAGTCTACTTTTTTAAACCATTTTAATTATTTAAAGTATACAGTTCAGTGACTGCCTTATTTATTCTTGAAACTTTCTGCCACCATATAAAAAAAACTACCTTGAGACTGCCATGCTTTGAGGAAGCCTGTCATATGGAGAGGTCCCAAATGAACTGAGCTTTTGAGTTATCCTAACTCAACTGCCTAATATATGATGGAAGAAGCCTCCAGATCAGGATATCTCAACCTCAGTTATTTGCATTTAAAGCCAGATAATTCTTCCTTGTGGGTTACTATCCTGTACATTGGAGAATGTTTGGCAGTATCTCTCACTTCTACCTACTAGCTACCAGTAGTGCTCCCTTTCCCCTGGTTGTGACAAACAAATATGTCTCTATCATTTCTGTATTCCTGGGGACAAAAATTACTCTCAAGTAGGAACAACTCCTTCAAATAAACTTAGCTCCCCACCCTTTGAGTAATTCCAAGGTATTTGAGGCTTCCTAGCTTATATGTTAAACTTCATGAAGCAGAGAAAAAACAATCCCTCCCTATGGTGCCATGTCCAAATTCCTGCCCTATAGAATCTTTAAATATACCAAAATTGTTTTTTTTTAATATTTTTATTTATTTAACACAGAGAGAGTAAGATAGTGAGAGAAGGAACACAAGCAGGGGGAGTGGGAGAAAGGAGAAGCAGGCCTCTCTCTGAGCAGTGAAGCCTGATGCGGGGCTCCATCCCAGCACCGTGGGATCATGACCTGAGCCAAAGGCTGACGCTTAACAGCTGAGTCACCCAGGTGCCCCCCAAATTGTTGTTTTAAAACAGTAATTTTGGGGGTATTTTATTTTAATGCAGTATTAGAAAAACAGAACAAGGGAGTAATATTAATTATAATCCCCATGGAATTGGATGACTATAGCTGAAGGCAATCGATACATTGGAGAAGATAATGAACACTGAGGATGTTCAATCACCAAATGAAAAGTGACTGTGAAAGCCAGAAGTTCTCTTTTGCAGCATATAAAATACTCTCATCTCTAGAAAGCTGAAAATTAGGTTAATTATAAAAATAGAGGGATGCCTGGGTGGCTCAGTTGGCTGAGCAGCTGCCTTCGGCTCGGGTCATGATCCTGGGGTCCTGGGATCGAGTCCCACATTGGGCTCCTTGCTCAGCAGGGAGTCTGCTTCTCCCTCTGCCTCTGCCTGCTTGCACACACTCTCTCTGAAAAATAAATAAAATCTTTTAAAAAAAATAGTAGAACTATAGAGGGGGCTGAGTTCTCAAATTTGGCAAGTTTTCAATGCCAAAGACAGGGATATATTTGGAGGAATGGGATGCTGAGACATAGCAAGAGGAAATCTGTGTTGATAATCCCAAAAGTCTTGAATCCCCAGATTCTCCTTTACAATCTGGGCCTGAATAAAGGTCCCAATCATCTCTTGTTCAGTTCAGTTCTCTGTTGGCTTGAAGATGATGTAGAATCCTTTGCTTTGACTTTACTTCCTTCCTTGGCCACCAGGTCAGTAACATAGCCCAACTATGGAAGTGCTGGGTCTGATAAGAGAGGAAAGGGGCTATGGTGTGGGAGCTGCAAATCCTAGAGAATATGTGACAGCAGGAACTGGGAGAACATCCATGAAACTGGATCCTAAAGCTGCTGATCATTCAGGAAAGAACATAAAGGCAGATAAGGGAGAGTTTATATGGGGGCACTTTTGAGTAACACAGGATTTAACACCCTGGAAAGTACCTTAGGAAATGGTGGTAATGTTATCTTTGAGGATGGCTCCTAGGATCTTTGAGGGAGACAACACTAGTTAAAAATGCCATACCTGCATGGCAATGGATAATGTGTCAAAACCTAAGTGAACTGGACATTCTAGAGTGGATATGCTATGTAATTCAGGAGAATGCATCAGCCCACTTTGTTCTGTGGGAAAGCCCAGAAGACTCTCTATTTATCAATGACACCAGGAACAAGCCAATGAAAAGGGAACAGTAGTAACAAAAAGCTGAGTTATGACCCTCCTCTGCAGGTCATGGCTGAAGGTACGAGATGCTGTGTAGAACTAGGCCCCCTAACAGCAATGGAGTTGGTAAGAGATTGGTTTCTGGAGACTAATTAGTACACCACTAGCTTCCATTCAATGTCAATGATAAAGAATTACTATGAGTTATAAATTAGAATAAAATATCTCAAATTCTTTCATAAACTAAAAAATGCTATTCATAAAAAAGTTCAGGATTGTTAGCTATTAAATTATGAGAATGAGTATCTCAAACAGTATAGCACCTGGAAGGTAGAAGAGGCTCAATAAAGGTTTGTTCATTAGATGGCTGTGAAAATTGACCATTAATATGCCAAAAAATGTCAGATATATTAATGACATGAAAAAGGTAAAATAATTTATTATTAAAGTTTCCCAGCAACAATCAATCCACACGCTTATCATTGTGCAGCCCACTCAATTCAGTCAAAAGTAAACATGTACTTTTTAGTCTCTACTTTTGAAGACAAACACTGTAGTTGGAGACTTTATTTGGTGAGCCTAGACTCACAGCAGATACAGCAAGAGAACAAGATGAGAGCATATTAATTAAGTGTTCTGTAGTTCAGAGACTGGGGAGCAATGCAGGTTGAAATGGCCAGAAGGCTTTCAAGAGGAAGTGGGATTTGGGTTGGATTGATTGATTGATTGATTGATTTAAAAGCTTTTATTTATTTATTTAACAGAGAAAGAGAGATCGCAAGTAGGCAGAGAGGCAGGCAGACAGAGAGGGGGAAGTAGGCTTTCTGCTGAGCAGAGTCCGATGTGGGGCTTGATGTGGGGCTCAATCTCAGGACCCTGAGATCACGACCTGAGCGGACGGCAGAGGCTTAACCCACTGAGCCACCCAGGCACCCATTGGGCTCGATTTAAATGAGAGGAGAGGACACTGGGCAGAATGAGTGTAGTTGGAGAGGTGATGGGGAAGAGGTAGAGTGTGAGAGGTCAACTAGATTAAAGGCCTAGAGGCAATTTTGAGCTGGAGAGCTTATGGCCAGAGAGGAAACAGATTCCACCAGAAACTCTGGTGGAGTGTATGTTGAAGAGCAGCTTGTTTTAGATGTACGAAGGTAAAAGATGAGGAGTCATTGAAAATTTTTAAGCATTAGAGGTAGTCACGTGTTGTTTCTAAATCAGTCATTTACCCCTGTCACTACACAATTTTTTTTTAGGCACCTCCAGTCACCAAGATAAATCATTCAGTTCATTTTAAGACTTCTCTATATTTTCCCTCTATGTGTGTGGCTTTTATGATGATGCTTAGTCTGTATCATTTAAGGATAAAATTAATGTATTTTCTCTATTTCTTCAGTATCTTGCAGCTCATATATAAAAATGTGAAGAAATTGATACTTAGCATCCATCTTTGATCTGCTTCATCAGATCCTTCTCATTGGTGGGTACAGTCCTATTTATAATGATTATCACTCTGCAATTGCAGTGAGCTCTTTTTGATCTAGTTATCATTCTTTCTCTCTATGTATTTTCACTAAAGTTTTCTGGGGCACAGCAGTAAAAGATTTATTGAAATTTAGAATGGTCAATGTCTAAAACAGTCTTTAGAAATTATTTCATCATCCAAATTGATTCCTTATCATATGTTAAAAACATGTGCTCTATTAAATCAATTCCCTAGCTTGCATATTCTGTAGAATATATAATTTGTGAATAAAAATATTCCCTTAAAAATGTCCTGAAACTTAATAGCAACTTTTGCTTAAAGGACACAAGGAAAAAAGGATGTAAGGAAAGTAAGAAGGCAGGCAGAGAGGGAGGGAAGGAGGGAGGGAGGGAAAGGGGTAAAGTAGAGTCATGTCTGACATGGAATCTGTCAAGTTCCTGATATTTTTCCTCTTGAGTATCTGTGTGTTTGTCATTATGTATTAAGGATATATTTAGGAGGGTTATGTTTTAGTGGCTAGTTTTGTTCAGATGATATTCATGGAGTTTGGCTAAGAGATATCTCTTGGAAGATTCTGTCTTTATAGGGTAGGATAGATTTCTTTTTTCACATTATTCTAGGCCTTAAGGGTAACTAATAGACATCAGAGTCTACACTTCTGTGCTCAAACTTATCTTAAGAAGAACTAAAATGTAGCTCCTTATTGTTTTAATAGTGATTGAACTGGGAAAAGATGGAACATGATTTAAAGAAATGTGATTAGTAGTCATAAAAATGGGCATATTCTCTAATCTCAACCATTTAAAATTATTGATTACCTAAAACAAGTAGTCTCTGTGATCTGAATTATAACTGCTTTTTTTTTTAATGATTATTATTCTCTGGAATGGATTTTCTTCAATGTATGGGTGACAGTGTTCTTTCCAGCATCTTGGTCACTTGCATTTTATTTATTTAAATCTCCTGTCTATCTATGTCACATTAATGTGAGATAGTAGTGTTCTTCTGAAGGGAAATGCATTTTCATGAATGGACTATTTCTATAATCTCGACTAAAATTTGCTGTTTTGTAGTTTGCTACCTCAGATAATATGGCAGTCCATAGAGGTAGAGACTAAGGCAACACTACAGTGATAAAAGCCTTTATAAATCTATAGTTTATGTCTTTATTTATAATGATAAGTGAGAGACTAAGATCTGAGATTCATTCACAGAGATGGGAGAACTTAGAATTCTTAACTCCTGGGTTAATGGATTTTTCCTGTCTTCATCTTTTCCTTTACTTCCTGAATGTTTCTCTCTTCAGTGCACTCAGTTGCTTTCCCCTCACACATAGACATCTGACTGTTAAACCATTTGTGTTAGGACATTCTAATGTGGATTTTTCAAATATCAGTGGGTCAGATAAATTACCATTGGAACATTTTCTGAAAAAGGCCTCCCTGGCCACCATATTTTGAATATATAATATTTATAAACAATATACAATAATATATGTGCTTCCTCTTTTTTTGTAACAATCTAGTCCCAAAAACTCTTTTTTAAATTTAAATTTAAATTCAATCATTAGTTTCAGATGTAGTGTTCAAAAATTCATCACTTGACAAAAAAACTCCTGATAGGCTTTTTGATTCTGATGCTCTCAGATGGTTAAAAAGTTCTTTTTTAAAATGGCCTTCTGTTAACCAATCTTCAGGAGTTAAATATTTTTCAGTTTACCAAAATGAAAGCGCTCTATTATCTAAACACTTGCTTACCCCCCACCACTCTTCCTAACCCAGCATAAAATTTGGATTCTTGATTTTGGGTTGTTCATCTCCTTTTGTAAAACTTTCTTTTATCTCAAATTTGACCATTATTTTGGATTGGTTAAATATATAGATCTTTAGAATTTTGGTGTTTCTGACAGAAGACAGATAGCTTTTCATTAACTCCACTGTTCTGGAATAGCTCTTCAATGATATCCTTTTTTATATACCAGAGAACTTTTTCATTTTGACTTTTAGTCCTGTTAACCTTGAATCACAGTAGGCCCAGGTCAATGACATCAGCGATTCAATGAAATTCAAATACCTAGCAGCCAGACCAAAGGATCGTTAACTGAAATAAACTGTCCTGAGGGTGTGGGTTGTATAGGGGAAATCAAACAAAAAGCCACAATTCTATACCAGGTACAGGTCCAGAGACTCCATGATTGAAATTCTGTCAGGTTTTGCTGCCCATATTGAAGACCATTTCATTAAAGGAATAAAAAAGCTAAAGTACATAAAAAGTCATATTTTTGAATGCTTCTCTATTGACTAATAGTTTAACACCATGATGTTTTTCTGTAGATTTTGAGGCTTCTCTGAATTACATTTTTATTAACCAGTTTCACAGGCCTTTCTGTGATTGCAAAAGTAAATATATTTTCCTTGTAAAATGCCCATAGTTTACTGAAAGGCATAAAATAAATTACTTGTAATTCTATCATTCAATGATAACAACTGGCAACATTTTGATGTATAGCCTTCAGACTTTTTCCAGGCACATGCACACATATATGCATAGTACAAAGTGAATCATACTGGTGATAATGTTATTTTCACTTGATCATGTTTCTGTATCAAAACTATCCACATTGGGGAGGGTATGTGCCTTGGTAAGTGCTGTGAAATGTGTAAGCCTGATGATTCACAGACATGTACCCTGGGGCAAATAATAAATTATATGTTAATTTAAAAAAAGAAAAGAAAAAACTCTATCAACTTTATGAATGGTCTCATTGAATTCTGTTTTATGGACATGGTCTAATATCATTGACTTGCACTTATATTTAAGTAGCTTCTAATTTGAAGTTGTTATAACACTGCAGTGACCATTCTTTTTATTTATCTTTGCCCATTCATCTGATGCTTCCTTAGGATTAATTTCTGTATGTTGAATTTCTGGATCAATGGGAATATATATTTTAAGATTTGGGATGTATACTGCCAAATTGCCTTCCAGACAAATCTGTGCTAATTTAGATTCCTGGCAAAAATAGAAGAGGACTCTTCCTCATAGTGCATCTCATGTCTACAATGAGATTTAGTGTTCCTTTTACATTTACTAATCTGAAGGGTGAAAGGGAGTTTTGCTACTTCAGTTAGCTCAAAGATTGGTAAGGTCGAGCATCCTTTCATGTATGTTTTGGGTTAAGTTTAACTCCAAAGCAAAGAGGAACTTAAGTGAAAATTGTGTCTGAAGTTGATTTTACTGAACTGAAATAAGTATGATAGAATGCACTGTTCAAGACTATTAAATTAATTGAAATTAGGTGAAACTTTTCATTGCTGAGCCTCTTAGTAATAGGTGATGTTTATTGAGTACTTGTTTTATGCCAGGAATTTTTCCACTGCGTTGAATTTAGTCTTCATAACAGTATTATGCAGCAGGTATGCTTTTATTCATTTCATCAATGAGGTAATTGAGGCATAAAGATGATAGGCAGCTTATCCAAATTAAGTAAGTGGTAGAGAGCTAAAATCTGAACTCAGGTCCTGCCACTAAAGCTCAGGCTCTTAAACTCTGTCATGCCAGTATTTACAAGCATATATACCCAAGATACCTTGGTGAAAAATTGCTAATAGTATTATCTTCCTCTATACGATGTAAGTTATTAATACATGCTTTATTATTAAAATAAAGTTAATAAAATACATTTCTTCTTAGAAATTTTTTTTCAGAAAAAATTTTAAACGAACTTACTTTTAAATCTGATGTATATATTTACATATAAAAAGCTAACATTACATATATAACTAAAATCTGTGGTCTGTATTTGGAGCTGGATATTAAAAGCTTCAGAAATACAGATTTAAACGTTCATAAGTTTACATACTTTATGCTAAATGTTGAAGCCTTCACTGGAAAACAAAGCTCTTTATTTTTTTTTGCTGACTTCTATTCTGCCCACTAATGAACTAGTTTTCTCTTTCCATAAATACCTGAATTTTCAAGTTGAACTGCTATTTCCTGAGATTTGGATTGCATACCTAGGGCTACTAGAATGAATGTGAATATGTGAGACAAACTTATGGTTAAAAAATATTTAAATGCATAAGCAAATGTATGTATGGTTGGTGATACATAAATAATGAAAAGGCTGCTACCATGAATGACAGGAAAAGTCAAGATGAAAAATTACTTGATATTGGCTTATGGTAATGAGGATTGAAAAATGAAAAACACAGTTTTGACTTAGAAGACCAATCATTCAACAAATGCCAGAAAACACTAATTATTTACCTTAAACCAGTAGAAAGTAAGAGGCCCGAGTTCCAATGGGCAAAGACCTCCTTATCTTTGATAAAGTCAAACTTTTCATGTCACTCAGGCCTCACTGAGTGTGTTAAGTGCTTCCTACACTCACAGAAATCGATCTTTGCTTTGGATTTAGCACATTTTGATCCCACCTCTTGCTTGACCTTGCTGGGATTACAATTCACTCTAAGTGTAAGGAGACTTTAGTTTATTTGTGCCAGTGATGCTTCATTTTCTAAGTTTGATTTAGAGATCTGAGGAAGACAGGAATTGATTATCCTTTGAGTACCAAACACTGGGATATATAACCTACACTGCATGTCATAACACCCTCATTTACATATGAAGACAGTCAAGTTGAAGATATGAGATCCTTGCATTCAAGGAGTAGAAAAATTGCTTGGGAGACGGGCAGGCACTTCCTTTGTGATACTCTGCTCTCCTCGTCCAATTCCTGCTCACTTCTTAAATACTTAATACTAATAAATATTGGCCATAAAAATATGATAAAAAATAACTATAGCAAAAAAAAGGAAGCTCTACTGATACCCTTGGAGATACCCTACTTATTGTACTGACCCCAGGAGATGAATAAGATAGAAACACTATTATTTTATTTATTTTTAAAGATTTTATTTATTTATTTGAGACAGAGAGAGTGAGCACACAAGGAGGGAGGAGGGTCAGAAGGAGAAGCAGACACCCCTCTGAGGAGGGAGCCTGATGTGGGGCTCCATCCCAGGACCCTGAGATCATGACCTGAGCTGAGGTAGACATTTCATGGACTGAGCCACCCAGGTGCCCAGCACTATCATTTAAAAAATTAATTTTTTACAAGATGTACATCTCAGTTAAGCTATGGGCTTTATACAAATTCTCTTCCTAATTCCAATTACTTCTCCCTTCACCTCATACAGCTAGGTAAAATGTGAAAATTTTTGTGGTTATCTCTTGCACTCTCTTCTTTAAAACTCCAGAATTCCCTTTTCAATATTAGTATTACAAAATAGTTTACTTGTTTTTCTTTTATTGTCGCAATGAGTGGGCATGTAGAAGTTGTGAGCATTAGCCTCCCAGAGGAAGTTGTGAGCATTAGCCTCCCAGAGGACTAATACCAACAATAATAGTCAACAGTTATATAATAATGCTATTCTGAGTTCTAAGTGCTTTATTTATACTTCAGACTTCCACATCAGTGCAGGTAGTGATTCAGCATGCCAGAAAAGCATTATTGAAAACTTATTATTAGTTGGCTAGGAATTCTGTGGGACAATTATAATTCACCCTTGTTCTGGCTACAGATTGATGCCATCTGGGAACAATGATTCTGGTCCTGAAATCCTGACTGAGACTTCCAGAACAGCATGAGTGATTCCAGGAATCAACTAATTAGGTGACACCTTTTCTGTCTTCCAGTCCTGGGATACACGGCTGGTAGAATTCTGGGCATAGGGGCTGGGCAAAGGCTGGGAGTGTATAAGTTTATGTGTGAATGTGTGCATTACTATGAGAAGAGTCATTCCAGGAACTGTTTTCTGTATTAACTCACTAAAATCCCAAGGCAAATGTGATTATTATAATCCCTATTTTTCAGATAAAGAAACTGAGGCATTGAAGGTTGAGCAATTTCCCCACATAACTAGTAAGTGATGGAGCTGGGGTTCTAGGCAGGCTCCACTCCACTACCCCTTTTATCTTTGTTTACCCTAGTATTCTGAAGGGCAGACCACACGTTTATCTAATGAATTATTATCCAGGACCCACCTACCAGCGTCCTTCCAGGGTTTTGCTAATGACAGAGGATTTACTATTGATGTAGGCAACAAAAGAAAATGATTCCATCTCTGAGAGAAAATGAAAAGAGAGAAATGGCCACCTCTCTAATATTAATACCAGAATGGAGCTTTGGGAAAGCTAAGGCTGGTGAGGGCTGACTCAGGAAGCCTGTAAAAGCCCATCTGCAGTTTGGCAAGAGTCATGATCCTGTCGTTGGTTAGACCAAAGTCCCCAGAGTCAGACCCATCAATATTCCTGCAGCATGACAAACCCAGCAGGGTTCCAGAATGCTAACCAGTAATTATTACTGTGCTATGGTTAGTCTTGTTTTTTTTCTTTGTCTGAAAAACATAAATGGAATCACGTTGCCATTTTTTTTTTATTCTTTATGTCTTCTTACTGTTAGGTTCTTTCTTTCTGCTCTTTCCCTGCTGTTAGCAAAATGAAAAAGGCTGCGTATTCCAAGGCTTTCTGTTGACCTTTGAGACTTCAGAGTCTCCCACAAGGGAAAGAAAGCATCCCTGAAATAAATGAGAATTCATGAAATAGCTCAGGCTTGTGGAGGAAACAAACGACTCTGAGTTCTTTTCAACTCACAGCACACAGCAGGCAGAAAAGCAGCAATTTGAGATTTCAGTGAGGCTGGGAGTCTCACAAGATAATGCTGAGGGTTGGCAGTCAAAGATGCTAGTGAAGTATTAGTGCTACAAGTTTAAAATGTTCATACTTCCTAGGATTTGGAAAAAAAAATAAGGCAGCCATAAGCTTATTAAATTCAGGTTGTCAACAGAATTTCTTTTTAATTTATCAATTTGGGGGGGCTTTCCCCTGTTTTGGTTTGGCAAAAAGACATCACCAATTGCACACATTCCTAAAGAGTTTTAGAGAAACAAAATATTATGCTATAAAGGAGAGGCAGTGTAACATAGTTCATCAACTTGGAAGAAAGACAAATTTGTTTGAATTGCAGATTGAAAATTTAATAGTTCTATTTTCTTGGAAGAGTCATTTAATAACATCATTGTTCCTGAATTACCTAATTTCCCTTGTCTACTTTTACCTGTCACACAGGTTAAAATCTAATGTTAAATATGTAGTTCTCATCATGGTCTATGAAGATCTACTTATCTCACCTTGTTCCTGATGAATCTCCCTTCCCCTTCACTCTGCTCCACCCACACTTGCTTCCTTGTTCTTTACAAATACCAAGCACAGATTCACCTTGGGGGCTGTAGACTTACTGTTTCCTCTGCTTCGAATAATTTATGCACTGGTTCCTTCACTGCATTCATTTCTCTTTTTAATTTTATCTCTTAAGAGCAGGCTTCCCTAAACTAGTTGTCTAAAAAAGTGCCACTGTTATTCTCAATTCCCTTACTTTTCTTTATTTTCCTTCTCAACTTTTACCGATATTTGAAGGCGTATTGGTTTATATGGTTGCCATTCTCCTCCACTACAACATAAACTGCACATGCACATATTTCTAATCTCTTTTGTTTGCCACTCTATGCCAAGCGTCTAGAACAGTGCCTGGTACATAAAAGGCATGCCACCATTATTTATTAGATGTGTCTGGTCTCTCTCTTTTCAAAGTGAAGATAGGAAAAAAAAATTGCAGTGTTTGTGAAGACTATGAATAACCTATTAAATGGAATCTCAAAGTCCCCTAGCACACTGAAACAGAATCCATCTGCATCCTTTTCCTTCAGACTTACTAATTGTGTATACTCTGGTGGACTTCCAGCTGCTAATGAATGTCACTCTTTGCCTGAAGTCTATTTCTAAAGCCTTGAAAGACAGAAGTAACACTCCCACCCAAATCCTTCAAATTGTAACTCTCAGGTGTTGGTGCATAAATATTCCAATTTCCTCACCTCTCAGGATAGCTCTGAGGCTTGCATTTTTGCACCCTTCCCAGAGTTTCTCCATGGGATCAAGCTCCAGCCAATCACAGTGGTAGCTATCTTGATAATGCATCCTTTATTGGCTACCTTCTTTTTCCTTTATCAATTCTCTATGCCCCTACTGTGGTTTCCAAATAAAATAATTGCACTGAGTCATTGTCTAAGGATCTGCTTCTGGGCGAACTCAAACTGAGATATTTAAAAAATGGTCGTTATTAATATATAATGACTTCTAGTCTGCCAGGTAGAAGTCAGATCTCTTGACATAAAATATGTGTGTCTGCATAAATGTGTGTCATTCCACAGAACTTAATAATTATTAAAAATGATAGTGTATATCACTGACATTTAGCTCATGCCCAAATATCTTACATTGCAGTTTTTGTCTCTGTATTGTATACTTATTTTCTTATGTTCTTTCTATAATGATTGGACATGTTTGATTATTTATCTCCAGAATATCCATTTGATTATGTGGTTCTCAAACCTGGCCTTATTTCAAAATAATGCATAACAATAATTCATCATAATATGAATATATGATCGTAGAGTTTATTTTTATCTTAAAACCCTCTTTTCTCTGTTTTGTTAACATTTAAATCTTTGGGGTGGGGATCAGGTATTGATACTTTAGAAAATTTCCCCAGTGGTCTCCTATGCAACTAATATGGCCCACTCTGTTAAGTCATCCATAATTTCCCCCTTTGTACAATTTCCATAACTTTCTCTCGTCATAGTTCTCTGCAGTTTCATAAGATCATAAAGTTTATTTTTATCTTAAAAGCTTCTTTTCTCTGTTTTGTTAGTATTTATTAATGGGTTTTAAGTTATATGATTTTTTTTAAGTTAAGTTATATGATTTTTAAGATGTTACTTTAGTCATTTAAATCTATAAGCATTAAGGTATTGCAACTCAATAAACTATTGATTTCAAAGTATGCGAAATACATTTAAAGTTAATTTATAGACATTTTAGCCTTCATTTCAAAAATATTAAGCATTAATACAATGTTGTGTTAATATAAGGTTAGAAATATAGATTAATAGAAAAGAATAGATTCCAGAAAAAATAAGTATGATATTCGACAGGGGACATCTGGTTCAAGATGGTGACAAGAAGATCCCGAACTCACCTCCTTACACAAAACACACTCAATCTAAAACTATATATGAAATAATTTCCTCTTTGAAAAGCTAAATTCTGTCTAAGTAATGACTATACATTGGGTAAACATAAAAAAAAAAAAACAACAGATGAAAGCAGATAGTAGAGACTGGGACACAATCTCACCGTAAACTTGACAAAGGTATCAAGTGAACGTAGTGAAGAAATGAGTCTTTTCAACAAATAGGGTAGGCATAATCAATATGCATATGCAAATATATCAAATATATATTATATATATATATATATATATATATATATAGTCCAAGTCCTTTGGGACTAAATAAAATTTGACTCATAACTTGAAAATTAACAAAAACAAACACAAACACAAAAATTAACAAAAATGATCTAAATGTAAGAACTTGGGGTGCCCGGGTAGCTCAGTGGGTTAAAAGCCTCTGCCTTCAGCTCAGGTCATGATCTCAGGGTCCTGGGATGGAGACCCACATCATGATCGGGCTCTCTGTTCAGCAGGGAGCCCACTTCCCTTTCTCTCTCTTCCTGCCTCTCTGCCCACTTGTTAAAAAAAAGAGAAAAGAGAGAAAAAAAATAAAATAGGTCACAGGGTGGATCATTTTCATCAGAGTATTATAATTTTAAAAAGGAAATCTAGTGGATATTCTGGAACTATGAAATATAATAACAAACATTAAAAACTGAATCAGATGAATTTAATAGCTGATTAGACAGAGAAGAACCCTGTATCAGTGAATAAAACATATAATTGGACTCCCAGAACAGAGAAAAGAGAGAGTGTAATATTAGCAATATTCTTAAATGTTTTACCCAAGAATCCCTCTAAACTAATAAAAATCATCTGGTCACAGATGGAGGGTTGTGGGTGGGGTGTGGGCTAGATGGGTGATGAGTATTAAGCAGGGCACTTGTTATGATGAGCGCTGGGTGTTATATGTAAGTGATGAATCACTAAGTTCTACTCCTGAAGCCAGTATTACACTCTATGTTAACTAATTAGAATTTTTTAAAAATCTGAAACAAAAAAATAAAAATTAAAAAATAATAAAAAGCTTAGCAAATATCCAGGAGGATTTAAAAAAAGAAACTTAGACACATCATCATTAAGTACCTGAAAAACAAAAGTAAAGGGAAGTTTTTATTTATATTTATTTATTTATTTTTTTATTTCTCTTATACTTTAATGTTTTTGCCTTAAATTACATGTTTGAATTAAAACAACTTTTACTTAAAAAAAGAAATCAAAACACTTTTATTGTGTAATTTTGATTCTTAAAAAAAATCTCATAAATTCCACATAATTTGTTTTATACTTGTATTTATCTGTTCATTTTTAAAATGTCTTATTATTTATTTTATATTTCTTTTTTCTCCCCAAATATGTTTATTTTAATTTTTCAGTGTTACAAGATTGATTGTTCATGCACCACACCCAGTGCTCCATGCAATATGTGCCCTTCTCAATACCCACCACCAGGAAAGGGAAGTTTTTAAAACTTACCAGAACTTAAAAGACAAATTAACTTCAAGGACTGATGAGCTGAATAGCCAATTTCTGAACGGAAACAACAAAAAAACAGAAGAAAATGGGAAAAAGTTCTCTAAAGTGCTTCAGACATTTAACTGCCAACCTGAAATTACATATCTAGCAAAAATATCCTTCAAAATGGAAGTGAAGACATTTTCAGACAAATGCATATTGTTAGTATGACTGTATCTGAAAAAAGGAAGTGGATTTTCCTAAAGAAGGAATATGAACATAGACAAAAACATGGAAATGCAAGAGAAAATAGAAAATACCAAAAAGAGTAAATATTCAGGAAATAGGAATAAATACTATGTTAATTAGTTATAATGTTGGTATAGTGCAAAGTAAAATTGAAACTAAATGAATGAGAACAATAATGAACAATTTGACAATAATGAGGGATTAAAGTAACAAAAATGTTCCAAAATTGAATTGGAAAGGTGACAATTATTTGAGCAGTTATAATAAATCAAGAATGCATACTATAATCTCTAAGGTAGTCATAATGAATAACAAAATAATGTTTTAGTACATTTCTACTATTTATTTACTTTTTTAAGAAAGAGTTTATTTATTTACTGGAGAGACAAAAAGAGAGCTATAGAGCACAAATGAGGGAGAAGAGGAAGCAGGATCCCCACAGAGCAGGGGGTCTCATGCGGGACCCCATCCCAGGACCCTGGGATCATGACCTGAGCCGAAAGCAGATCCTTAACCAACTGAGGTGTCCCCATACCTATTATTTCAAAGGGGAAAACTGGGGTGCCTGGGTAGCTCAGTTGGTTAAGTGGCTGCCTTCCGCTCAGGTCATGATTTCAGGGTCCTGGGATTGAGCCCCACTCCAGGCTCTCTGCTCCACAGGGAGTCTGCTTCTCCCTCTCCTTCTGACCCTCACCCTGCTCATGCTCTCCATCTCTCTCTCAAATAAATAAATAAAATCTTAAAAAAAAATAAAAAATAAAATAAAAGGGGAAAACTACAATAGTAATAAAATGACTGATCTAAAAGGACAGAAATGAAGAACAAAAGAAATATGAAAAGTGAGAAACAGAAACACAGAAAAATTATATCTATAAAATCAGTTATATCAGTAAGTAATTGGATTAATACTTCATGTGACTAATGAGGAATAATTAGGTTAAATACAAAAAACCCAACTACATACTTCTTATGAGTGAAACAGTTTAATTAAATAACTATAGAAAAATTAAAAATGAAATGATTGGTGTTGGGGTCTAAAGAGTATAAAGAATATTACTTCCACTCTTACAGTAAGAATAAGAAAATCTGGGCAATTTGTAAGTTCAGAACTTCCTTGAACCCACCTGAGTGGAAAGGTTGCAGGGTTGAAAACTAACCTGAAATATGGACCGAGATGGAACTTAAGAGCTTGCTTACTGGGGTAGATGTAGCCAGCCACCAAGAAGTATTCAGCTAGAAGAGCAGATGAATTGGCAAAAGTTAGTGGCCAGAAGGACAGTTGGAAGACCCTGAAATCCACAAATATGGGAGAAGGGAGAAGTTCATATTCTCTATGAATCTCTGAATCCTGAGATGAGTCTTTCACAGTGTAGACCAGGGGGAGAAGAGCAGCTGCTGTGGAAGGGGCACAAAACTACCCCGATGTTTCTCCTCTATGGAAAAAAGCCTTACTATGCAGGACTGGGAGGGCAACAAAAACTGTTGCCCCTAGAGTAATGGTAAAAATACTCCTTGAAGCTGGGTAGACGGAAACAGAAAAAAATATGTCTACTTCTGAAGGAGGAGCAAGAATATATGTTTGGCCCAGAACTATAGCTGGAAGATAGGCAAGAGGTTTTTAAAGGTTGTACTCCCCAAACCCAAGGAAATGGTATATATTCAAGACTGAAATTTATTTTTATTTAATATTTTATTTATTTATTTGACAGAGAGAGAGAGAAAGAAAGAGAGAGGGAGAGCAAATAAGAGGAGAGAGAGTAAGCGGGAGGAGAGTAAGAGGGAGAGGGAGAGGGAGAAGCAGGCTCCCCGCTAAGCAGGAAGCCCAATGTGGGGCTTGATCCCAGGACCCCAGGATCATGACCTGAGCCAAGGGCAGAAAATCAACCCACTGAGCCATCGAGGTATCCCAAGACTGAAGTTTAAACAGAACGTCAAGAGAATGCTTCCCCTGCCCCACTTCCTCTACAAAGATAACAAGCATTGAGTAAAAAACAGTGCCCTACTGCAAAGAGAGCAGACCCTCTATGTAGTACAGTATAAAGGGAAGACCTAAATCTGAGGGTGGAGTAGGTAATGAGAAACAACCACTGACCAACCAGCCCCCAATCTAAACACGTTATCACTAGAGGAATTTAAGCCTAGCATGCATTCAAAGTAAAAATGCAACAAGAAATCTCAAACCCAAGATGATGCTTTGATTAATAAGAGCTCCCATACTAAAGGCCTAGTATGTGAAAGAAGGAAAGGTGTGCCCTTTTCTAAGCTCGAAACCCATTTACCTTTAATGTTTTACATAAATCAAACACACACACACACACATACACACACTCCCAAGACACAAAACAATCAACTGAATTAGATGTGGCTATTATAGAAATATTGGAATTGTCTAACTGGAAAATTTAAAATAACTGTGGTTTCTATAAAAAAAAAGGCTCAATGGAAAATGTGTAATGTTATATGAATAATTTTGTAAGGCATGGGAACTATAAGAAAATCAAAATGGGAATGATAGAAGTGAAAAACGAAAAACACAATAACAGAAATGGAGATTACCTTCTGTGGACTCATCAGTGGTCACAGAATAGCCAAGGAAAGAATTAGTAAACTCAAAGACATGCCAACAAAAGTGACCCAAACTGTGGTGCTTAGGTGGCACAGTCATTAAGCATCTGCCTTCGGCCCAGGTCATGATCCCAGGGTCTTGGGATTGAGCCCCGCATGGGGCTCCCTGCTCAATGTGGAGCCTGATTCTTCCTTTCCAACTCCCCCTGCTTGTGTTCCCTCTCTCACTGTCTCTCTCTGTCAAATAAATAAATCCTTAAAAAAAATGACTTAAACTAAAACAAAAGAGTAATAAGTGCAGGAAGAAAAAGATAAGCAAATTAGAGCATTCAAAAACTGTTGGATAATATCAAATTATTTTTATGCATTACAAGAATACCTGAAGGAGAAAAGAGAAAAATGCACAGAAGAAATATTTGAAGAAATAATAGTTGACAGTTTTTCAAAATTAATGACAAACAGCAAACCACAGATTCAACAAGTTCAGAGAATATCAAACAAGATAAATATCAGTCAAACAACAGAACACACACTTAGGCATATCATAATTGGTTGAAAACAAAAGGCAATGGAATATTTGAAGTTAAAAGACACATTATATGCAATTTTACACCCATAGACAAAAACAGAAAAAAACGCAAAACCATATCTCATATCTTACACAAAACCTAACTCAAAATGTTTTACAAACAAAAATGTAAAACATAAAGGGGTGCTTGGGTGGCTCAATGGGTTAAACCTCTGCCTTCGATCAGGTCATGGTCTCAGAGTTCTGGGATTGAGCCCCGCATCGGACTCTCTGCTCAGCAGGGAGCCTGGTTCCCCCCTCTCTGCCTGCCTCTCTGCCTGCTTGTGCTCTCTCTGTCAAATAAATAAATAAATAAAATCTTAAAAAAAAATGTAAAACACAAAACTAAAACTTCTAGAAGAAACCTTAGGTAAAAATGTCCGTGACTTCAGGTTAGGCAAAGAATTTTGAGATATTATATCAAAAACAAGATCCATTAAAGAAAACATTTATAAGGTGGAAACTATCCAATTTGAAAACTTTTGGTCTATGAAAGGCACTGTTAAACACATGATAAGCTTGAGATTGGAAAAAAAAATGAAAATCACACTTCTGACCAAGTTCTTGTATTCAGAAAATATAAATAATTCACAAAACTCAACAATAAGACAACAAACTAATGACTTTTTTTTTTTAGCTTTCTAGGTGATTTAAACTTATAGCCAAGTTTGAAAACCTCTCTTCTACTGCATCCTCTTTCACTTTTATGAGAAACATAACTGTCCTGTCTTAGATTAGAGTTGGCTTTGAAACATGAATCTAAACCCCAGACTCACTCATTCATATTCCCTTGAATTTGTCTGGGGTGACTTTCTGGTGTGAATATTGGCAGCCTATAGGCAGCTGGGCTGATATTTCACTTTTGGTCCTTCTGTCACTTCTGTTTATTCTATTCTTTCTTGGCACCTATAGATTTAAATGTGACTTTAGATTTCAGGCAGGCACATCTTTTGAAAAGCAAAATATAGAATCTAAAACATCTGACATATATTGAAAGATTATTAAATGGAAATGCATATGACTTATAAATTGGTGAAGTTAATATATCTTTAAGCAGGGGCACTTGGGTGGCTCAGTCAGTTGAGTGACTGCCTTCAGCTCAGGTCATGATCCCGGGGTCTTAGGATCGAGTCCCACATCAGGGTCCCTGCCCAACGGATAGTCTGCTTCTCCCTCTCTCTCTGCCTGCCACTCTGCCTACTTGTGCTTTCTCTCTATCTCTCTGTCAAATAAATAAATAAAATCTTTATATATATATATCTTTTTATATGATATCTAATTATATATATAATATATAATATATTATATTATATATATATATAATATCTCTATCTATCTATCTATTTATCTTATCTACTTTAAGCCCCTCTCCAGAAGCAAATTGAGCATGCTTCTTTTCATTCAGGACAGACCTTTAGGCAAATCGACTGATGGTGGATGAGTTGCAGTAAACTAATTCTTCTAGTATTAATTTTTATGATTTGATCAGTAGTTTATTTCTAAGAACAATTTTTTTAAGGTGGTTTTATTTTTTTAAGATTTTATTTATTTATTTGAAAGAAAGAGAGAGAGAGAGAACATGAGAGAGGAGAAGTCAGAGGGAGAAGCAGACTCCCTGCTGAGCAGGGAGCCCGATGCGGTACTCGATCCCAGGACTCCAAGATCATTACCTGAGCTGAAGGCAGTTGCTTAACCAACTGAGCCACCCAGGCACCCCAAAACAGTATTCTATTAGAGTGGCGATATTCAAATTTTAGTAGACATGAAAATCACCTACAGGAGGGGTTTTAAAAAATGTAGATTCTTGATCTCCCATCCCTACACATTGTGTGTAGTTAACTTTGAGGTGAATGACCCAAACCTGTATTTGTAAGTAAGTACCTTTCCACGATTGTAATGCAGTTGGGGCCAGAGAACACTGCTTAAAGTCCTGAGGAAGAAGAACATCTCTAAGAATTTTATGTATTTATGTGTTTCCTATAACTGAGAACTAGCATAGCCATTGAACTTCACCAATGCAGATATTCTGAGGCAAAGTAGAGCTCGGTAAAATATAAGGGAAGAAAATCTAGCTTTGAAAATGAGCCTCCCTTTTACTGACCTTTTTAGTAAACGACAATTTTTGTGAAATGACTTACTGGAGAGTTATTACGGGCCAAGTATGATAACAATCATTAATATTCTGGCCACAAATGCAATTCACTTAGTAAATGCCAGGTTCTTTGAAGCATGAAGTACCTTATGTAATTGCATTTTGCAGCAAGGATGTGGCAATGGACTCCTGGGTGGCCATGTGCGTCTATCCCTCGAAGCACTGGATGAAAACTTTGATGTGTGGTCCTGAAGTGGAGCTGTTTCAGTTTCCACCCATTCTCCCATTCCATTTTCTGAATTATCAGAATCAAAAGGGAAATAATATTTTTTCTGTTTTTATATCTTATGTTCCTGACTAAATGTGAAAATATTCTGGCTCTTTAGAAAGGTAGTATTAAAAAGCAGTTTAGTTTCTCATATGTGTGTAACGATTATTATGAAACCAGGGGGAAATGTGAAAGCAATTGGTTATCACCACAGTACTGTGTTGCCTTTTGCTTTTTCTCTAGATTTTAGTCTTTTATGTAGCGGGAAATCTTATATCTATCCCCTAAACACTTTCCCTATCAAATGCATTTCCTTTCTTACTCCATTTGCCATTAGCTTTTGCTTAGTACAACTGGGAATGGCATTACGGCCCCAGATAATAAGAGAAAAATTAAATGTATTAAAAAGCTGTCTGATGCCTTTTCTGGGAGGGTGAGGCTCATTGTCATGTATGAACCTATTGGCTGATTTCTAACGGAGGACTCAGGAGTGTGATTTTAGAAAATCCTATTGTGAGTTTTGGGAGCTCAAGGAAGCCACACGATGCCACTGCTCAGGCATCCCATCCTTTGCATTTGTTAAATTGCATTTCTCATTAGAGATAACACTTGTAACAAGCCAGAGGAAAGTAGGTCTTGTTGCAGCTTAAACTGAGAAAACTGATTAAGATAAATTTAAGATTGTGCCCATCTTAGACAAAAATGAAAAAAAAAACCTCATTATTAAAAGAATGGGCTGCTTGCTATTATTCTGATAGGGAGCAATTTAATGAGCAAATTTATGAATTGTTGAAGCCAAATTTTTGGCATTTGCATTTTGCTTGGTGGTTCCCAAAGAAAAATATTAACCCATAGTAGGAGGAAGTTAGCAGATGTTGAGATAGAAAAATTTGGAAAATACACATGTTATAAAAGAAAGTTAATATTATTGCTAACATTTAGATGCACATGCTTTTGGCCTGTTTTCTACAGGTCTGTGTTTATAATTTTGTCATCATATTTTATACACTGTTTTGTATACTTCTTTTTTTTTCACCTATTCTTAGGTTTCCCAATGTTGTTAAATTTTTTCAGAAACATAAATTTACTTAGTACAATGCTACCTTTATGCATTATAATTTAATTAGCCATTCTTTTAGACTTGGATGTAAGTTTATTTATAATACTCTAATAATCTTGATCTGTCATAGAAGGCCTAAAATATTTGTGGAAGACTACATATTTCCAACAAGTAAATTAAATGGCAGGTGGTGGGTTCTAGATCTCCCCATTTCTAGTAACTAATTCACTTATTAAGAAAATTTTAAATGTTGACTAGGATTATAGGCCTTAAGAACTGGTTGTTTGGTGGGGCGCCTGGGTGGCTCAGTGGGTTAAAGCCTCTGCCTTTGGCTCGGGTCATGATCTCAGGGTCCTGGGATCGAGCCCCACATCGGGCTCTCTGCTCGGTGGGGAGCCTGTTTCCCTTTCTCTCTCTGCCTGCCTCTCTGCCCACTTGTGATCTCTCTCTCTCTCTCAAATGAATAAATAAAATTAAAAAAAAAAAAACCAGAACTGGTTGTTTGGGGAATGTCTTTTTGTTACATTTGGGATTGATTCATTGCTTCCTGAGTTGCTTCCATGTTTGAAGTCAGTGGACTAAAGAGAGTCCCAGTCTTTCCCGTAGGAGGAGGGAAGGGAGGAAAGAAGGGTTATAGCTTTAAATCTGAAAAGTGGTGGGATTTCATTGTGAAGTCTCCTGGCTGGGTTTTGAGGAGATCTGGTCCCAATAACTTCTCTGATTAGGTAGGAGTAGGTTGCTCCCTTTGGTTTATGGTGAGAAACGGGGAAGTCTGTAAAGTGACCAGAGCTTGACATAGAAATATTTTGGAGGAGAGATGATAAAGTCAACTTTTTACCAAATTAGAGGTTTAGATCTTCTGACACTAAGGGTTTTTGTCAGGCATCATAGAAGCTAAGTAAGAGTGGGGAAGAGGACTCACCAGAGTCCCAAACCGAAAGCCCGAGTAAAGGGCTGTTCATCATGAATAAATGAGTGAATGAATGAATGTCTCTGATAATCCGATTCTGACACAACCTGGGTGTCTAGTGTTTCTATTCAATTCTGACCCCAACTCTTGGCGTTAGCATCAGACGCTATAGGTTAAGGGTTCAGACTCCCAAGTTTGCCTCCCACTTCAGATCCTAGTTGCAATCAAGTGCCCAGGCTATCTGTACTTCTGTCTGACTTGGCTACAAATTTGAGGATTCCCCAAATTCCCTCTTTAGAGTTGATAATTTGCTGGAATGAAAATTCTATACTTACTATTACCCACTATAAAGGATAAAAATAAATAGCCAGATGAGCAAGTACATAAAGGGAGATCCAAAAAGTTCTCCAACACAGGAGCTTCTGTCTCTGTGCAGTTGGGGTGTACCACCTTGAAACCGTGATGTGTTCATCAATTTTGAAGTATTGCCAGATGAACTGGGGAGACCCCAGGCCTCGACCCAGCCTGTCCCAAAAATGTTGCTAAAGGTTCTTGGTCTCATCACAAGAAAGAACTCAAGGACAGACACAGCACAGCAAATGAGTGACATACCGGGAAAGTTTAGTAAAGCAAAAATACAGTCTTATGAAATGAGAGTGGGCTAGCTCAAGAGAGAGATAGCTGTGTGCCTTGGGGTTTGTGTTGTATCTTTTATTGACAGTTGTTAACTCTAGAGTGGAATATTCATTACTTGGGGTGGGGATTTCTTGGCAGCAAGGTTTCAAGCCTATTCCCCCTAATTTGGTCAGGGGTTTCCTGTCTGATTTGATCTGGCTTCTCTTGGAGTACTGCCAGGATAGGCCTGACTTTTCTAATAGCTGGCCATGACTTCTATGTCTTCTCCCTGTTACATATTAGAACCTAACTAACTACTTACTCTAACAGAAGCTCTCCAGACTCCATCATTTGGGGGATTTTATGGAGGTTTCATTACATAAGAACAATTGATTAAATAATTGGTCATTGAGAACGGAACTCACCTTCAGCCCCTCTCTCACCTTTCAAAGGTTTTTTTTGAGTCAGTTAAAGCCTCGCCTATAAAAAGTCCTTGAGACTTCCCTACAGCTAGGGAGGGGATCTCTTTAGGCCTTGCCTGCTACCTTTTTTTCCTGAACTTATTTGCTCTGCTTCAGAGGCCTAAGCTCCTGCTTCTATGCATCTCAGGTAGGCCTCTTGATAATCACACTTTACCCCCATCCTGACTGATTGCACAGGAGAGCTCCTGGATCTGCCTTGGTCCACACTCTAAAGCCACTGGCAAGCTCTGCTTCTCCCTCACCTTCATCCCAAACAGCTATAACCCCATCCAGCTCCAGTGTCTGGGGCTGTTTGTCTAGGAGAAGGAAACATATAAAAGTAACATACAGAACAATTTCCATTTGGAAATGCAAACTGGCACTTTGCCATAATAATAACAATATTAATAACAAAAATATTAAAGGCCAATGGTATTTATAGAGAGGTTACTAAGTGCCAGGTATTGACACTTACGAAGCTGGGAGTGGGGATGGGGAGAATACTTAATAAGACTGGGAAAAGTCAGGGAAATTCCCTTATTTCTGTTTTGTATATGAAGAATGCACTAGGGTAGCTAATTAAGAGTTCTAAGCACTTTATATCCATTATTTTAATAAATTCTTACAACAGCCTTATAAATTATTACCACCATTTTATACATGGTGATAACATATTTTTAAATTTACTAAGTCACAAAGATGTGGAAGTAATAGTATTCAAACCTAGTGATTCTGACTCCAGGGTTAAGGGAACAGGAGACTACTGATATCCAAACAGGATAGGAATGAATTAAGAAAGATTTTTTGGAAGAAGTTTTGTAATTTCTCTAAGCAAAGAAGACATAAACCTGAGGACAAGATGGGAGAGGGAGTTCCAACTCAAGAAAATACTAGGTTCTCCTTTTTTCTAGAACCTGCTATGATTTCTCTCAGCTTAATGTCTTTGCACATGCTGGTTTCTGTACCTGGGATACTTTTTCCCTTTGATTCATTTGTCTAACTTCTGTTTCTCCTATAAAATTTAGTTAGACACCACCTTGTCTTGAAGTCTTCCTTGCATGCAATGCTCTTGATTTATTGTTCCCTACTCACCTTGTGCTAACTGCTGACATAGCTCATGGTAGATTGACTGCAAAAAATACCCCCAATCGAATACCCCTCTGTACATCCATGCACTTTGCCACAACAGGAGACAGTATCTATTTTCCCAGACTCCTAGAGCATGGTCTGGCCTTGTGACTTTCTATGGCCAGTAGAAAGAGGTTTAAGTGATGGTATGCCCCATTTCAGTCTTGACTTTTGTGATTCCTGGGGTCTTGAAGCCCTGCCTCTTCCATGAGAAGAGGATGGGATGCCCTCCTAGCAGATGAGCAGAGGCAACCCCCAAGAAATAGCACGCCTGGACAAACCACCAGCTGATTGTAGATGCATGAGGGAGCCAGAAGAGAACTGTCAAGTCCAGCCCAGATAAGCAAAACTGCTAAGTCAACCTGGACACTCATGAAAACAACATTATTGTTTCAAGCTGCTAAGTTTGGGGATGATATATTGCACAGCAATTACCAGCAGATACAGAAATTGATGCCCATAATGAAATGCTGAAGTACGTAGCATTGGCTTTCTGTCCAAGTGGTAAGTGGAGGCTAGAAAAATAATGGGCAAACTATAAACTCAGCCTGGAAAAATGGTGAGGAAATTTTTAGAGCAGGCTGGTAGAATAGCAACCTAAATTATATAGTAAGGAAGTGGCTAGCAAATCGCCTATAGTATCTTGGAGAATGGAACATATCCCTAACAAGCTTTTCGATTTGGCTGAGAATATCTCAGCCAAATGAGAATATCTCATTTTGGCTCCTAGAATATCTCTAGGAGCAGTTTTGGAAATATCAATTAGTTGCTGCCTGATGAAAATGAGAGAAGACGATGACCAAGAAAAAAAAAACAAAGAGCTGATCAGGTCGTAAAATGTGAAGTGTGGAAAATTAAATGTTTCTCATCTCCAGCCTCTCAAGCCAGTAAAAGATCAAATGAAAATTCTGTCAGAAATATATGGCTTGGGGTAAAAAATGGGTATGGAAACAAGAATGTATAGAAACTAGGCAAACACATTTTAATCAGCTAAAGGAAAAACATAATTGGTTAGCAGTGAGAAATTAATATGCAATGAATCTAGAAAGCTGAGATACTTTTTAAAAATGTGAACATGTACTTATTTTTTTTTTCCCCAAATTTATTTTAATTTTTCAGTGTTACAAGATTGATTGTTCATGCACCACACCCAGTGCTCCATGCAGTATGTGCCCCTCTCGATACCCACCACCAGGCTAACCCCTCCCACCCCCTCCCCTCCAAAACCCTCAGTTTGTTGCTCAGAGTCCACAGTCTCTCCTGGTTCATCACCCCCTCCAATTTCCCCCCATTCACCCTTCCCTTCCTTCTCACAATGCCCTCCATGATTTTCTTTATATTCCACATGTAAGTGAGACCATAAGATACTTGACTCTCTCGGCTTGACTTAATTTACTCCGCATAATCTCTTCTAGTCCTGTCCATGTTGACACAAAAGTTGGAAATTCATCCTTTCTGATGGAGGCACAATATTCCATTGTATAGATGTACCACATCTTCCTTATCAATTCGTCTGTTGAAGGGTATTTTGGTTCTTTCCACAGTTTGGCTATTGTGGCCATTGCGGCTATGAACATTGGGGTCCATGTGGCCCTTTTTGTACTGCATCTGCTTCTTTGGAGTAAACACCGAGTAGTGCAGTTGCAGGGTCATAGGGTAGCTGTTTATTTAATTTCCTGAGGAATCTCCATACTGTTGTCCAAAGTGGCTACACCAACTTGCATCCCCACCAACAGTGGAGGAGGGTTCCCCTTTCTCCACATCCTCTCCAGCATTTGTTGTTTACTGTCTTGTTGATTTTGGCCATTCTAATTGGTGTAAGGTGGTATCTCAGTGTGGTTTTGATTTGAATCTCTCTGATGGCTAAAGATGATGAACATTTTTTCATGTGTCTGTTAGCCATTTGTATGTCTTCTTTGGAGAAGTGTCTGTTCATGTCTTCTGCCCATTTTTTGATGTGATT
>CM052812.1:15911687-15960687 GCA_028533885.1 Nasua narica
ATGAATAAATGACAAGAAGTAAAAGAACCTAGCACAATGAACCCCAAGTGTAAGATTTATGTAATACCAGAACAAAAGCAGATATGTAGAAACACTGACAGAGGGATAAGATGGAAGGGTGGTTATAACTCCTCGCAGGCGAGGAAGGTTATTTCAGGTCCTCCTGGGTTTATAGTTGTATTAAACCTCTCATAATGTTAAGTAGTTAAAAAAAAAAGATAAAAGAAAAAAGAAATGTGAAAGCAAGTGAATACTAAAATAAAATTTAAAAAGAGAGAGAATAAGAAAGAGAAAACAAAAACAAAAACAAAAACAAACTTGTATCTATGAAATATACAGGTTTGAGGGTATTACCAGGAGCTTAATATATTGATTACCCCTGGCATTGGGGGTTTAAAATTTTATGGGGACCCTTTGGTTATAGTCCTTTTGCTTTTTGGCTGGTCTTCTGGGGGAGGGCCCTGCCGCATTGTTTTCCAGTCAGTCTTGCTTGGGTTGAGTCACCCTGCCCCCCAGTCAAGGGGCTGAGCTCTGTGGAAAATGGTTTCTCAGTCTCTCGCTCTCTGAAGGTTTTTGGCCTTTTGTAGCTTTTTCACCTTTTCAGGGAGTCCAAGCAATGAATCTGCCCATAAGCACTCAGACCTCCGAGTTGCAGGAAGCCCAAGTCTCTGCTCCCCTCTGTGTGGTTCAGAACACACACTCCCTCCGTGAAATTTCTGCTCACAGCGCAGCCTGTTCAAGGTGGCGCGCGACCCCAGCCGCCTTTCTGTGGCTCCCAAGTGCAGACCCGGGAGGCCTGCGGCGGGCTGCGAAAGTCGAGACCCCAGCTGCCTTTCTCCGGCTCTGCGAGGGGCGCCCCAGAGATTAGGCCACTTGCCCGCGTTCTCTCCACAGCCAGCGGGGATCGCTCAGGCTCTGCAGCGGGCTGCAAATGTCACGGTCGCGGGCGCACACAGAGAAAAGCTGTGGCTCGTGGAACACCGCAGACTCTCTAAAGGCGCTTGCAGGTGCGCGCCCGGCCCACAGGTTGTTGCAGAGTGGAAAGCTGCTGGTTCAGGAATCGCGGACTGGATCCCCCACCAGTTCCACTTTGGGGCGCTCCTTCCTGGGAGGCTGGGTCCAAGCCGGTGCCCACCACCACCCACTTCCACTAGTTACTCCTCCAAACTTTTTGCCCTTTTTAAATGTTTTTAAAGAACTCTACGTTAATGCTGGTCCCCCCGCCACCGGGCACTTTCCTTTGGGGTAATACCAAGGGGTATTTCCTCCTTGGTTAGCTTCTGGTGGCTCCCTCCTCCTTTTGTTTATCCTCTGATATCAGTTTGAGTGTTCCCACTTTGCTTTTACCTCTCCACTGCTCTCTTCTGCTCTCAGAGAGATCCCAGAGTGATAAATCTTGCTCCTCAGGGTGATTTCATGGGTGTTCAGTGTTTTCTGGTAGATTTCCAGCTCACTTTTGGGGACCGGTTGCTGCAGGATCTCTTACTTCTCCACCATCTTGCCCCCGCCCCTACTCTCTATATTTCTTTTTGCTTATTCTTTACCTATATCTCAAAGGTGGGAGCAACATAACAATTTAAATATAATGATCCATGTAACATTTTCCAAACCATCCATTTTATGTAACAGACCCTGCATGATGAGTTTTAATCATACTTAGGATAATTGAATACATGGTAATTGTATTTCTAAGTAAATTTGTAAGTTTATAGAAGAAAGTATAACTTAATACCTAAGTACTATTGTGGTGGGAAGACATCTTTTAAATTGGAAACTAAAGACATAGCAATTTATCAGGTTCAAGGTGTCAACTGAAAGTCCCTGAAAATAGAACATTGTGGATTTTTTTTTCTTTCTTTCTTTCTTTCTTTCTTTCTTTCTTTCTTTCTTTCTTTCTTTCTTTCTTTCCTTCCTTCCTTCCTTCCTTCCTTCCTTCCTTCCTTCCTTCCTTCCTTCCTTCTTTCTTTCGGCAAGCTTGGTGGTTCCTTTAATTACTTGCAGAATTGGATATAGTTTGTTGCCCCACCTTTCAAGCTTCTGCATTCTACAAGTCACAGGGTGGGGATATTTATATTTGCCAAAATTGAAAAGGATAGAATAAAAAAAAGTCATATGTCATAATATTCTGTTTTCATTGCCAAAGTAGGCTCTGCTCTTTCCTGGTCAAATGAGGTCAAATGGAGACCTTCTTTTGTGTCACTTCCAGAAAAATCCATTTGCAGTCTTTATATATTTTCAGTGAGCAGATGATAATGATGATGATGATGATGATGGTGGTGGTGATGGTGATGATGAATTAAGGTTTTCTGAATAATTCTTGGAACAGGATTTCTTGCTACACAAAATGGATGAAGGATATGGTATTTGGATTAAGAATAGTTGATCGGTGTGGTGGCTATCAAGCAAGAAAGTATCATAGGATGTATCAGCAAAAGAAGGAACAGTGAAATGTGATAAGTGAGTATCTCCTTTCACCCCTGTCATGGCTGAAAGTTCACCAAAACTAGCAGCCAGGCTTGTCTCTGTGGTCTGGAAGTTGTGAATATGTTGGAGGGGTGTAGAAACAAGCAGGTAGAGTCAGAAGTTGAGCTTATAAAGGATTTGAAGAAAAGATCAAAGAGCATCTAAGACTACTAAAAGTGAGTGTATGCTGGTCACACTGCACCAGGAAGGTTGCCTGAACTTCTGTTTCTGGCATGATGGAATGACTTGTATCAAACTAATTCTCTTGCCAAAACAAACCATAAAAGCTGGATAGAACAATAGTTTGAAGGCACCCAGGAGTAGCCAAGTCAGCCAAGACTTGAAGGGCCAAGAACTCTGAGAAAAATGAGGTGTTCTAGGGAGAGCCCATATTTATTTCCACATCTTTTCTTGGGAAATTTGCCAATTTACAGATTGTAGAATAGAAGCCTAGCAGGTAGCAGCATGCTGGGATTTTAGTATTCTCACTAGGCTGAAGAAACAGATGTTGGAACTTGGGGCTGTCAAAGTAGCAAGGAATTAAAGAACCAAAGTCCCAGAAAAAAGAGAATCTTAAGTGAGTCTGAAATTCTGTGTCAAATTTCCTGTGGCATCCACCAACTCCTAGCTGTGCTCACATCAGATAAAGTAAGCCAACGCTCTGAAGAAAATAGTAGAATGTAGAAGCTGAGCACAGGTTTTTGAGTCATCTAACACTGAGTAAACAGAGGCTGGGGTTCAGGGCTCAACAAGATAGAAAAGTCCTAGGAAATTCATCTGATGCATTTAGCTAATACTTCAGAAGGAAGACACACTAAAGGTTAGGGCTAAGCCATAACATTAAAGGCAATCCTGAAATACACAGTTTTCCCACTATCTATTCTGTTTTATAAGCCATCTCAAATCTTAGAAGGTTAAGACATTAATTTATCATTATCTCTCACAGGTCTAGAGGTTGACAGATTCACTTGGTTGGCTCTTGCCTGGTGTCCTTCATGTGCAGTGAAATAGTGTTTGAGGCTGGATTCTTTTGAAAGCTGCTTCACTAAAGTTTCTGGAGCCTAGGCTCGAGGTCTGGAATAACAGGGGAGTAGTTGAACATTTATCCCTATAAAAGTCCTCTCCACATGACTAATTTGAGCTTTCTTACACATGGAAGTCAGGGTAACTGGATTTCTTATAAGGTGAATGGCTTCCTCTAGAATGGACAATTTAACATATAGGAAGTAGAGCTAGTAGTCTTTTAAGACCTGGGCCCCCAAATGGTACAGAATCACTTCTGCGTATTCTGGGTCAAAGCAGTCCCAAAGCCCAGCTATTTGTAAGAGAAGAACTAAACCCCTCAACTCAATGGGAGGAGTGTCAATGAATGTATTATGACACAAACTAATTGTCATAAAGCTTTAAGCCTAGCCTTGATTGAATGAAATTGATCTTTACATACTCTACCTGCCTGTCAGAAAAAATGAAATCCTCCAAGATTGATTACTTTATTCAGAGATCCTACAAGTTGTTCATGAACAATGTTGGACATTCATTGAAAAATTCCCAGGAATGCCAAGAAATAGGACCAGATCAGAAAGCAAAAGAAAAAAAAATAATAGTCCAGATGTTGGAGTTATAATACAAGGAATTTTAAAATAACTGTGATTAATATGATGAAAATTTTTTTGAAAGATGGCAATTCGAAAAAAAGAGAGAGTTTTGCCGGAAAACCAGTATGTATAAAAGGAATAGAATCAAATGCAAATTCTAAACTTAAAAACACAGTATCAGATATGAATTCAGCATGTCAAGCAGAGAATATTATGAATCATTAAACAGAAAAACAGAGTAAAAGAAAAAATCCAGGTCTAAACACACAAAGGGGAAAAGATTGAAAATACAGAATGAGTGTATGAAACATACAATAGATGGTTAAAATGACTACCATATGTAATTGGAGTTCCAGGAAAAGAAAAGATGAAAGTAAATAGAAACAATTCATTTGAGAGAATACTGGCCAAAAATTTTCCGTAAGTTGGAAAACATCAAGTTCACAGAGTCAAGAAGTACTATAAGCCCCAAGCAAGATTAATACAACGAAAACCAATCTAGACACATTATTCAAACTGATAGAAGCAAAGTACAAAAAGAAAAAATCTTTATAGTAACAACAGACATCCTCCTTCAAAATAAGATTGAAATTTGACTTTTCAACAGAAATGTTGAATGCCAAAATCCAATAGAATGATCGATATCTTTAAAGTGTTGGGAGAAAATAATTGTCAATTTAAACTTCTATATATAGTGAAATAATCCTTATAAAATAAAGCATTATAAAGATCGATTTCAACAAAAAAATGAGAGAATATATCTCTAAATGTTCTGTACTAAAAAAACTATCAAAAGGAAAATTTTAAGGAAAATATGATCTCAAATGGAAAAAAAAATAATTCAGGAAAGAATGAAGATCATTGTGGGTGAGGAGACAGTGAGGAAATATAAATAAATTGATAACTGAAAAAATTACAAAATCTTTTATGGCTTAAAATACAGAGAGAGCTATAATACATGAAAACAATGACATAGAAGGCAACTCTCTCTTCAAGGGAGTTGGAGTGTTTAAGGTTGCACTGTCTAAAAGAACTGAGGAAGACTGTCATAAATTAAATATGTATCTTGAAATGTCTATGATAACTACCAGAACCATTGTTGAGGAAGAAGATAGAAAAATAGTTTTAAAAATACTTGACTGAGTCAGGAACTGGTGGGTGTTTCAGTTGTTTAAGGATCTGCCTTCAGGTCAGGTCATGATTCCAGGGTCTGATGATGGAATCCGGCATCAGGCTCCCTGCTCAGTGGGCAGCCTTCTTCTCCCTCTCCCTCTGCCACTCCTTCTGCTTGTTCTCTCTCTCTGACAAATAAATAAATAAATTCTTTAAGAGAAAAAAATGATTGAGTCAAAAGAAGGCAAGAAAGTATAAAAATAACAAAAAGAGATGTAACAACAAAAAATAATCAGATAGTAGATTTAACACCAAATTTATTAGTAATTATATTAAATGTAAATGAGCTAAACCCTGTAACAGAAAAAGATTGATAAAGTATATATATAAAAACAGAATCCAGCTATATGCTCTTTACAAGGTGCAAACTTTAAAACAAAGACTAAAAATACAGAAAAAATATATTATGCAACAATACCCAAAAGAAAGCTGATATAAATATTCCAATACAAGGCAAAGTAAATTTTAAGGAAATTAGTAGATATTAAAAGATATTTTATCATAAGAAGATAGGCATAAATTATATAAAACAAAAATCATAGTTGGTGATTTTAACTAAGTAGTCTCAGTGAAAAATTAACAAACAGACAAAAAAATTTAAAAGAAAAGAAAGGGGGAAAAATCAACTGATAAGGAAATAGGCAATCTGAACAAAATATTAATAAACTTGAATTAATTGGCCCACATATACCACAAAACTACAAAAAAAGAATTATTTTTAAGCACATATGTGATATTTACCAAAATAGATATATGTTCAGCTGTAAGGAAAATCTTAAATTGTAAAGGAATAAAAATTTAATACTATGTACTCTGACAAAATGGTAAACTTGAGATCAAAAACAGAAAAATAACAAAAAAGTTCCTCAAATTTAAGAGATTAATACACTTCTAAAGACTCATGTGTCAAAGAAGAAATTACAACATAAAATAGAAAATATTTTTAGATGAATAACAATGAAAATATGAAATATAAAATATAAGGATGTAGCTGACCAGTGGGAAAAAAAAAAGTGCAGCTTTGAACATCAATCTTAGAGAAGAAGACATGCTGAAAATCAGTCATCGAAGCAGATATTTTGGGAAGAAACATAAGAACAAACAAAGTTTAAAGAAAGGGAAAAGAAGTAAATAAGAAGGAAAAGACTAAAAATCAGTTAAATAATAAATACATATACAATAATTGAAATAAAAAGCAGTTATCAATACAGACTCTAAAGACATTTAAAAATAATCAAAGAATATTATGACAATTTTGTGCTGGTAAATATCCACAATTTGGATAAAATATACAAATTTCTTGAAGAAAAAAAAAGAAATAGAAAATCTGGACATTCTCATAACTAAAAAAGAAAATTCCAGAGCCAGGTGGTTTCATAGAAACATCAAGTTTCCCAAATTAGAGCTGAGTATCTGCACTTAATCCTGAAGTCACAGAGGTATAATTGGATGTACTGGGGAGACCAGACCAAAAACCATTAGAGGACAAAATGAGGTAGCATATAATTAAGCTATTACATTGTTGATATAAGCTTCTAGTCATGTGGAGCAAAATCACAAAGAAGAACAATGAAGCCTTCTGAAGTCAAAGAAGGCCTCAAATGGGTGATGTTTTTCATCACGACTACCCGAGAAGGAACAGACTTGTAAACATTTTTGTTTTCATAAAGAAACAAAGTTATAAAACCCTGGGGAAAATGCTGAGAGGGGAAAATATCAGACATTTATGTCACTTAAGCTATATCGATAGGAAATCAAAACAACAATCAGTATAGTTTGATGCAATGTTAAAAGAAAACCAAGTTTGTTGCTTAATCAATTTTGTTATTTGAGTTTAACAAAGCATTGAAGAATCTCTTGTCAGAAAATTGGGGTAGATTCAACAGTCATTCAAAAGTGTTTCTTTCAAACAAATATTTTGAAAGTCCCAGAAGTAAGGCTATAAGTAGGGCCAAAGACCTTGAATGCTCTCTGTGATTTTTCCCTTGATTAATTGGCCTTGGCCAGACTTTTGTTGTGTTTTTGTCTGGGGTTATTTTGGATGACATTCCACTTGTCACATATCAAGACTTTCTAGTGGGATGCTGCTGGGTTCCTGCTAGTATCTCCACAAATGCCTTCTGTTTGACATCATTGCCTCTTTCTCCCAAAGATGAATTCAACAAGCCAACTGAAAATGTCAAGAATATTGTGTGTAATTGACATTAGGAAATGCTTGGCTTCTTTTTGACTGGTGGCATTAAGCTCTGCACCAAAGTTGTCTAACTACTTGCAAACATTTTGTTGACCTGAGAAAAATAGGTTCGTGGAACCATTTGCATTTTCTCATAGCAAAATGCTGTGCTAAAAGATTTTGTTTGGTCATTTTGGTAATTCTGGCTTCTTGTTCACCAGTTGGAGTTCACATGTTGGGCAGTGCATTAGCTTTCTAACCCTGCCATAATACAGTCCCACAGATTTAGTGGCTTAAAACAGTATGAATTTATCATCTTAACAATTCTGAGGGTCAGAAGTCTGGGAGGGGTCTCATGGGCTGAAATTATGGTGTGAGAGGGCTGCATTTCTTTCTGCAGGCTCTGGGGGAGAACTGTTTTCCTTGTCTGGTCCAACTTTTAGAGGCCACCCACATTCCTTGGCTAGTGGTTCCCTTCTTTGATCTTGAAAGCCAGCAATGTAGCTAGCATCTTGTGACCCTGTTTTTGTCCCATATTTCTTTCTTTGACCAAAGCCAGAAAGGTTCCTCACTTCTAGTGATTTGTGTGATTAAAATGAGCCTACATGGATAACCCAGAATAATATTCTGACTTCAGTGTCTGTAATCTTACTCAGATCTGCAAAATCTCTTTTGCCATGCAAAGTAACATTTTTACAGGTTCTAGGAATTAGGGTGTGGGAATCTTTGGGTGGTGTTAGGGGTCATTACTCTGCCACCACGGACACCTATGCTGACAAGGTAGGCAAAGGACCATATCAGGATGGAAAACCTTATGTGCCTGCCATTCATTGGAAGGAAATTCTGATTTCTCTTTTCCTTTCATGGATTGACCCCTTTTGCCAGTGCTCTGCTATTTGGGGGCTGAAGCTGGTTGCTAGTCTTTGTGGCTCATTGACAAAAAAGGATTGAAGACTTATTGGTATTATTTACCCTCAATGGTGCCCCTGACTCCAGGCAACTTTAACCCCTGTACAACAGTAAATAAAAAGCTATTTGTTATCTCTTCACTGTTTTTCTTAAGACAAGCATCAAGATAAAAGGGACTCTGAATTCCTATAGATTCTACCAAGCCTTTGTTTCTGCCAGCTATTGCCATTGTTCTTTTATATTAAATTTTCAGTTAAGTGCACATAAAAAAGATGTGACAGGAAAAAAAAAAACATGTCACAGATTCTACATATATTCCTTTCAGCTGGATTAATTATATACATTTATAATGGTGAAATTATTCTGTATTTTATAGAAGAAATCTTTAAGAAAGTCCAGTATTTCTCAAATTTCCCACTCTTTCCATACTGTTCCCATGCTCAATCAATCTTCCTCAATAACATCTCTCATTAAAAGCAGCTATTCTTAATGGAACAGAACCCACAGTTTGGGAATAGCTGATTTAATAAATTTCCATAATTTTATGAAGTAGGAAATAGATAACTCAGGTTAAGGATGACTTGACAAACATCACATAGTTACTTAACTGAAAATCTAGGCTTTGACCCCCACAATTCCTTCTACACTTTAAAGCTTTAGAATGTATAACAATTTAGTTTCAAATTTAATATATCTCAGGTTTTCCAATTTTCCCTTTGTTAAAAGCAAAGTATTTTTTTGCTTTCCAGTCTCTTTGTTTTGTTTTTGTTTTCCTATTTAGGCCTATATTTTACAGGCTTTCCCATCTTTACTAGAAAAGAGAATTCAAGGACCAAACATTGACATAAGTCTCTATGCCCCATCACATCACCATTTTTCTGACAAGGAGAGATTAGCTGTGTTGAAAATGTTTCTTTTTTTTTATCTTGTTCTTTTTACCTTTCTTGTAAAGACTTAGATTCCACTCACTTTCTCTCCACTTCTAGTTCTAGTTCTCTTTCCTTTAAATAATATCCAATACTCTACAAGCCTTCTAGTTTCCTTCTGGGTCTAGGTCTAAGACTAACAAAGGACATACAGAAATAGCTGTAGCAGTGGATATAGATTTAATTGCTTGGCCACATTTTTACTTGGGTCCTCTCTGAGTCTTTCCTCCAGATGCTTACCTAATTTTCTTCTTCCTTGCTTTATTTTTTCCCTTCTAAAAGAAAATGTAGCTAGCTCCATCAACATCACAGTTTTCCGTCAATGTAAGCAGGAGTTAGCTTCCCAAAAAAGATGGCTATATTGAGGCTTTATGTAGCACCTTCCCCCTCAGCAATTGAAAACCTTCCATAGGAATAAGATTTGCCATCTCTATTACACTGCTGATGAGAAATGGAGGCAGAGAGTAGGAGGAAAATGATATTAGAAGGTGGGAAGAAGACATATTATCAGTTACACTTTACAGATAGAGAGCAACTAAAGTAGAGATTAGGTCTACCCAACTATTTCCTTTTATTATTTGGGGACCTTGGGGAAGTCATAGTGTTGGAGCATTGATCAGCAGATTGACTTGCCAAGAAATCAATCCAATCCTCAAATGAAGATGCCTAAAATAGATCTACACAGCCTACAGATGAGGGTGTCTTAATATTTAGGCAAGACAAGTGGCTCAGAACACAGCATGGCACCATAAGGAATGGCCTTGTTCATGGCTACAATGTCCTGAATTCGGACCTTATTCTGTCTCTTTCTCTTTAATCTCCACAAATCTCCATTTTCTCATGTGTGAAATGGAGAAAGGTAAATAGGGTTTTTTCAAGTTTAAGTGATAAAAAAGCTTGAACATGTTTAAAAGCTGATGGTAAAGACTCAGTAGAAAGAAAGAGATTTAAGACAGAAGAGAGAGGGGATAATTTATAAAGTGAGGTCCTTCCCTTGGTAGGGGACTGGTGGAGGAATAAGCCTTGGAAATACGGGCTCTCTATCAAAAAGAATGAAATCTTGTCATTTACAATGACATGGATGGAGCTAGACAGTATTATGCTAAGTGAAAAATTCAGAGAAAGACAAAATACCGTATGATTTCACTCATATGTGGAATTTAAGAAACAAAACAGATGAACATAGAGGAAGGAGAAAAGAAGAGAGCAAGAGAGAGGGAAGCAAACCATAAAGACTCTTAACAATAGAGAAGAAATGGAGGGTTGATGGAGGGAGGTGGGTAAGGGATGGGCTAAATGGATGATGTGCATTAAAGAGAGTACTTGTTGTGATGAACACGGGTGTTATATGTTAAGTGATGAATCACTAAATTCTACACTTAAAACCAATTTTACCATACATGTTAACTAACTAGAATTTAAATAAACTTTGAAATTTTTTTTTAAAAAAGTAGAAGTTGATGCCACCTGCTCTGAGGATTGGGGGATGTGAGGAAGTTGGAGAATTGAAGACAGTGAAGAAAATATGGAATTCTTACCGTGGAGAATAGGAAAGAGAACAGATAAAAACTTAATAGTATTCCTTGGTAGTGTTTCATGTCCTGTTGAGGATGCTGACCTCATGAACACATAATGAAAACAGTCTGCCCTGCTGCATTTTTTGTAACAGTACTCAGCAAACTTTGAGGATAGCTGGGTTCACTGAGAAGAGCCAAGTAGATATAATGAGAGGAATTGAGGAAAGCAACTAAGGAAATGGATGAGAAAATTGTGGAAGTAACAGAATATTCAATATCAGTAGGATAGGGAAGGAAAAGGAGCAAGGAGGACCCAGATAAGTGAGAAATTGTGAAAGTGATCAAGTGCATTCAGAGCTGGTTTAACAGAAATAACTGAATGAGCCACCAGAAAGAATAAGACTTGTGAGACCTCTAAGTTCTTGATTTTGAAGGCAGAACTTTTCTGGATAACAAGGTCCAGAAAGTGGTAATGAAAACACACAACTAAAGTTAGGAGTGGAGTAGAGGGTGACTTGGGATGAAGAATATAAGAAATCCAGAAGCCAGGATGTTGGGTATTAATATAAATGTTAAAATCACAAAGGATATTGATGTTAGGATCCGGATATAGAGGTAGTAGGTAATAGTGAAAGGAAGAGTAGAGGATGGTAGAGCCAAAAGCCCAAGTCTTGATGGAGCAGGGGTTTTTATAAGAAAGTACGGGAACAATAATGTGGAAATGGCAGCATGGAAGAAGGAGGGTGCTGCCCCTGCCTCTGGACTCTGGAGAATGTGGTTGTGCAAATTCTCTATGAGAAATCTGTGTAGGAAGTTACATCTTTTTTTTTAAAGATTTTATTTATTTATTTAACAGAGAGAGAACACAAGCAGGCAGAGAGGCAGGCAGAGGCAGAGAGAGGAGCAGGCTCCCTGCAGAGCAAGGAGCCCAATGCGGGACTCGATCCCAAGACGCTGGGATCATGACCTGAGCCAAAGGCAGTTGCCCAACCGACTGAGCCATCCAGGCGTCCCAGGAAGTTATATCTTTAGGAGAGAGCCAACATTCTACAAAATGGGAACAAAATACATTATGGAGTTATCAGCATTAAATGAGACAGTGTATGTTGAAATACCTGCCTTACAAAATGATGGTTTTATATATTAAAAACACTCAATTTAAAATGCATAATCTATTCTGCTAAGTCCATTTTGTGCATTATCTGATGTAATCCTATTAGTCTGATAGGCAAGTATTTTTATTATCTGTATTTTATAAATTAAGAAGCCAAGTTTTGGAGGGGCTAAATAACCTGTGTGGTCTCATGGCTCAAAAGCGGCAAATGTGAATTAGAGCCCACACTTTCAAACACTACTTTATACTGCCTACTTTTGTTTTAAAAATAACTGTATCCAGCTGTCCATATGAATGATCTCAAGATATGAATTTATTTTAAAATCATTTAAGGTAAGTCTAAATTAGTCAGGTAAAATATTTTGGGTAAATATGAAAATTCTTAAATGTACGCTGTTTATGTTATTTTTACATTGAAAATCTCAGTACTGTCATACCCCACTTGTGGGGCCAAGAAGGGGGGTTAAGGCAAGTTAATACTATTTTGAGCCTGGTGCTTCAGGGTATATCTGCAAGGCTACTTTGAACTCTTTGATCTTGATTGATGACTATGAAATAACAGGGTGAGTCAAGAAGAGATGAAAATGAATTTTGAGTAAATGTAATTAATAGTATGAGTAGGTGGAAATAAAAGGAAATGTATTACCTTATGTGTAGAATGATGGGAAGGCTACACTTCTGTTAGAACCAGGAGCTCTCCTTGCTTGCATCTCCTTAATATGGATCAGAGAATGTATGGAGGAGGGGCGAGAGCTATTACATCCTTCAAGGGGAGAACTGTCATGTGCACTGAGCAGTGACTCTAGGCAATCAGGGAATTCTGACCATGATTTGGAGTCCAGAGAGTCCAAGAACTCTGAGTGGTGGTAATGGCCAAGTCACAAGAAACTTTACCTGCCTTGGGCACTCATGTGCACCTCTTGGTCTTTCACACATACTGAAATTCTGGATAATATTCCCCTTCTTTTCTCTGAGGAGCAAAGGTCTCCAGTAACTCAATGCAGTGCTCTATAATTGTGCCATCAGGACGGTGCCATTGTCCTTGTCAATAGGCACTGTGTTGAAATGGATAAGGTGTACAGGAATTCAGATTCTAAGTAAAGACATTCAAGATTGTGTCTGGGGATGGAGGATGATGAGCATTATTCCCCACACTAGTGGCTGAGACTGGAGGAGAGACTGTCCTAAGAAAGAACTAACTGAGTGAATATTGACAATTCCCTTGGTATTCCCCCACCCCAAAGGGAAGAATTTTTTTTTTTTTTGGCCCCAACCCTGAATGGACCAAAATAGTACCTCAATTAAACCTTAACCCATTCAGAATCCTGTGCAATATCTTCTTTATCAGATTTGTCCCAAGGGTATGAAGTAAAGGTGTTACTTTTCCAACTTAATGGATGTTCATTGCTCGTGGTATTATCTGCAGTAAAGAAGATTTTTATAAAGTACATTCAGAGCCATAGGAATTTTCTGAAATATCCAGAAAGAACTTTACAGACAGCCACATCTTCTTTCTTTTGTTTCAGATGTTCAGCCCCTAAGTGTTCAGTTCTGAGAATTGTTAGGGAAAGACAATACTCTTCTGGGAGGTACTGAGAAGTTTCATTGGTTATGACTCTGAATTGATCCTAGGAATGTTAAGGAGCATGTTTTCATGCAAACCACACTTTAATAAAAAGATGACTATGGTTAAATCCAGTCCCATAGGCTTACTAAGAAATAAAAATGTGTATATACTGGAAAACCTTGTGCTTCTGTAGCCAATTCTGCCAGGTATACAGAGGAGGCCTTTCTGGAAGGTTTCACACCAATCCTGTCTATTCTGATTAGGATGGCAGTTCCTAGTTCTTTCAGTTATGATTTGTCAGTTTTTCCATTAAAGATCACAGCTTCTTGGAACACAAACTTCTGGTGTGTTTCTAATCCCTCAGAATCTTGCCATGGCAGGCAATCCATTAGCATGCAAAACACATCCCGCACCATGTCTTTGCCTGAATTTTTGGTGTGAAATTCCAAGTTTTGTAAGTCTAATCTTTCCCACACAATCCCATGCAGCTGTCTTCAGATCCAGGAAATTCTTGGACAGAAAGTAGAAAATGAGATCCTTGGCTTTCTGGAATGTGAGGAGCTTTATACAACGGGGTAAGACATTCCTGGTGTATAATCTGGAACAAGTCTCATTTGCTCCATTTCCTTTTGGAAAAAGTACACATCACTGACCAGATATAATTGTTACCATCCAGCATTATGATTAAGAATAAGAACAAAAAAAAAGAACAACAACAAAAAAAGAATAAGAACAAAAAAGAGCCTGATTTTGTCAGGAAGCCTAAGTTAGAGTTTGGATCCTTCCACCAACTACATGTTTAGCCCTGGGTGACCATATACACACCATGGGAAATGGCTTTCCCTTTGGAAAAATGCAATGATTGGATGTGTTGGAATCTATGCCCTTCCTAGCTTTCACAACCCAGAAGAATCCACCGGGAATAAAAAATGTGGTGTTGTAGGATTCACAGTACTACCCCATATCACCAGTAGATGGCAGACTTGCATTATAGTCTGAAATAGATCTGCAATGTGATACTGGTAATTCCCAAAGGTGATGAAGCTTATCAAAGTAGGGACAATAGTATAACCATTAAAAAAAATTGTTCTTAAACAAAAAGTTCATGGACTCCTAGGCAAAGATTCTCTGTCTCCATTAAATCTGATGGGGACTCCACACTTGCACTGTTGCCATCCTTCCAAATTATGCTTTGAAAAGCACTAAACCCATTGGAGCAAACTATTTCCTCTCTCACTCACTCTCATTTATTAATTTATTCAACAACTATTTGTTGAGTCCACTGTATTACAGGTCCTGGGATAAGTGCCAAGGATACAGAAATAAGCATAGAAGACACAATTTCGGTACTCAGGAAACTTATCTCTAGAGGGATAGATATACCATTGAACAGGTAATTGTCATTGTGATGAAAGGCTACAGAGAACTACATGGTAAACTATGTCAAATGGTAAACTATGTCAAATGGTAAACTATGTCAGGAATAACTTCCTGGCTAAGTATTGGATACGTGAGAATGATTTGTTTGGTTTAACAGGAAGTCAGTTGAGGAAAGAAGTGGTCTCTGCAGAAGAACAGCATGTGCAAAGATTCATAGACAAGAGAAACTAAAGAACATCCCAGGAGCTAAAAGATGCCAGGACGACTGTGGCCCAGAGCCAGACAGAGCACACTACAAGATAAGGATACTAGATTTCAGAGAGACTTCTAGGCTGTGAAAAGGACTAAACTGCTTTCACAGAAGTCTTTTATTTTTTTAATTAACATATAATGTATTATTTGCCCCAGGGTACATGTCTGTGAATCATCAGTTTTCACAGAATTCTTGATTTCCTCACAATCCCGTTGGCAAGGGCACTTTCATCAGCTTAGCTACCTGGTGTCTTGGTGGGTTTGGTCCAACAGTAAAAAAAGAGAACAGGCTCATTTTGACTATGAAATAGAGGGGAGGAACCTGGAGATCTGAAAATGAAAATTGGTTTGGATCAGTTTACATCAAAGGAATATTCATTGCATTTCTGGTATCCACTAATCAATCTATCCCTTGCTGGCCAGCACCCGATATAGCAGGAACCAGTCTGTCAAAGAGACACAACCACCACTATCAAGTCTGCCTACCATCAGCTTTATTTTCTTTAACACTAATCGAAGCTACCTGTGTGCCAGATAGGGGGACTGCCACTTTCACTGCAAGTATTTGCAACACCATGGCTGAAGAGGCCTGTGTCACCCTTCGTTGGCCTGTTAGCCCCTTATTCATCATGACTCCATATCAATTATGCAATTGTATTCTTCTGAAAATCTCAGCTCTTCAATAACATGGTCTCTTAACAAATGACACTGTGAATTATTTCCTGGAGTGTTTCTACACAGCAGAGGGAACAAGCAACATGTCATTATGGATTTTTTGGCTGTAAAACCAAGACAGGTTTTGGTTTTAAAGAATTATATAGGCTGAATGAGAGCCGAGGTGGTTCAGTTGGTTAAGTATTTGCCTTCGGCCGGGGTCATGATCCCAGAGTTTGCAGGATCCCTGCTCAGTGGGGAGTCCACTTCTCCCTCTGCCCCTCACCCCACTCTTGGGCTCTCTCTCTAAAATAAATGAATAAAATCCTTAAAACAACAACAACAAATAGGCTGTAGGCAGGCTATCACTTAATTTTGAAAGCAAAGTAGGGTTGTGATCTGCTGTGAGCCTTGGAGTTCCCATGGAGAAGGTAGACAAAATTGTATCTGCAAACTCAAATGACTAGTTCATATACTGACCCTCTCCCAGTTCTGTTTTAAAAGCCCATAATAGTGAGTTTTGTGTATCTAGAGATTTGCTTTAAATCATGCAAAATCCAAAGTCAATGACTCTTTTTACACTGCCTTCATGTGGAGCGGAGCACATTTACATAATGAAAATTCTGTGTGTGAGAAATCAGAGATGTTTTGGGGCTACTGGAAATTTCTCATTTAGCTCATAGTGTAGTGACATTTTTAGACTACTTAGTGAAAAAATCAAGAACTATTTATTTTCAGGACCTGGGTACAGTTTGGCAGAATATAGTGGTCAGCATTTATTTTTACTTATTTCTTTGCTTGATCTAACCATATATTTAAATGTAGGTTACTATAAATACAATGAGGATTTATTTGGGGATATGAACCCAGAGTCTTAGACAGCTTCATTAGCATTCATAAATATTTGTGTTCTAGATGCAGTTGTATTATTGTAGTTTTGTATATACTCACACATAAAATTCACAAAGGTACTTATTTTGTCAACTCAGCCATGCCCCTACTCTTAGGCAGAAAATATATTAGAGATGGTAAAAATAAGGATCTGCCAGTAGTTTGGCCATATTGCTTCAAATAGAACCCATTTTTATTAGAACCATCTCACTCAGAATCAGCCTGACTCAGTAGCGGGTCAAAGTGCCCTCTCCTGTCTATACCACACTTCTTTCCTTCCTGGCTTGAAGTCCTCACCTTTAAAAATAATCATGGATGATATAATCCATTAAGAGATGGTTTTTCCACTGGATGAGACATGGAGCTGACCTTTATGCGTTACACATAACCATGGGCTATCTCAAGTTATGTACGATTCTTGGTGTGTTATTTAAACTCCACTTTCCTTCTTCCACTGGCAAAATATAATTGTATCCACTTTAGTTTATGTAAAAAGTGAACTGTTAGCAAGCCAATACATAAAATACTGGCAGTGGTAAAAAGTAATCTCCGATATAACCCATATTATTGATGCCAGGTCATGATCTTCAAGAGGTCCAAACATAAGATTCCAGAAAAGAGTCTAAAAGGCTTCACTGCTTACCTGAAGAATGATGAACTTACAGCAGTTATTGTAACTGAATTGCTGAGGGAAAGGGAAAGAAGCAGCACTAAGCAGCTTCTTACAAAGTAAAAATGAATAGCAGAGCACTTCCCCAACAGAACTGTGATCATTAGGACATGGAGTTTTCTCAACATATGCCCAGGCATTCCTGGCTGGATAAAATGGGGGCACATACACTGACAAAATGACTTTGAAAGTTCAGATACTGGAGGGACAAAAAGAGCTATTTTCTATGTGTTGTTCCACCAAAGCTGACAAAATGTTAGAACTAGGAGCGACTTATTTTAAGAAGTCTTTCTCAGTTTCCATGTAACTGAACCAAATCCAGAGAGACTACAGTTACACAGGAGTTGTGACACAGACTTGCTAGGGCTGTGGCTTGAACCCACTTTTCCTAATTACCAGTGAGGTCCAGTTTCCTCCACACTGCATAGTAAAGTAAGCAGGAGAAACAAGGAGAATAAAGAAATGACAGTTAAGGAGCTCTTGGGTGATTCACTCAGTTAAGCATGTGTCTTTAGCTCAGTCATGATTCCAGGACTTGGGGTTGAGCCCCACACCCTGGGATCAAGCCCCCCATGGGGGGGAAAAAAAAATCCCTGCTCAGCAGGGAGCCTGGTTATGCCTCTCCCTCTGTTGCTCCCTCTGCCACTCCCCTGCCGGTGCTCTCTCACTCTTGCTCTCTCTCAAATAAATAAACAAGTAAACAAACAAACAAACAAATAAATAAATAATCTTTAAAATAAGTAAATAAATAAAAGAAATGACACTTTAGTTGCATGTCTAGGAACTCCTTAGTTTGCTGACATGGATACTTTCAGGAAAGTCAATTCCCCTGAGAAGAAACAGTAAAATACGATCCTCAGATTACTCTTGACTAAATGATATAATGGACATCGAGCCTTTGGTGGGACCTGTCAGATACAATCTCTAAGACAGTCCACAGCCTAGGATCTGTTTTGTTTTGTTTTGTTTTCATTTCCTTGATAGACACACAATCCTGGACCCCATGTGTCTGTTGAAATTCCCCAACTGTGGGGAGTCTACTTCTCCCTCTTTCTTTGGGATAAAATAAATAGTTGCTTCCATATGAAACATGCATCTTTAAATTTTGTCCTTCTCGGCCTGATGTTTTTTGCTCAGCAAGTCTCTAGCTATGTAATTTGTTAAACCTACCCAAGGCATCATGCCAAGGGGATCTAAAAGGTACTCCTAGTGCCTTCTTTTCCTTGCTAGCCACCATGTCCTGCCTATCTGCCCAGCAGCACAGGAGTTAGAAGATAAAACTTAAATCTTAACTCTATGACCTTGGGCAGGAGTCAGTGCCTCTCAGCTTCAATGTCCTTATCTATAGAGCACAGATTAAAATTCCTCCTGTTGGTGCCTTACAGAGTGGTGAGGTCCAAATGTGGAGAGGTATGTGGAGGTGTTTGATAAACTGAAAGCACTTTGTAAATTCAATGCATTGTTAGTAGCCCCTATGACTGATATTGTGGTAGGAATCTGAAGCCAGGTATGGAGAACTCCTAAGTATTTTTGCGATCCATGCTCTGATCACCCCTTGCTCTACTTGCTAATAGAACCAGCTGTGCCTCTAAGTTTTCTGACTAAGAATTATCATCTTCATGGAGATATATAATTTTACATTGTCTTTAATACATCATAGAAATAACTTCTTCCCACTGCTGCTACTAATCTGGGAATAGAGGTAGTGCAGGAGAGAAACAATTTTTTCTCATCACGAGTCAACCATTTAAGTTGTCCTTAAGTATTTTTTCCAGCAGGTGTTTGTCTGGTGCCTCAAAACTTTCCTGTGGTCCCCTTGACTATCTTGCTAATTCCTTGACATAAACTTCATCTGGTGAACCCACTTTTCATCTGCCATGTACCCTGTGCAATAGAAAAATGTGTTTTTTTTCTCATTTCCTTTTGAACCAAGAATACCAAAATTTGGTGCCTATATTTTCTGAACAAAGTTCCTCTGAAACAAACCTTTGTAGTCAATTTGTCTTGAACCTGGTATATCCTTTTCTTTTCATACATTTATCCTATAAATTCAAATCTTCATTTTCCCACTCCTCTGACATCCTGACAGTCTAATTTGCACAGTGAATTAAAGTTGCCCTGCCTCTGCCCTCCATGGGATGCCATCTAAGCACAGGCCATGCACCTGCCCTCTCTCACCTGTGACATTTATGGCAAGAGCTCCATCAACTAATTGTGTTTGCCTCCTTGCAGATCCACTTTTGGATCTGCTTGACAGATCTTAGAATCTTAAGACTGCTTGACAATCTTAGAATACAAATAAGATCAAGTGTTGATCATTTGGCAGATCATCTGAACTGCCAACTCAATCTGTTCAGAAGCCTTAGGAAATAGGCATTTTCAAGCAGATGAAAGGATATGAGGAATATTAAAAGTTTGGGTAAATGGGAGCATTATGCATGTCTATTAAATTTTAGAGGGAACCTGGTGAAGTTCAAGTAATAGCCTGGAAAGTTGTTGGAGGCCTCCCATATCTCAGGCTATGTTTGACCAGGGTTCTTCTGAGACTATGATTCTTTTTTAAAAATTTTGTCCTGAAAAAAGGATGAGTTGAATAATTAAACACATTCCACAATAAGAAACATATAGAGGAATTAGACATTTCTATGTGCAACAAACTAGAGAGAATGTGCAATGGTAGTCAATTTCAGTTTCCCATTCCTCTTGTTGAGGAAATAATGGCTCAGGAGAATAGTTTTGGTTGCTGGGCCATCAGCTGCCTCTACAGCCAGTGAGCCAGTGAAGTCAGACAAGCTGTGGGGGCAGAGATTACACTAGCTTTTTGCATTTGGCCTGGAATCCCATGGGGCATTCAATCCTCTCTCCTGTTGTGTCTTTGTGGGCCTTCCCCTAACAAATGTCTCCTTGTTCTTCCTCAAAGCTCAGAGGGTGTCAGAAGCCAAGACTGAGCTCTCGTTTGCATTCTGGGTGCTCACTGGCATGACCTCAGGAATCCTGCAGCTGCAGAATGAATGGGGCCATTTGATGGGTTAGCTGAGGGCTTAAGTGGAGTTGGATGCACAGAATCCTTCCATTTAACAGCACTGTCAAATCTTCAACAAGATTCAAACTAATGCTCTTTGGAAAAATCACTTGTTTGTCTCAAATTCCCACCTTGTGTCTCTTTGCAAAACGAGAGCATCAGAGATCTGGATTCTGTCCCCATCGCACCAGCACAAGGCTTGGTACACAGCGCTCAGGCAAATACTGGTTAAGCTGAATGAAGGAAGCCAAAGTGCCAAAATAAAGTCATTCTCCTTTACCCATTCTCACTTCTCCCGCCAGGGCCCCATAAGTTAGAATGACAAAAGACCTCTTAGTAAGAGCAAACAAACAGAAGCATCATGCTTACACATGGAGTACATGGGATGAGTAAATCGAAGGGGTAGTTAGAATTTGGGTTTATGTAACATCTTAACAAAGGGATGTGATATCTTTAGAGAAGAAGAAAGATAGAGAAATAGGACTTTGAGTTTCCAGGAGTGGCAAATTGTGAGAAGGCAAATATGTGGGGAGACTAATGGTGGATAAGGGTTAGTTTTAGTAAAGTTTGTTGTGTAGATTCCTTTGGTGCTGTCTCTGGCTGATAAGGGTCTAGATTTGTCTCTGTTGATTCATTTCTGTTCTTCTTGGTAGGGGCGGGAGACACTTCTACAAATTTATGTCCTGCTTTTAGGCAAATAGGGAGGGGGTAGAGAGCTCTTCTTGTATCCATAGTTTCTCAGTTGCTCAAAATAATCCTCATGCCAAAGCAGCATATATTGGGGTAACACATTCTCTACCCATTACTACTGTTTTTCTTTGTGCCTGCCCCTGTTCTTTTGCCTCCATCTTTAGTTTAAAAAGTAATGTTTCCCGACAGGAATACTTTTTTGTAAGAGCAATAATACATGTTTCTTTATAGTCAAAGAAACCCCAGCTTTCATATGAAGGACACTGCTCCTACAGGGCCAACAGACTGATCATTGTTAAAATGCAAGTCTGAGTGTGTCTGCCCTTGAAAGAAAACCCAAAGACCTTTGACAGGTTCCACCACTGGCCTCTGTAGCCCTCTTACTTCCAAGTTTGTCACTTCTCTTCTCTAACACCGTACTCTGAGCTCAACAAACTCCTTTCCATTAGCTGAATATATTTTGTTCTCTCTGCTACTAAGCTTTTGCACATTCTGTTTTCCATAACGTTCTTCCTGCCTTTCATTGTGGGGCTAGCTCCTAGTCAGGCTGCATTTTGCTTAGGCCAGTGTTTCTCAAAATTTGCTGTATATTAGAGTCATCTTTATCACCTGCAGGAGCTTTTCAGACTCTATGCCAATTAAAGCAGAATCTTGGGATGGAAGCCAGCAATCAGAATTTTTTTTTAATTACCCAGTTGATTCCAATGTGCAGCCATGTTGGGGAGTCAGTGGTTTAGAGAGGTGTTGCTCACACAGCAATGTGCATAGGTATCACCTAGAGATTTTGATGTAGATTCTGACTCAGTACATCTGGGGTGAGACTTGAATTTCCACATTTCTAACAAGTTCCCAGGTGAGGCCCATGATGTTAGTCTGAGTAGCTTTAGCTCCTCTAGGTCTATGGTTCTCAGTGTGTTCTTCAGACCAGCAGCATCAACATCATCTGAAAACATGATAGAAATGCAGATCGGAAACTCTGGGGTGAGGATCAGTAGTCTTCATTGTAACAAGCCTTCCAGGTGATCCCGCGTATCATAGGATTTGCTCTAGGAAATTCTTCTTCGACTCCAAGACTAAGTTGATTTTTCTCTGGCCTCCTTTGCTTTTCCAGGGCATTCGGTGCTTCCGTCGGCTATACCATAAATCATACATGCTGTTTAGTTGTCTGTTCATTGGTCTATATCCCAAACTGGAGGAAAAAGTCTGAGATCATTGGGCCTATGGGAGCCCCATGACTCAGCACTGTGGCTAGCACCTAATAAGCACTCAGTAAGTATTTGTTGAATGTATTACAGAAAGACAGAAAGTTAAACTGTACCTTATTGGGTCATTCTTTCCAAGTCATTTCCTTTGTGGCTGGCAGTGAGAATGGCAAAAAGGGAAAGAACTAAGTTATAAAATACCATCAATGTCATCTTCATGCCTGCACTATATCCAAAGAGTGGCCCTCAGAGGCCAGGGTCCAGGTTTCCCTGATTGTTCTCTCAAGTGAAGGTGCAAGTGGCAGTTTAATAAATACCTTTCTGTGTGGAGGCAGAGCCTGGCAAAAATAGAAACTGGGGAAGGGGGAAGAGTGGTTGTCTGGAAGACTATCTGCAGAATTACCTAGCAAGAGTTTCTTCCCTTTCATCCTGCAGCATGATGAAAAGAGAGAGCAATTCAGATTCCTTACACACTTCACTATCCGAGGTTTTCTCCCTTACTTGATGGGTCATCTCCCAGTTAGTCCTCTCCATCTTCATTTCTGCCAGGGAGCAAAGGTGAAGGCCTGCCCACCCATTGCTAGGGCCTTTAAACACCATTTTTTTTTTTTTTTAGCAGTAAGATGAAGGAAAAGAGACTCTTGCCATCCCTCCAACGCAGCTATTAGCAGGTTTCAGGGAGTGTCACTAGCAAAATGATTTTGGTTGGTACAATTCTGTTAGAAGACATAAAATTGCTCTTACTCTACCAGAGGAGGCATTGAAGGCACCCAGCATTAACCCTGGCATCACAGAATCTCAAGGCAAATGACCAGGCCTATCATTAGATGATGAAATCAAACTCTCTGAGAACAGGGCCTGGGCATCTGCGTTTTAAAAGTGCCTCAGGTTATTCTAATGTGCAGTTTAAGAACCACTGGCTTGGTGTTAAGACCAGAAAGGGGCTTACAAATAACCTAACCTCATGCCAAACAATGGTTAAAATGAGTGAACAAGCTCTCTACAGAGAACAAAACATCACAGTTTGCAGTGGAAAAAAACCCAAAGATGCCTAAAAGAAGTGCAGAAGGATACAAATTATAAAATGCACCCCCAATAGTATATATTCTTTCTATTGTTTAGGTTTAGGTAAAAGTCTTCAAGTGGATTAGAAGAACTGGCTTTAATTTATTTCAGGTAGTTGCCACTATGGGAGATGAGGCTGGGCAGTGAGGAGGAAGGGGTTTAGAAGGACGTCCATCTTGTCTTGCTTTACTTCATGTATATTTTAAAAACAGGTCTTGAAACAAACATTACAAAATATTAACAATGGTCTCTTTTGACTGGAAGTCTTTGTACATAATTATATTCTCTTGTGCTTTTTATTTCTTCAAAACGTTCTTAAAACAAAAATGGTAATTTTAAAAATAAAGATCCAGCACCAGGGTTTTCTAAATGAAAACTAGGAGGCCTGGAAGCGTTAGTGACGTGTTAACTGTGTCAGCTGCAGGTCTTGGGCTTCTAGCCTCCTACCTGAGGTCTCTGCCATTGATATCCGCTGAGTCACAGGTCAGCTTGGAGAGCCCTTCTAGCAGCCCTCGCAGCAGCATCCCCTTAACCTCCTCTGCTAGAGTTTCGCAGCCTCCTCCATGTAAGGGGTCTTGGCTCGGTGGCTGCAAGCTGCGTTCTTGGTCTGGGCCTCTTTACAGCGCGTGGCTGTTGGCAACCAGGCTCCCGGAGTCCCAACCCTTTAGGAGCCCCGACATTCGCGGGGCTCCTGGGCGCGATCCCGCCAGGCTGCCGCACTAGCGGTTGTAGAGCCAGCCGCAGGTGGGCGTTCCTGGGCGGAAACTTTGAGTGGAAAGCAATCAGTCCACTTGTATCCAAGCTGAAAAGCCCCCTCCCAAGGCAGCGACTAAGACACGAAGCTGGATGAATGCGCATCCCTGCAGAGCGCGCAGCTTAATTATTGCTTGGGGCAGAGAAAGGCATTGAAATGAAATCCGGAGATTGAAGCGATCTGGTCTTTTGATTTGGGTTCTTCCATGGTTTTGCAGGTTCTAAATGGCCCTCGTTCAAAGCAAAAATCTTTCTGTGATTTTGGGGGTAGGGTGGTCAGCTGTGTAAATCATTTTCTTTCAATAAAAACCAAACGCGCAGGAGCACATCTGCACCCTCCCCCCGCCCCGCCATGTTCTGCTGTGGCTGGCTCACCTGAGCTGCTTGAATGAGCTGGGTTTCTCCTCTTCCATAGCAAACCCTGGTGTGAAAGCAACCCAGGGCCCACGAACAGTTGCGGAGCTGTGTTCATCAAGTAGGAGTACAATCTGAAATTATACCAGGCAATCAGAAGCTTTAATGGATGAATAACTGTCAAAGCACGGTGGGGTGTTTGATAACCTGTAAGGCTGCTTATTGTGAGTGGAAACCACGAGGTGAAAAAAGACAGGAATGGATGAGCTTGTGTTTTTCTCCCTTCCTTGCCTTTGAAGAATTCGACACTACTGCCAAGAATTCCCTGGGGACAATGCTCTTGGGGGCAAGCAGGATTCTGGTTTGAGGAAAGAGGAAGAAAGCCACATAATTAAGGAAGGAAAAGCAGAAACTCGGGACAGAGACACACATTTTGTGCAGGAATTCAAAGGACAGAAATCCCTGGAAAGAGAAGAAGCCCTTATTCAGTATCCCTAGGGGAGGAACTGGAGGCAGTAAGATGAAATAGGATTCCTATCCAAAGTCTCCAAACAGAAAATAGGGAGAGGGAAGCATCTGCTTCACTTATAAAGCAGTCTCTCCCACGATTTTGTTCTTTCTAGAAATTGAGTTCAGGTGGTATTCTAGGCATCGGAGGGAGTGTTTTATTGCCCTATTGCTGTAGGAGGAATTTTCCTTAATGCCTGGACAGAGGAAGGCATTGACTCTCCAATACAGGGGCATAAGATAGAGCTCCATTTGCTTGCCAACTCTAGTTGAGTGGCAGTGGTTGCCTGGAACATTCAGACAGGAAGGATTTTAAGGCCAGACCCAGGGTCTGTGGGGGAACAGTGCCTGACTGATTAGTAATGTCTCTTTTGGATGTGGGGTGCTATGGGTACTATGTGTGCTTCCTACTTATCATCTGCTTTGGGATGTTTTCCTTCTCTATGGACACTGCCACCACTGACATCAATGTAACAATATCAGTGTAATAATTTTTGCCTTAGGGTCTTCTGCTAAGAGGATTTCAGCCTAAAAAGTAGCCAAATTGGTCATCAATGTTATTTTTTCCCCCTAAGTCCTCTAGGTCCTATGAAATTGGCCAAGTTGATCCACAGGGCACTGAAATGCTCATCTACTGGCTTGCATCAGCTACCAAAATGTCTACATTTATTTAAGAACAAAGGTTCATCCTCTGAAAATTAAACAGATCCCAGTACTTAGGTCCATCTTCCCGAAATAAGCAACCAGGAATTTGCCACATGGCTAAAATAAATGTTCAGCGAATAAGTCTACTTTCAAGGGTCTGATGTAGGTAATTTTGAGCACAAATCCAATTATGTAATGGGTCCTTGGGCTTCTAATAAGCACTATTAAGAGTTTTGGTACAAAAAATAAGGAGAGTAGCTGGAACAGAACTCTGACTCCAATGTCTTGCTGCTTGTGGGAGGAAGGAAATGCCCAGAAAGAATGACTCAGTCCTTGAATACAGACAGAGATAAGTGGAAAGACTGGAGAGAGACTGAGGAGAGGAAAGGGGGAAAAGAATGTGGGAGGGACTCTAATTCTTATTGAAGACAGTCCCACTTGAAAAAATGTGACATACTTAAGTTTATCTTTAGAACCTATAATAAGCCAAGTAATGGACCTCCTAAAGACATTCAACTCCTAATCTCTGCTCTGTGTACATATGAAAAACTCTGCAGATGTCATTAACTTAAGGTTCTTGAGAGGGTAAAATCATCTTGGGTTATCTGAGTGGGATCCAATGTAATCCCAAGGATCCTAATAAGAGGGAAACAGGAAAACCACAGTTAGTGAAGGAGATGTGATAATGGAAGATGTTAGAGTGATCTGGGATCATGAGGCAATGGATGAGAGTAGCCTTTAGAACCTGGTAAAGGTAATGAGAGATTCTCCCCTAGAGCCTACAGAAGGAACATAGTCCTGCAGACCCATTTTACATTTCTGACCTCCAGAACTGTATGTGTAGCCAGTATGTGTTGTTTTAAGCTACTAACCTTATGGCAATTTTTTTAAAGATATGATGCAATTTATTTTTATTTGTTTGATTCAAGTATAGTTAACATACAATAGTTTATTAGTTTCAGGTGTACCATACAGATTCAATAATTCCGTACATCACTGGGTGCTCATCACAAGAGTACTCTTTAATCCCCGTCACCTCTTTAACCCATCCTTCCATCCACCTCCCCTCTGGCAATCATCAGTTTGTTCTCTATAGTTCTCTAGAGTCTGTTTGGGCGGCTTCCATAATTTGGCCATTGTAACTAATGCTGCTATAAACATAAGGGTGCGTGTATCCCTTCAAATTAGTGTTTTGGTATTTTTGGGGGTAAATACGAAGTAATGTGATTACTGGATCATAAGGTAGTTCCCCTTTTAACTTTTTGAGGAATCTCTATACTATTTTCCAGAGTGGCTGCACCATAGTACATTCCTGTCAACAGTGCAAGAGGGTTTCTTTTTCTCCACATCCTCATCAACACTAGTTTCTTGTGATTTTGATTTTAGCCATCCTGATAGGTGTGAGGTAATACCTCATTGTAGTTTTGATTTGTATTTCCCTGATGTTGAGTGATGTCAAGCATCTTTTCATGTGTCTGTTGGCCTTCTGGATGTTTTTGGAGAAATGTCTGTTCATGTTTTCTGCCCATTTTTGATTGGATTATTTGGGGGTTTTTGGTATTGAGTTGTACAAGTTCTTTATATATTTTGGATACTAACCCTTTATCAGAGATGTCATTTGCAAATATCTTTTCCCATTCCACGGGTTGCCTTTTTGTGTGGTTGACTGTTTCCTTCACTGTGCAGAGCTTTTTATTTTGATATAGTCCCAACAGTTTATTTTTGCTTTTGTTTCTCTTGCCTCAGGACACATATCTAGAAAAATGTTTCTTTTTTTAAAATTTTATTTTATTTTTTCAGTGTTCCAAGATTCATTGTTTATGCACCATACCCAGTACTCCATGCCATACATGCCATCCTTAATACCTACCACCAGAATCCCCAACCCCCAACCCCCTCCCCTCCAAAACCTTCAGTTTGTTTTTCAGAGTCCACAGTTTCTCATAGTTCATCTCCCCCTCCAATTTCCCCCAATTCATTTTTCCTTTCCTTCTCCTAAAAACATTAGAAAAATGTTTTAACAGACATTAGAAAAATGCTTCTATGACCAATGTCTGTGCTCTCTTCTAGCATTTTTATGGTTTCAAGTTTCACATTTAGGTCTTTAATCCATTTTGAGTTTATTTTTGTGTATGGTGTAAGAAAGTGGTCCAATTTTCTTCTCTTGCATATAACTGACCAGTTTCCCCAAAATCATTTGTTGACTATCATTTTCCCATTGGATATTCTTTTCTGCTTTTTTTCCTTAAAGATTTATTTATTTATTTATTTGTTAGAGAGAGAGAGAGAGAGAGAGAGAACACAAGCAGGAGGAGTAGCAGGTAGAGGGAGAAGCAGGCTCCCCACTGAGAAAGGATCCTGACGCTAGACTTGATCCTAAGACCCTGGGACCGTGACCAGAGCCAAAGGCAGATGCTTAACTGACTGAGCCACCCAGGTGTCCCTCTTTTCTGCTTTGTGGAAGATCCATTGACCATATAGTTATGGGTTCATTTCTGAGTTTTCTATTCTGTTCTATTGATCTATGTGTCTATTTTTGTGCTAGTACTGTACTATTTTGATTACTATAGTTTTGTAGTATAACTTGAAGTCTAGAATTGTGATACCTACAGTTTTGACTTTCCTTTTCAAAATTGCTTTGAATGTTCAGGATTTTTGTGGTTCTATATAAATTTTGAGCCTTTTTGCTGTTGTTGTTCTAGTTCTGTGAAAAATTCTGTTGGTCTTCTGATAGGGATTGCATTAAATGTGTAGGTTGCTTTGCGTAGTATAGACATTTTAACAATATTTGTTCTTCCAGTCCATGAGCATGGAATGTCTTTCTATTTCTTTGTGTCATCTTCAATTTCTTTCTTCAGTATTTTATAGTTTTCAGAGTACAGATCTTTCACCTTTTTGGTTAGGTTTATTCCTGGTTATCTTATTATGCTTGGTACAATTATAAAGGGGATTGTTCTCTTAATTTTTCTCTCTGCTGCTTCATTATTAGTATATAGAAATGCAACAGATTTCTGCACATTGATTTTGTATCTTGTGACTTTACTGAATTCATTTTCCAGTTCTAGTACTTTTTTGGTGGAGTCTTTTGGATTTTCTATATATAGTATCATGTCATCTGCAAATAGTGAAAGTTTTACTTCTTCCTTACTGATTTGAATGCCTTTTATTTCCTTTTGTTGTCTGATTGCTGTGGCTAGGACTTCTAGTACTATGTTAATTAAAAGTGGTGAGTGGATATCTTTGTCTTATTCCTGACCTTAGGGGGAAAGCTGTTGATTTTTCCCCATGGAGGATAATGTTCACTGTGGGTTTTTGATATATAGCTTTTATTATGTTGAGTTATGTTCCCTCTAAACCTACTTTGTGGAGGGCTTTTATCATGGATAGATGTTGTACTTTGTCAAATGCTTTTTTTTTATCTATTGAAATGATCATATCTTACAGATGTGGTGTATCATGTTTATTGATTTCTGAATATTGAATCACTCTTGCATCCCAGGAATAAGTCCCAATTGATCCTGGTGTATGATTTTTCTTAATATATTGTTGGATTCTGTTTGCTAGTACTTTGTTGAGGATTTTTGCATCTATGTTTATCAGAAATATTGGCCTATAATTCCTTTTTTTTTCTTTTGGTGGTGTCTTTATTTGGTATTGATATCAGGGTAATGTTGACCTCACAGAATGAATTTAGAAGTTTCCTTTCTATTTTGGAATAGTTTAATTGAAATAGATATTAACTCCTCTTTAAATATTTGGTAGAATTCGCCTGTGAGGGCATCTGGTCATGGAGTTTTTTCTGTTGGGAGTTCTTTGATTACTGATTCATTTCCCAAATGAAAGAACAGGACAAAATCAATGGGAGATATCAGCAAACAGAAATAAGTAATATGCCTAATACAGAATTTAAAATAATGAGCATAAAGATACTCACTGGATTTCAGAAAAGAACATGAGTGGAGGACATCAGTGAGACCCTTGACAAAGAGACAAAAAATAGCATAACAGAGATGAAGAATTCAATAAATGAAATTAAAAACATAATAGATGGAATACATAATAGACTACAGTAAGCAGAGGAATATATCAGTGACCTGGAAGATAGAGTAATGGAAAGCAATCAAGCTCAATAGCTGAGAGACAAACAAATGTTGAATAATAAGAATAGACATGGAACTGAGTGACTCTATCAATAATAACATTCACATTATAGGATTCCCAGAAGAAGAAGTGCAAGAAGGAAAGGGCAGTGGGAGACAGAGATCCAGATTCAGGAGACACAGAGATCCTCCAACAACAAATTCAACCCAAAGAGGTCTGTCCACACCAAGACACATAGTAATTAAAATGGCAAAGTGTAGTGATAAAGAATTTTAAAGATTGCAAGAGAAAAGAAGACAGTTCCATATAAAGGAAACCACAGAAAAGGTGAGCTGCTGATTTTTCAGCAGAAAGTTTCAGCATGATATCTTCAAAGGGCTGAAAGGGAAGAATTTGCAGCCAAGAATACTTTATCTGGCAAGACCATCATTCAGAATAGAAGGAGAGATAAAGAGTTTTCCAGAGAAACAAAGTTAAAAGAGTTCATAACCATTAGTGGCTGGTTTAGACCAGCCCCACAAATGTTTGGGAAGTATGCTTGGGTGGCTCAGAATCTGCATCTTTTGAGCCTAATTAATGTGAAAAACATAAAAAACTTTCTTCAGAGTATTAGCTTCTAGGTTCCGTGAGGCTAGGAATGAGCCTGTCTTCAATCATCAGTGAGTTCCAGCAATAAACTGAATATCTGACACAGAGTTGACATTTAAGCAATAGATCCTAGTTGAATAAATCAATGAATTAAAGAAATCTTTAACAGTGATCATCCACTACACTAACAATAACACATGGAGAAAATACTAGAGATTATTGCTGATTTTTTCTGCAAAAAAATCTGGTTGTCTTTAAAATGGAAGAAAAAAAAATAGATTTCTCTGCATGTGATCCTTGGTATAATTACAGGAGATTTTAATTTTCTCCTTTATTCCTGTCTGTGTTTTAAAATTTCACATATTGAATATGATTTACATTTACAATCTGAGAAACAGTTATTTTTTAAAAAGTAGATTCTTAGGAATATGTTTATTTGGCTAAAGTTGGTTGACTTTCCTTGGGCATGAGCTAGCTGTCAGAGGGGGACATTAAGCTCATAAATATAGTTTATTATTGATCTCTGGTTTTATTACAGAAAAAGTGAGACATGGAAATAGCCAGGAGATATGGTTTAGTGTTATATTAAGGAGTGATGACTTGAGTCTATCCCTTACTAGTTGTTTGACTGTGAAATAATTACCTAGTTTCTGTCTGATCTCTCTGATGTTCTTATTTGGAAAATGGGTGATCATACTTCACAGGACTATTTAGAGGTCAAATGAAATACAGGTTGTAAAGGATTTAGCCCCATGCTTGGCACATTATAAGTGCTCTACACATATTAGCTCTTATTGTTTTTATTATGAACAAATTGTACATCCTTGGTGTTGATGCTGACATTTTCTACTGATATGCCAAGTGATTTTTCAGGGCACACAAATGGAGGGCACTGGGAATTCCTGGGTTTTTTTTCTTAGCAATAATTAGAAATGGCAGAGCGATTAGGTGGTTAGAGGACATAATTAACCTCTCTGGCTCTCAACACTCTTTTCTGCAAGAGAAGGAGATGGAATTAGAAGACCTTTACAATTCCTCCCTACTCAAAGATGTTATGTTTCTAATATTTATTTTTGCATTTGAAACTTTCATTTGAAGGGTAAGGACTTTTCATAAAATTTACTTTTTCATAGGAACTGCAATCTATTCCTTCCTTCCTACAATCTGTTATCCCAGATAAGTATCTAGGAACTTAATAAGATCCTGGTATCTAGCCAATTGTCTTTGTTGGAGGTAGATTCTAATTTTTTTTGGTTGTTTGGGAAAAGTAAATTATTTTTGTTTTGGAAATGGACTAGAGATTGAGGAGGGCTAGGAATTTAAAAAAAAATGCACTGTTAAAGTGAGAGTTAATCATTTCAAGGTAAGCAATGCCCAACTTTGTGAAGGAAAAATTTGATTGTACCTCATTAAAATGAATAGTAACTTTTTGTTTTATAGATGACTGCCCTATGGCTGCCCAGGACTACTAATTATGGTGCCACCTTGTGTAACCACACATTCTGTCCTTTTTCCTTCTCATCAAAACTTACCTGCCCAGTGTTTCATTCCCCCTAGGGCCTTGCCTCTTGTTGCTATGGCAACTCCCAGCTAATCCAAGCTTAATGTGCCCTTCCTTCCTTCTCAAAAAAGAAAGATTTCTGGAAACAATCTCTTCCTGGAAGTGAAATGACACTAATGGGAGAATCTCAAACTAAGACTTAAGACTGATAGTTTTAAACAAGTGGCCTGTGGTACTTCTTAAATTGCAACACGGAAGAAGTCTTCCTCCTACTTATATGGTGCCTTGTAATTTTTGCTCTTTCCTTTTGCTAAACATCTATGTCCTATCTGCTGTTGTAACAGTGACATGCTGGCTGTGGTCTATCCTACAGAGTACTAGTGATTATGATGACTGCACAGGTGATATTCAAATCGAATCAGCCAGCCCCTCTTCTTGGACTCTTTAATTAGGAACAAATGACTCTGGAGTAAAGTAAAACAAAACTAAAATTACACCCCCCCCAAAAAAACCCCACTAAATAAAACCTCTGTCAATTTCTCATCTTGCACCTGAGTATTTACATGTGAGGGAGGTATTGTCAAATGCGATCTCCCAGAGTGTGCTGTCTTGGAGATGCTAAATTGCAAAGGGAAAATATCTCAAGTGTTCAGGAGTAAGAGAACTCTGGATGTGGAATGATTACAAGGGATAGTAACCTTTGGCAAAATGCTGCAGTATCTCATTAGTCTTATCTGCTGTATCCTGGTTCTAAGATTTCTCATCTCAGATACTCAGACCTCTAAACTCTCCTTCTCCCCAACCTTATTTCTTAGTTGACATGCACCAAAGAAAGTAAATGACTAAAAACAGTTTAATGTTACTCATCAGCAGAGGTATTTGCATTTTGATGTAAAATAGAGAGGCAGCTCCAAATACAGTAGAATTTAATTATAAAAACAAAAATGGATGGGAAAGAATTAGAGATATAGATTATTCTATAGTCCAATAACCTAGAAGGAATCCCATCTGCACATCTACTTTGGGGCAAGTTACTTAACTTCTCTAGACTTTCATTTTCTTACCTATATTAGGAAATCATAATTGTTCTTATCTCACAGAGGATGTTCAAAAGATTAAATTATATTATCCATATAGTGTCAAAGGATCAAGTAAATGTTTAAGAAGTGATGGTTCTTGGGGCGCCTGGGTGGTTCAGTGGGTTAAGCCTCTGCCTTCGGCTCAGGTCGTGATCTCAGAGTCCTGGGATCGAGCCCCACATCAGGCTCTCTGCTTAGCAGGGATCCTGCTTCCCTCTTTCCTTCTGCCTGCCTCTCTGCCTACTTGTGATCTCTCTCTGTCAAATAAATAAATAAAATCTTTAAAAAAAAGGAAATGATGTTTCTTATTATAAATAAAGCTTTAAGGGAAGGAAATTAAGACTGTGGATTTTAAAACATCCTTTATTAATGTATTCTTGTCAAATGTGTCTAAGCACTATTCTAAATGCTTGTTGGGAGATCAGCAGTGAACAAGATGGACAAATGTTCTGCTATTACTGAGCCTACATATTACTGAGGGGAAGCAAGGAATAAATAAATACATGTATAATATAGTTTCAGGCAATGATAAATGCTATGAAGTAAAGTAAGCATGGTAAGGAGATAAAGAACAACATAGAGGGAAGCTATTTTAGGGATAGTCAAAGTAGATTATCTCTGAGGAAGGAGGATCTACATAGAACTTATTTATTTACTTATTTATTTAACAGAGAGAGAGAGAGAGAGCAAAAGAGGGAACACAAGGGGAGTGGGAGAAGGGAGAATCAGGCTTCCTGCTGAGCAGGGAGCCCGACTGGGGGGTCAATCCCAGACCCTGGGATCATGACCTGAGCCAAAGGCAGACACTTAACGACTGAGCCACCCAGGCGCCCCTATGCAGAACTTTAAATGAGATAGGGGAGTGAGTCAGGTGAGGCACTGTTAAAAGAATCAGTAAATCAGTCACGTTTTGTTAGATTGTTTACTTTTCTGGGAATATCCTGCTACCTCTAGAATTATATCAAGATATGGAAATTAACTGTGCTAAAGGTAAGGTAGATCTCGGATCTGAAATTAGGGCTACATGAAAGAAGGAAGGCAGAATTTTCTGAGTTCTTATGTGACAGGCTGTACTCCCTGTTAAACAGGTTTATTTTGTCCTCTAACCACCTAATCATTTTGTCATTTTCCATAACAGGCCATGATGTAATTATTACTCTCTCCATGTGGTGACTGAGCCTTGAGAATTTTCAGCAACTTGCTCTCAGATAATAAGGAACTAAAATGGAATTCAGCCAGAATCCGGCAATCACTGGTATCAGTGGTAGTACCACTATCTGGTACCCTCTAGATAGTACGATGACGCAGCAGGACTATACTTTGAAATGCCTTGGAAAAGTAGTCACCCCCCACCCAACATATATGGTCACGTGGTCATTGAGAATATTCAAAAGCTCCAAGCCTGGAGTCCTTGCTCAGCACAAGCATAGGTTATAGCAATGTGGCCTTGAGCCATTTTTAAAAGGAGTGTGGGTCCTACTTAAAAGCAGAGAGCTGCCCAGTTCTAGATTCACCCAGGAGAGAGCTAGAGTGTTGGCATTCTATTGCTACAAGATGACATTCTATAGCCACCTTCTGGTGCCAGTATTTGTGGGTTCAAAGAATTTCACAAAAGGGTTGTTCTGCTTCTTGGTGTTTTCAAGGAGTGAATGATTTTTTGAATGTGCAGTAAAGTGGAAGATTGCCAACATATGGGTCTTTGGACATCTACAGGAAGCACAGCTAAAAATATATATACACTTCTTTATTATGTAAATAAATGTACCAGGAAGTGACTGTTAAGAAAGTTCACTTGGTAAATTTCACACTTATTTAAGATTCTGCCTTTGCTTAAAATATTCTTTTTTTAAGCATATTTATTTATTTATTTATTTAATTTTATTTTTTCAGTGTTCCAAGATTCATTGTTTATGCACCACACCCTGTGCTCCATGCAATACATGCCCTCTGCAATAACACCACCAGGCCCACCTAACCCCTCACCCCCCTCCAAAACCCTATGTTTCTCAGAGTTCACAATCTCTCATGGTTCATCTCCCCCTCTGATTTCCCCCAATTCACTTTTCATTTCCTTCTTCTAATGTCCTCCATGTTATTCCTTATGCTCCACAAGTAAGTGAAACCATATGATAATTGACTCTCTCCGCTTGACTTATTTCACTCAGCATAATCTCCAGTCCCATCCCTGGTGATACAAAAGTTGGGTATTGATCCTTTCTGATAGAGGCATATTATTCCATTGTATATATGGACCATATCTTCTTTATCGATTCGTCTGTTGAAGGGCATCTTGAGACTTCCTATAGTTTGGCAATTGTGGCTGGCCATTGTTGCTATGAACCTTGGGGTACCTATGGTCCTTCTTTTCACTACATCTGTATCCTTGGGATTAATACACAGGAGCGCAATTGCAGGGTATAGGGTAGCTCTTTTTTTAATTTCTTGAGGAATATCCATACTGTTTTCCAAAATGGCTGCACCAACTGCATTCCCACCAACAGTGGAAGAGGGTTTCCCTTTCTCCACATCCTCTCCAACATTTGTTGTTTACTGTCTTGTTGATTTTGGTCATTCTAACTGGTGTAAGGTTGTATCTCAATGTAGTTTTGATTTGATTCTCCCTGACAGCTAAAGATGATGAAAATTTTTTTATGTGTCTGTTAGCCATTTGTATGTCTTCTTTGGAGAAGTGTCTGTTCATGTCTTCTGACCATTTTCTGATGTGATCATCAATTTTTTGAGTGTTGAGTTTGAGGAGTTCTTTATAGATCTTGGATATCAGACCTTTGTCTGCAGTGTCATTTGCAAATATCTTCTCCCATTCCGTGGTTTGCCTCTTTGTTTTGTTAACTGTTTCCTTTGCTGTGCAGAAGCTTTTTATCTTGATGAAGTCCCAAAAGCTCATTTTCGCTTTTGTTTCCTTTGCCTTTGGAGACATGTCTTGAAAGAAATTGCTGTGGCCGATGTTGAAGAGGTTATTGCCTATGTTCTCCTCTAGGATTTTGATAGATTCCTGCCTCACGTTGAGGTCTTTTATCCATTTGGAGTTTATCTTTGTTGTGTATGGTGTAAGAGAGTGGTCAAGTTTCATTCTTCTATATGTAGCTGTCCAATTTTCCCAGCACCATTTATTGAAAAGACTGTCTTTTTTCCACTGGATATTTTTTCCTGCTTTGTCAAAGATTATTTGACCATAGATGTGCAGATCCAAATCTGGGCTCTCTATTCTGTTCCACCGGTCTATGTCTGTTTTTTTTGCTAGTACCTTGTTGTCTTGATGATCACAGCTTTGTAGTCAGACAATGTGAGGCCCCATTTTGTTTTTATTTTTCAACATTTTCTTAGCAGTTTGGGGTCTTTTCTTGTTCCATACAAATTTTAGGGTTGTTAGTTCCAGCACTTTGAAAAATGCTGGTGGAATTTTGATTGGGATGGCATTGAAAGTATAGATTTCTCTGGGGAGTATACACATTTTAGCAATGTTTATTTTTCTGATCCATAGCATGGAATGTTTTTCCATCTTTTTGTGTCTTCTTCAGTTTCTTTCATGAATGTTCTGTAGTTCCTTGAGTACAGATCCTTTACCTCTTTGGTTAGGTTTATTCCCAGGTATCTTATGGTTCTTGGTGCTATAGTAAATGGAATCGATTCTCTAATTTCCCTTTCTATATTTTCATTGTTAGTGTATAAGAAAGCAACTGATTTCTGTGCATTGGTTTTGTATCCCGCCACATTACTGAATTGCTGTATGAGTTCTAGAAATTTGGGGGTGGAATATTTGGGTTTTCCATATAAAACCCAATGTCAGTCATCTGTGAAGTATCATGTCATCTGTGAAGAGAGAGAGTTTAACTTCTTCTTTGCCAATTTGAATACCTTTTATTTCTTTTTGTTGTGTGATTGCTGTCGCTAGGACTTCTAGTACTATGTTGAACAAGAGTGACAAGAGAAGGCATCCTTCTCGTGTTCCTGATCTCCAAGGGAAGGCTGTCAGCTTTTCCCCATTGAGAATATTTGCTCTGGAATTTTCATAGATTTTATGAAGTTGAGGAATGTTCCCTCTATCCCTCTACTTTGAAGAGTTTTAATCAGGAATGGATGCTGTATTTTGTCAAATGCTTTTTCTGCATCAATTGAGAGGGCCATGCAGTTCTTCTCTCTCCTCTTATGGATTTGTTCTATCACACTGATTGATTTGCAAATGTTTCACTACCCTTGCATCTCAGGGATGAATCCATCTGGTCATGGTGGATAATCTTTTTAATGTACTGTTGGATCCTATCAGCTAGGATCTTGTTGAGAATCTTGGCATCCATATTCATCAGGGATATTGGTCTGAAATTCTCCTTTTGGATGGGGTCTTTGCCTGGTTTGTGGATCAGGGTAATGGTGGGTTCATAAATAAAGTCTGGAAGTTTTCCTTCTGTTTCTATTTTTTGAAACAGTTTCAGGAGAATTCGTATTATTTCTTCTTTGAATGTTTGGTAGAATTCCCCAGGGAATCAGTCGGGTCCTGGGTTCTTGTTTTTGGGGAAGTTTTTGATCACTGCTTCAATCTCGTTACTAGATATTGGTCTATTCAGGTTGTCAATTTCTTCTTGATTCAGTCTTGGAAGTTTATAGGTTTCCAGGAATGCATCCATTTCTTCTACGTTGCTTAACTTACTGGCATATAACTGTTGATAATAATTTCTGATGATTGTTTCTGTTTCCTTGGTGTTAGTTGTGATCTCTCCCCTTTCATTCATAATTTTATTAATTTGGGTCCTCTCTCTTTTCTTTTGGATTAGTTTGGCTAGTGATTTGTCGATCTTATTGACTCTTTCAAAGAACCAGCTTCTAGTATTGTTGATGTGCTCTACTATATCTCCAGTTTCTAACTCATTGATCTCTGCTCTAATCTTGATTATTTCCCTTCTTGTGTGTGGGGCTGGCTTAATTTGTTGTTGATTTTCCAGTTCTTTAAGGTGTAAAGAGAGCTGGTGTATTTGAGATTTTTCAATTTTTTTGAGTGAGGCTTGGATGGGTATGTATTTCCCCCTCAGCACCACCTTTGCCATATCCCATGGGCTTTGGACTGATGTGTCTTCATTCTCATTGGTTCCCATGAATTGTTTAAGTTCTTCTTTGATTTCCTGGTTGATCTAAACATTCTTGAGCGGGTTGGTCTTCAGCTTCCAAGTGTTTGAATTCCTTCCAAACTTTTTCTTGTGATTGAGTTCCAGTTTTAAAGCACTGTGGTTTGAGAATATGCAGGGAACAATCTCAATCCTTTGGTATTGGTTGAGCCCTGATTTGTGACCCAGTATGTGGTCTATTTTGGAGAAAGTTCCATGTGCATTTGAGAAGAATGAATATTCTCTTGTTTTAGGAATGTTCTGTATATATCTATGAGGTCCATTTGGTCCAATGTGTCATTCAAAGCTCTTGTTTCTTCATTGATTTTCTGCTTGGATGATCTGTCTATTACTGAAAATGGTGTGTTAAGATCCCCAGAATTAATGTGTTCATATCAATATGACTTTTTACTTTGATTAACAGTTGGCTTATGTAGTTGGCTGTTCCCATATTGGGGGCATAAATATTTACAATTGTTAGATCTTCTTGGAGGATAGACCCTTTAAGAATGTTGTAGTGTCCTTCCGTATCTCTGACTATAGTCTTTAGCTTAAAATCTAATTTATCTTATATAAGAATTGCTACCCCAGCTTTCTTTTGAGGCCCATTGTCATGAAAGATGGTTCTTCATCCCCTCATTTTCAATCTGGATGTATCTTTAGGTTCCAAATGTGTCTCTTGTAGATAGCATATGGACGGGTCCTGTCCTTTTACCAGTCTGCAACCCTGTGCCATTTTATGGGAGCATTTAGGTCATTCACATTGAGAGTGATTACTGAAAGTTAAGTGTTTATTGACATCATGTTGCCTGTGAAGTCTTTGTTTCTATATATTGTCTCCATAAATTTCTGTTCTATGTCACTCTTGAGTTCTTTCTTCTTTTATAGAACACCCCTTAATATTTCTTGTAGTGTCAGCTTGGTCATCCCATATTCTTTTAAACCTTGCCAGTCTTGAAGCTCTTTATCTCTGCATCCATTTTGAATGTCAGCCTTGCTGGATAAATTACTCTTGGCTGCATGTTCTTCTCATTTAGTGCCCTGAATATGTCTTGCCAGCCCTTTCTGGCTTGCCAGGTTTCTGTGGATAGGTCTGACATTATTCTGATGGGTCTTCTTCTATATGTAAGGAATCTCTTCCCCCCAGCTCCTCTCAGTACCTCTTGTCTAACATTATAATTCATGAATCCCACAATCAAGTGTCTGGATATCTTTCTAGACTCGTCGATCTTGGGGTGTGTTCTTTTTGCCACTAGGACAGGAACACTTACTCCATTCCCCAGATTGGGGAAATTTTCATCCAGAATTTGTTCAAATATATCTCTAGTTTTCTCTCTTTCTCCACCCCCTTGGGGATTCCAATAATTCTGATGTTGTAATGTTTCATGGTGTCATTTATTTCCCTAATTATGTTTTCATGGCTTCTAAACTGTTTGTTCCAGACCTCCTCCTGATTCTTGCTTTCTATCAGTTTGTCTTCTAGATCACTAATTCTATCTTCTGCCTCGGTTACCCTAGCTATTAAGAGTATTCATAGTATATTGGTTCTCATTGGTAGTATTTATAACTTCTGCCAGATCGGCTCTCACTTCTGCCCTTAGAGATTCTATGTTGTCACTAATGATTTTCTCCATCCTAGCCATTGTCTGTATAATTGTTACCCTGAATTCCCTTTCAGAAATACTGTTTATGTCCATATCCAATAGTTCTGGGTATTCCTCTTCCTAGTCTTTTTGGTGAGAGGTGGTTGAGAGGATGTAAAGCTGAATATATCAACCATGATCCAGGCAAGGTGCACCAGGAGCTTAATATATTGTTTTCCCCTGATTTGGGGGTTTTACAATTTTATGGGGACCCTGTGGTGGTTGTCCTCTCATTCTTTGGCTTGTCTTTTGGGGGAGGAGCCTGCTGCGTTGTTCTCCTGCCAATCTTGTTTGGGTTGAGTCACCCTGCAGGTTATCAAGGGACTGGGCTCTGTGTAAACTGGTTTTTTAGGCTTTGTTCTCTGTAGGTTTTTGTTCTTTGGCAGCTTTTCACTTTTTGCTTTTCAGAGAGTCAGAACAAAAAAAGGATCTGTCTGCACCCAGACCTCTGCCTCAGAGAGAAGCCTCAGACTGTTCCCCTCTGTGTGGTCCAGAACACACAGACTCTCCCTCTGCAAACTCCTCTGAACAGCACAGCCTCCCACAGGTGATTCATGCTCCCAGCCACCATCCCAGTGGTCATCCAAGGTCCCTGCTTCCCTCTGCACCCCCATGGCACTAAAACTGTAAGTAGTATTGGTCCAGGGACCCTCTTCAGGTGGCTGCCTTTGCTCAGACTGCTGTCTGGAGTCCAGGCCCATGCTGTGTGTGCTCAGACCCAGTAGTCCTGCAGGTCTTGGAAGGCTGCCTGGGGAGGGATCCCGATTGGAGATGGTGCTGGGTTCTCTTAGGCACGGTCTGGGAGTGCTTGGACCCCAAGGCCGGTTGTGGAAGGCTGCAGTCCTAGAAACCACAGGCTGGCGCCCACACCAGGCTCTCTCAGGCACGAACAGGAGTGCACTCAGCTGAGTCGTGGTGTAAGCAGTTGAAAGCTGCAGGCTCAGGGACCATGGACTGGAGGCCCGGCATGACTTTCTCTGGCATGGGTGGTCGCCGGCAGTGATTGTCCTGGGAACATTGGCTTAGGTCTGTGCCTGTGACTGCCCAATTCCACCAGTTGTCCCTTAAGATCTTTTGCTTTCTTTGAGTACTTATAACCAGACTTCAAGTTAATGCTGGTCCCCAAACACAAGGCGCTCTCGTATTGGGGCATTACTTTTCAATGGGTCACTTCTGATGGCTCCCTCCCACTTTGGTTTATCCTCTGATATCAGTCCTAATGTTTCCACTCTGCTTTACCTCTCCACTGATGTCTTCTGCCCCTGTAGAGATCCAAAGGTGTTTAATCTTACATCTCAGGCTGATTTCATGGGTGTTCAGAGTGTTCTGGTAGATATTTAGCTCACTTTAGGGGACTGGTTGAAACAGGGTCTCCTACTTCTCTTCCATCTTTCCTGATCTACCTGCTTAAAATATTCTACCTGTCATTTAATCTTGTCTATTTAATCTGTGAGGTAGGGGATTTTATCCCCTTTATACAGATAAGAATATAAAATATAGAAACATTTGCTGAGTTAGCAAATATTAACCATCCAGCAAAGCTAGATTTGAGTCCATATCTCTCCAGATGTTCCAAAACCTCTGCTTTTCCAACTATAGCAGTTATCTCTTTTGGAAGTCACCTTCAGAATTGGCAGCATATTCTTTCATATAACCCCCTGGTAGCTGACTATTGTCCTTTCAAATTAGATTTAATTTGGAGAGTCAAATTCATTTGAAGTCAAGACTGAGTAGATGATCACATTGTATGATGTCATTTTTATTATTTCAACTAAAAAAAACAAATAAGAAAGACAAGACAACTTTTCATTCATCTTTGCTTTCCTCTATCACAATATCAGTGTATATTTTTGATATAAAATTATTTGTTGAAATGTAACACATTGATTTATCATTAGCTGCCTATACTTAGCATTAACTTGTAGATTGGATTTTCTGTTAGAGAAATCCCTGAAAGAATAGGATATAGGAGACGTGAGTTTTTATTGTGGGGTAAAGATACAAAGAGATTAAACCTCAGTGGACTAGTTCCAGGAAGGAAGAAAGGAAGGTTGGGGTGAAGAGGAGGTCAACTGGGGGCTGGAGGTAGGGAGTGTGAGCAATGAACACTTGCAGTATGGGATTAGACCCAGAAATGGGGCTGGAGGGAAAAGAATAGGTCTAGGGAAACCTGCCTTCACAGTCTTAAGAGAGAAAAGAACTCTGGAAGTAAAATATAATAAAATGTTACATGAAATTATACTTCCAGGAACTACTTGGCACCTTGGAAGAGGTCATGGTAACCTCATTTGCCTCAGGGAGAGCTGACTATTTTTCTCAGGGAGAGCTGAGTATTTTTCTCACTTGATTCACCATTAATTAACTCCAGCTAAAATATAAATCCCTCTGTTTTTTGAGAGCCTTAACAATCTCCCTACCTCAAATGTTGTTGTGGCTGTTGAGGAATGATGATTTACCTTTAACCTCATCCATCATCAATAACCAGTAATAAGAAAGTAATTAATAAATGTCTGAATATGTCTTAATTTATTCAGGCTTCTCAGCTTCATGAAGGGGAGATATGCAGGCTTCTCTTTCTAGTTAAATATTTACTGAGAGGAAGTAAATACATATTAAATCATGGAATTCTAAAAACTTACCTATAGAAACTTACCTATATGTACATTTTACCTTAAGGAGGGGATAATTTTCAGAAATGGTACTTCAATAACATAGCCATCCTCATTTGTGGATCTATAAAAAGCAGCTCCAATTTTAATGAGCAATCTAGAATATGTTATAAAATGTTGGCTTATAATTAATTCAAAATACTCTGTCATTAAATCATGTAATGATGCTTTGTGAACGTACATAAGCTTAATTGGGAGTAATGAAACTAAGGAGATGGAGATCCAGAGTGCTGTAAATAAAATAACAGTTATCAGCTCCTGCAGCATAAATTTAGATCATTGGGTAATCTTGCAAAGTTCCTAAGGTTTGTTCTGAATTGAAAGCGTGAAGTTGTGTGAAGACAACAGAAAGATTAAGTCTCACAATTGGAAGGTTTTAAGAATTTCAGGGCTTTGAGATCTCTCTGTCATTAGTAGGTAGAGGATGTCAGCTGACTCAATAGTCAATGAGCTCCTTTGTTTGCAATGGATGACTGGGTAGAGGACCCTTGAGGGTGAGACACTATATTGTAATGAAGAGAGTTCTACAAGTCCACAGACAACATATTTGACTTAAATAATTTGTTTCCTCATCTGTAAAATGGACAGTTTTTTGAGGATGAAATGAAAAAGTTCTTGGAGTGCCTTGATATACAATGCCTGGCATATAGGAGGCATTCAATAAATGCTATTAGTTTCCCCATGCCCTCAGCACAGAGTGTCCTGCACAGCGTAAGAACAATAGGTAATAGATGACATGACTGAAGTGCACCCATTGAAATGAGTTCCCCAAGGAGTGCCCTATATTTTCAGACACTAAAGAAACAAGTGAAACTCAAATTAGATTTAAGACACAAGCTAATGGCAACAGAGAGACTGGCAAAAACCACAACGTCAATAAAAGTAGCAGGTCAATGTCTCCTTTTCTGATGATGTCATATCAAAGTTGAAGGACAAAAAGCAGAATGTGATGTTCTTTCTGCCATTTCTCCTTCTTGTGACTGCAGCTGTCTACTCTCTCTACCTAGATAGGTCTTTAGACTCCTGAATATAGCATTTGGGCAAGGAGGCATTCAAGATCATTTAGCTTTGGCACTTGTGATAAAGTCCATTTGTTATTCTAGCAGAAGGGTGCAGGCCATTGCCTGCCCTACCCTATTCATTAGATCACAAAAGGAGAATACTATTCTTTCCTTCCCTTTTGTGAATCCCTCCTAGAGCAAGAGGAAAAAGACTTTTTTTTTCTTTGTAAAGTGACATTTTTGTCTGTAGGTGATTCCTTACCCTTGATATTTGACATTTGAAAACCACTTCAGAGTTTATATAATATTTTAAAGTGCACTTAATCCTGATAATAACCATGGGTAAGAAGTGGGTTACATATTATCTTAATCATACATAGAAGAAAAGCAAGGCTCTGAGAAGTTAATGAGCTTATTTAAGATGACATAATCAGTGAATGGCACAACTGGAAGTTGAAAATTGGATGCCTAACTCCAAAATATTACAATTATTTGGAGACAAGTTCTACCATTATTATGTAATATCAGAGAGAAGACTATAGTCAGTGATGGTATCTGACTGCTTCATGGAAGAGATGTCAATTTTCAAAGAAAGGATAAGAGTTGGAATTGACAAGACACACCATGACCAACTTCTAGGTAAGGTACCATGAGCAAGTGTGAGGAAGTTCAATTATGAGGGCAGGTAAACAGTGGTGGTGGGTATCAGCCACAAGATGGAGACCTTCATGACTGGTATGGGAGTTCACACAGGGGTTTTGAGGAATATTAATTGATGAGCCTTTGAACTCACCAAAGTTGAAGGCTTTGAATGCAAGGCTAAGCATTTTGCATTACTTTTTTGATTACTGATCTATAATCTACGATTTTATCTAAACCCTTTTGGAATTTCAATTTTGAACTTATGTTTTCAGCTTGTCAGTATGGTCATCATCTAAATTTCCTTGTCTTGATCCTAAAATAATGCTTCTAAGATTCAAGGTGGAAAGGAAAAATCTTTTTTTCTTGAGTTGGCAAACATGTCTTTCCATTTTCTCCTACTCCTCTAGTGACTTTTTAATATTGGTTGTTTTGAGGCCATTTGTCTTTCCTGGAAAATAAGAATACTGAATGCAAATTTAATATATGAAAATTAATGTTTCATATATGCAAATCCCAGCAAGTTAAATTTTGTAAGGTGAAAAAGATCTCTTTCAAAACATCAAAGAATAAAAAGACCCAAGCCCATGAAATAATTAAAAGTTGGGTTTAAACAAGAAATATGCAAGATTTTTGTGAATAACATTTTTAAATCTTAATGAGAGATACAAAATATGACTTAAACAAATGAAATACCTTGTTTTTGGAAAGATTCATTATAAATATATCAATTTCCCTTATGTTAATGTATGCATTTAATATAATCATGATCAGAATGCCTTCAGGAATTTTTTTTTTTTTAAGAACTAGATAAGTTGATGCTAAGTTCATATGGAAAAACTAGGGAGCAATAATGGCCAGGAAGCACTACGAAATAGAATAGTGGTGAGATGGGCCTAGTGCTACCAGATAGTATACTATGAAATGATAGTAATTAAAATGAACAAATGAACTAAAAAATACAGTCCAGAAATGGACCCAAATGCATGTTTTAGTATGAGATAAAATTGGCATTATCAATGGGAAAAAGAAATGTTCAGCAAATATTAAAAGAGTAGAAAAAAGAAAAGAGAAAGAAATCAGAGAAGTGCTAAAGGAAAAAATATATAGAGAAACAGATATATAACTACATATCTATCTATCTATCATCTATCTATCATCTGTATCTAATTTGCACAGAGATGAAAGCTTTGCTAAGTATGATACAAAATCCTGAAACCATAGAAACTGTCAATATATTTATTGAAATAAATCTTTTAATCTGCAAGAAAAGAAAGCACAAATAATGTTAAATGGACACCTGAAAAAAAGAATTTACATCCTACATGATAAACAACAGACTAATTTTCCTAATTTATTAACTATAAGTACCTATGAGAAAAAAATAAAAAAAATTCAATGGAAAAATTGGAAAAGATATGAAAAAATAGTTCATAGGAAAATAAAGAGTTCTTAAGCACATGAAAAGATGTCCAATCTCACTGATTATGAGAGAATGCAAATGAGAACTACAGTGGTATTCCATCTTTATCCACCAGAATAGCAAAGATAAACTGGTTTTATGGTACATTGCAATGGTGAGGCTATGAGAAGTCCATTTGAGACATCAGTAGTAGGATAATGACTGGTACAATTCTGTAGAATGTAATTTGCAGTATCTTTCAAATTATAAATGCAGATTCCCTTTATCTCAAAAATGCCACTTCTAAGAATTTGTCCTACAGGTATGGTACATACATTGTAAAATGTGTAGAAACATATTCTTTCCATGATTGTTCATAATAGTAAAAGATTGAAACAACCTATATGTCTGTCAGTATGGTGCTGGTTAATTAAACTTGGTGGAGGTGATATACTGTGAAATACTGTGCAGCTGTTAGAAATTTAAAGTAATGAGTTTTAAGTATTAGCTCTGTTTTAACACACCCACTACACATTTCCAAGGTCTCTTTTCTTTTTGGCAAAATCTCAAAAAGTTTTCAGGAAAGTGGGAGGGACTCTGAATGGTTACTTCTCTCTCCACTTAAATTCATTACAATAAAGAATAAAGAATAATTTATTAGAAGCATAATCTGTTAAGTTTTAGATAGGCAGAGTGAATAGATTGTGGTTGCCTTTTAATATATGTCTTGAGAGTGAAAAAAAGAAAGAATTAAAAAGATGGTTGTATGTCATAGCCAGAAATGTTCCTGGAAAATCCCTAAGGAGTCGTGAATAGAAAATCCTCAGGTCCAGTTGTACAGAGGTTATATAACCTGCCAGCATAACACAGAGCAAGAGAGATGGCCTCAGTACAAAATAGCAAAATGTCCAGACCAGGACCCTAGACGTTAGGCCTGGGGGCCACAGCTTGCAGGAAACACAATCCTTGCCTTTCTGGTAGCTTATGATGTTTCTAGGTGCTGAGAGAAGTGGAAGGAGAGGCAGCAGATAAAAGTCTGAGAGCCCTTACGTAATGCATGGAGCACTGGGTGTGGTGCATGAACAATCAATCTTGTAACACTGAAAAAATAAAATAAACATATTTGGGGGGAAAAAAGTCCGAGAGCCCTTTTCAGAGAGATTCTCAGTCTTGGTGGATTCCTTACTCCTCAGCAGCTTTCCATAGCCATCACCTTGAAAGCAGCCTTGTGAGGAGCAGAGGGGGACATGGTGAACTTACATTTATGCAGATGTATCCTTTGATTACTCCAAGGATTCTTAACCCTGCTTGACCATTACTGGGGAAATAATCTGGGTTGCTAGTAAAATTTACCAGTGCCATCAATCTTCCACCAGTGATTCTGATCTAAGTGATCTGGGGTGAGGCCTGACATCATTGGTAAAGGTTAAATCTAAATGTTCCTAAAGTATTTTTACCATGCAACTAGGTCTGAGAATCAAGATTGTGCTTTGTCCTTCTCCTATCTTTTTTTTGGATGCTTGATGCTGCTTATGAATAAAAATGTTTGGTGTTTATGCATTTCATTTTTGTTATTCTCCAAACTAATTTGGGTCTTCTATTAGGCTAAGATGGAGGAAAAGAGAAAGATGCAAACAGAGAGATAAGAGAAGATCATAAGATTTTAAAATTAAAAGATATTAAAAAGATAAGGAAAAAAAGGTTAAAAAGGAAATGCTGAGTTCTTCACTCCAAACTCATCCCCAGAATCTTTGAGCACAGTATGATAAATTTTTAGCTTATAAACTTCTGAGTTGATTTTTATACACCTTTTAAGTTTGAAATACTCTGATCTATTGATAGATACATTTAAAGTACAATCGGGGAGGAAGGGAGCAGATATGGATAGTGTGTTTCCTAGGGTAGGATGATGGAACAGAGGGCTCCATCATCAAGGAGTCTTGGGCCAATCAGAGAGCTTGTGTAGGCTGCTTGGATTTCACATAAAGAACCCTGTAAAATTGGAAGGCTTTACATGAAAATCAAAATCTAATTGCAGGGGGCGCCTGGGTGGCTCTGTTGGTTAAGCGACTGCCTTTGGCTCAGGTCATGATCCCAGAGTCCTGGGATTGAGTCCCACATCGGGCTCCCAGCTCCTTGGGGAGTCTGCTTCTCTCTCTGACCTTCTCTCCTCTCATGCGCTCTCTCAATCTCTCTGTCTCTCTGTCTCTCTCTCTCTCTCAAATAAATAAACAAAATCTTAAAAAAAATCTAATTGCATCCATTTTTTGATGGCAAACCTACCTAAGTTTGGCACTTGGAATGAAGCTCATCAGTGACACCAGTTATTGGATTCAAGGCCCATCCTAATTCAATATGATTTCATCTTAACTTGATTTCATCTACAGAGAACCTCTTTACAACAGATAAGGTTACATTCACAGGTACCACGGGTTAGCGTTCCAACATATCTTTTTGGGAAATACAGTTCAACCCACCACAGACACCTTGTGTAAAGCTGCTTTCCTTTTGCTTAAAACTGTTTTACCCATGGGACCAGCAATGGCCACAATTTTGAGATCCATTTTTCCTACCTTTCCATTTACAAACCTATACATTATTCTTTTTAGAGTTGTACTTTCACTTAGTAAAAGTACAGTTAAGAAGCAAATGATGGCGACACCTCATCACTTTCTCCATCACCAGACTGATAGGCATTAAATTATACTGACAAGACAGATGACTTGGAAGCTGAAGGCCAGTTTGTAGAGAAAAAAGAGTAGCAATGAAAGTACATAAACACATCTCGTTTTAGAGCTGCTTCTTTCTCCCCACACATTGGGGATAAATACTTATTTGAGCAAAAGAAATTATTTGGTTTCACAGAGCCATTATTTTGTTGTGTCCCCAGTACCTGAATATCAGTTTGAGGAAGCACTGAATACTAGAGAGGCAGGCTAAGTGCCTCCTGGGGTTTCTTGGGAATTTTTGGATTTTTTTTTTCCCGTTAAAAATACATTATTGTAAGAAAACTCTTCAAGTCCAGTTTCAATTAAACTGCTTTTAAGTCCAGGTAAATACTAAAAACAAAAGAACAGCTTTGTTATTTGGTCATGGAATAGGAATAGAATGAACTATTACTCAATGAGCTTTTATTTCCATTAGGAATTTCAGGCATGATACATTTTAAGTGGACAACTATAATTCTAAGTTTTCAATGAAGATAGCCTTTAGGATATGGTTACCAGGATCTAGGATCAGAATCCTAGAGATAAATGTATACAGAAGAGAGGAGAAATAGAGGTATTAAGGAGGAAGTGAGGCTAGGATCAACAGATATCAATATCAGAAGGGCTGGGGAAACTCAAGGCTCTAAATCAGGTTAAGACAGGTTATTCTCATTGAGAGGAAGACCTCATGACTTTCATATCTAGCTGGAGCTGGGGATTTCTCCTTCATTCTTTTAGTGCTCAAAGATGGCTTCTGTGGCATCATGGGAATTTTACTAAACCAGCTCATTTTATTTTTATTTTTTATTTTTTTAATTTTTTCTCCCCATATATGTTTAGTTTAATATTTCAGTGTTACAAGATTGATTGTTCATGCACCGCACCCATTGCTCCATGCAATACGTGCCCTTCTCAATACCCACCACCAGGCTCGCTCACCCCCACCACCCTCTCCCCTCCAAAACCCTCAGTTTGTTGCTCAGAGTCCACAGTCTCTCCTGGTTCATCACCCCCTCCGATTTCCCCCCAT
>CM052812.1:15961187-15997084 GCA_028533885.1 Nasua narica
CTCTCCAGCATTTGTTGTTTACTGTCTTGTTGATTTTGGCCATTCTAATTGGTGTAAGGTGGTATCTCAGTGTGGTTTTGATTTGAATCTCTCTGATGGCTAAAGATGATGAACATTTTTTCATGTGTCTGTTAGCCATTTGTATGTCTTCTTTGGAGAAGTGTCTGTTCATGTCTTCTGCCCATTTTTTGATGTGATTCTCTGTTTTGTGAGTGTTGAGTTTGAGGAGTTCTTTATAGATCTTAGATATCAGACCTTTGTCTGTAGTGTCATTGGCGAATATCTTCTCCCATTCGGTGGGTTGCCTGTTTGTTTTGTGAACTGTTTCTTTTGCTGTGCAGAAGGTTTTTATCTTGATGAAGTCCCAAACCTTCATTTTCGCTTTTGTTTCCTTTGCCTTTGGAGACATATCCTGAAAGAAGTTGCTGTGGCTGATGTCGAAGAGGTTACCGCCTATGTTCTCCTCTAGGGTTTTGATAGATTCCTGCCTCACGTTGACGTCTTTTATCCATTTGGAGTTTATCTTTGTTGTGTATGGTGTAAGAGAGTGGTCAAGTTTCATTCTTCTACATATAGCTGTCCAATTTTTCCAGCACCATTTATTGAAGAGACTGTCTTTTTTCCACTGGATATTTTTGCCTGTTTTGTCAAAGATGATTTGACCATAGAGTTGCGGGTCCATATCTGGGCTCTCTATTCTGTTCCACTGTAAACCAGCTCATTTTAAAGGGATCCTCATATGCACACTGTAGATTTGGATCCTAAATTTTAGGAAGATGTGATGGAGATAAGAAGAGAGGAAAGAGGATTCAGGATTTCAGTTTCTTTGCTGGTTGGTCCAAATGCATTAATTTTATGCAATATGTACATTTCTTCTATTTCTGAATGAACAGGTGTTATTTTATTACTTTCTCGCTCTATCCTACAGGTGTATGGTCCAGAGTTATCTCGTTTTCTAATTTATCAAACGTAAAGGAAGTTTCCTAAAGATAAGAGAACATGAAAAGTATTTCATTGAATGACTGGAGAGGGAAAGAAAACCAAATAGATTTTGACTTTGGCTGTGAAGCCAATGTTACAAAGGAAAGGAGCCATTTTGCAGGGTAGCTTTCCTCCTCTCAGGAACAGGCCATAACAGCTGCTAAGAAGTGGGGGATCCATTACTTGAATTGGGGCCTCTGTGCTGATGCACATGGAGGGCTTAGAGTAACTTGGCTTCTGAGATTGATTCATGCTAGTAGGCAGAATTATTTGACTCATGTTTCTCTATGGCCATAGAGTTGTGTTATTGAGTCTAAAATATTTTCTGTTGGAAAATAAGAAGGAACTTGAACTGTATGGGAAAGGGGAAAATATACAACTAAGTACCTTAGTTATGTCTAGGGGTATGTATGAATGAGATATATTATGGGATGAATTACTCAAAAGTCTTTGATTGCAATCATTTTGGCATTACTTATTAAGAATTGTGGATTTCCTACATATTGAGATTTAAGGTATACCAAGCAAGAAAAGGTCCTTCTTAAAAAAATTTCTACTAGTATTCCATAAAATTCTCACAGCCTGTACTTCTTTTCAGAAAGTCAAGGCTTCCCAATTAAGGGATGCAAAACTACCAATGAATTTTGCAGCCTGGATAGTAACTCTCCAAACCAGTTGACACTATTATCTTCTTCACTGCTGTTCTGTTTGACCTGGGCATATCACACAGAAGAAATACTGTCCTCTCACCTCCTCTATTTACCAGCTTCTGTGTGCACCATCCTGGTTTCAAGGAAATGAATGGAAGCTTCTCTCCCACAAAAAAGAGTTAGGGGCCCTCGAGTTTTAACATTCAAGTCACCTGCTAAATTTTATGTAAGACATTTAAGTTTTAGCACTCTTTAAAATATTAGAGCAAATTTAGAAGCAACTGGATGTAGGAGCAAGCAGACCTAGATTTATACTGAAAAGGCCTGAATTTAAATCTCAGCTTTTCATGTCATGGCTGTTATAGTTTGAGACAAGTTACATAACTTTTTCAAGGACCATTTTCTTCATCTGTAAAAGTAGAGTGATAATATTTATCCCATAGCCTTGTTCTAAGGATGGGATGACATTTGTGTAACTATGCCTGGAATGGGTATATACATATATATCTCCCACTTATTCTCCTAATACCCTCCAATAAGGCAGATAAGGTAATGAAGGCAGACCAAGATTAGAACCCTGGACTTCTGAATTCCTAGTAGTAGATCTGGCATTTCTCAATACTGTAAACCCAAAGGGAATAATGGGACAGCATGTACATAATTGCTTAGGACTTTAAAAAGTTAGATTGAAATGATCAAAGGGTGAATGGACTTGCCATTTGACCAAAATTTTTATCTGTCTCTCCTTATTTGGTAAATACATTCATTTGCTCCGAAGTATTGGGCTGTCTTACCACTGTTCAGTTTAGGAAGCTCATTTCAGGAGCTTACCACAGCAAATTTCCCAAATATAAGTCCCTAGAGGCTGTCAAAGAATCTAAGCAGGATAGCTTGAAGTCAGTGCTATCAGGCCCCTCTGGGGCAGTTGACACAATGACTGACTTATTCATTGCCAGCTCATCTGTATCAAGTCATAGGTTTTCTCAAATCCCAAGATGGACTCATTTTTTCTGCAGTTAATGTGCATTTGGAACAGTTCCTTTGGAGGGATGCTTCCTCAACCCAGGAGATTCAGAGAGATATAATCACCTGATTCCAACCCGAGCTGTTGTCTTTGCTGGAGATAATTATTTTCTTCAAGTCCCAGAGTTGAGCAGCCAGTAATAATACTGCTAACTATCTGGGGTATCTAATAAGTGAGAAGTATGCCTGACCTAGGGAAAGTTCTCTTCCATTTTTAAATTATAAGAATTTATATGGGTTTATGTAAGTATATGTGCACAAACCTAACTGGCCTATGAATCCAGCTTTTGGAATATTTAGTTAGTTGGAAATGAGGATCAGATAATCCCATAACAGCATCTCTGAAAAAGGATAGTTTAAGTTTCTGAAGAGATTTTTATTTTAAAGGCCATCTAGCAAAAAATCTCAACATAAACTTTTGTTGTTCTCTTTGAAATGGCTCTAAATAGTGCTAGAAGTGTTTAACTTGTTTCAAAGCTGCTAATTTGAGCCTCAGACAGCTGCAGTGGTTATTAATACGAGCACAATGGCTGACAATTTGACAACAGGCTCTAGTTTTCATTTACTGCTTTCATACTAAATGTCCCTTTTGTGCACAGGGCGTAAAAACCATGGTCAGATGACTGACTTGGGAGACACGCCTATACACTGACCAACATCTGATATCATTTTTATTTTTTAAGAAAGCGATACCCTTTTAATAGGGAAACTGGTATATTTTATACTATATTATAAATCTTTGACACATTATTAGTATTTCTACAGTGCAGTGAAAAGTCAAGGAAAAGAAATTAATAAAATTAGTGAAGTATGATGTATTTTTAATGTGAATTTACTCTAGATAAATTGATATATGGAAGTGTCATGGAACACTGACCTAGAATTAGAACAAATAAGCAGTTCTTTGTCATTCAGCTGAAATGTGATTTAGAGGTGAATGTTTTAAATTAAAGTTATTTTTTTTATTCTTTGTAATTTTCCAGCAAAAAACAACAACAGAAAAATATCTGATGGTATGTATTTTCTTTTCTTAGTTGGGATTTATAATTCTCTGCCAGATTGATGTGCATTTGTATTTGGTCTGTGGGTTTTCTTACGGAGCACCATTTTGCTTGATTGAACTTTGTTTTGTAAATGTACAAAGGCTTGAATCATCCTGTATGATTTACATACAGGATCTCTGTATGTGTCACATTCACCAGACAACTTGTCTAATTCTGTGGATGTGTTTCTTTTGAAGGACTCAGCTGAGCCATTGTTTGAATAAAAGCAAATAATCAACTAAATACTGACAGAGTATCTCTGACCCAGTCTGAGCCAAAAGCAGAATTTAAATGTAAGTATTTTCCTATAGTGTCTACTGAAACTGGATATCTTAAAAAGTTACTGAAAAGATTGATTACTTTGGAAACACACCTTGCATCAGGTAGCTTATCTTTCCAGCCAGAAGATAAGCTAGAGACAGGCCAGAGACTATTTTCTTTTTCTTTCTTTCTTTTTTTAAAATTTAAATTCAATTAATTAACATATAATGTATTATTGGTTTCAGAGGTAGAGGTCAGTGATTCACTCTTATGTAATACCCAGTGCTCATTATATCAAATGCCTTCCTTAATGTCCATCACCCAGTTGCCACTTCTCCCCATCCCCCTCCCCTCCAGCAGCCCTCAGTTTGTATCCTATGATTAAGAGTCTCTTATGGTTTGTCTCCCTCCCTGATTTCATCGTTTTATTTTTTTCCTCCTTCCCCTATGGTCCTCTGCCTTGTTTTTTAAATTCCACGTATGAGTGAGATCATATAATAATTGTTTTTCTCTGACTGACTTATTTTGCTTAGTATAATACCCTTTAGTTTCATCCACTTCTTTGCAAATAGCAAGATTTCTTTCTTTCTTTCTTTCTTTCTTTCTTTCTTTCTTTCTTTCTTTCTTTCTTTCTTTCTTTCTTCTTTTCTTTCTTTCTTTCTTTGTTTCTTTCTTTCTTTCTTTTATGGCTGAGTATATATACCACATCTTCTTTATCCATTCATCTGTCAATGGATATCTCTGCTCTTTCCATAGTTTGGCTATTCTGGACATTGCTGTTATAAACATTGGAATGCAGGTGCCCCTTCAGATCACCACATTTGTATCCTTGGGGTAAATACCTAGTAGTGCAATTGCTGGGTCATAGGGTAGCTCTATTTTCAAGTTTTTGAGGAACATCCATACTGTTTTCCAGAGTGGCTGTACCAGCTTGCATTCCTACTAACAGTGTAGGAGGGCTCCCCTTCTTGTCAACACCTATCATTTCCTGGCTGGTTAATTTTAGCCATTCTGACTGGTGTGAGGTGGTATTGCATTGTGCTTTTGATTTGTATCTCTCTAATGCCCAGTGATGTGGAGCATTTTTCATGTGTCTGTTGTCCATGTGTATGTTTTCTTACTCTCAGTCCTTTGGGTATGTTTCAGTGTCTGTCCCATGAGCGAATGAGTGAACGTGTATAGGCCTTGAATAGTTATACAGGGCTTGGATATAAGTTATTTAATTTAATCCTCACTCCCAATATGTACTCCAGATTTTTTTTATTATCTCAATTACAGAGAAAGAAATTTATCATTATAAATTTGTCTGGTGTTCTCCAGTGAGGGAGAGAAAAGGGGAGACTTGAATCACTGTCTTTTCACCCTTAAGTCTAAGCAATTTTGAAGTCTTATTGTCAAATCTCTGTCCTTAGAATTTACTTCTGCTGCTATGTTGATCTTATTCTAGAACATCCTTTATCCCTTCAGTGCCAGCAAACTTTCTGTGAAGGGCCTGATAGTAAATGTTTAAGGTTCTACGGGCCGCACAATCTCTGTCACACGGCTCCTCAGTTCTGCCACTGTAGCATAAAGCAGCCATAGACTATATATATCAACAAATGAGCATGCATGCACTCCATGCACTTGATTTATATAACGGGTGGTTGGCTGGATTGGGCACATATACTGGAATTGGCAGTCCCCTCGTATAATAGAACAGAGAACCATTCCCAGAGACTATCAGAGAATCTAAGTTCTAGCTTAGGCTATATTATTAGAAATGGAAATAGTAAGACAATAAAAATAACAACAGCTAACATTTACTAAGCAATTTATGAAATATATGTGCTTCGTCTAATTTATCTCATTTCATAAACCTATGAAACGGAATGTATGAACATATGAAACCTATGAAATGGAACATTATGCCATTCACTCAAGGTCACTGAGCTGTTAGTTTTAGAGCTGGGTTTATACTAGGTCTGCAAGGGTTTGGAGCTATGATAGGAAGCTCCTGCTCTCTTCAAGATCAAACAATGACATGCATGATCTGAAAGAAGTAAATCCATCATCTTCGTTGGCATAAAATCCAGAAAGAAATGACACTCTGTGTTCACACAGGCTGAAGAATGAGAAATCTGGCTGCCTATTAGGAGCCAATTGCTGACACAAGACCCTGGAAAAAGCAGACTCTGGGAGATGTCTTCTCCTTCCCTTGGCATTTACGAACTGCTCTCTCTGGGTCCTGGTTGCTTTCTAATACATCAATGTGAATATTCTCCTTTCTTTGAATATCTAGTAAAGAACTCATTTGAAAGACATACATAAAGATTATATAAAACAGAGTAAGACAATGTTGCCATGTCAAATTCAAAGAGGTGCCAACCTGCACCTTGAGCCACAGTACCTTCTTACACTGTCTCATCTTAATGGAATGCATGTCTGATGCCAGGGATAGACAGCCTCAACTCAGTGGGCCTGGCCACCAGGAAGAATTTCCTGGACTGGGCATATAGATGTTACCCTCATGGAGCTTTGGAAGTATGCCATCATAAGGCTGCAGTACTGGAATCCCAGCCACAGGAATGTGGCTGGGTGGCAAAGTGAGAATTTGGGACAGGCATGACTGATTTTTTTCAGTGAAATAATGGTCTATATTGAGAGTTTCCTTTAACACAGGCAAAGTAAGTAGTACATTCTTTTTTTTTTTTTAAGTAGTACATTCTACTTACTTGATTTTACTCTCCTGATTTTCCTCCATTGGCAATCCATTCCTTACTATTTGCTTCACAGACTTCATAAGGAAGGAAACAAAGTCAGATCCTGAAATAAATTATCAGGTCACTTTCCTCACTGTTGTGAGAAGATAGAGCACCTTAAAGTGTAAGGTGTCAGAAGAAAGCAGAGAAAGTGGAAGAAGGCTAAAGGAAAAATACATGAGCAAAAAGTACCTTTGCCTAGTTTATAAAAAGAAATGGGAAGATGGTGTTCAATGGGTATAGAGTTTTAGCTTTGCAAGATGAAAAACTTCTAGAGATCTGTTGCACAGTAATGTAAATATACTTAACACTACTGAACCATACACTTAAAAATAGTTATGATGGTAAGTTCTATAGGGTATTTTTAAACCACAACAAAATTTTTTAAAAAGAAGAAGAAAAAGTGGTTCAGAACCTGCTCTGTGCCTACCTGTGTGAATCTGAGAATGCCTAGGAGCCTTGTGTTCCTCACAGGTAAAATCAAGTCTAGGATTCCTACCTCAGTAGGTTGAGGAGGTTAAATGAGACAATGTACTTAAAGTGCCAGGCATAGTACTTCACACTGGTAGCATATTGATAAAATCCAACATTCTTTTCCCACTTTTCTCACTCTCCTCCAACTCCCCCTTTGCCCAATGCTTTCATAGCAGCTTTTATCTTCTTAACAGAATATTTTTCCGGAGAGGTAAAAAATATTGCCTACTTAATTTAGCTTGCTTCTCTTGCCCCTCATTAGTCAGCCCAGATGTGTATGTGTTGTGGTCTACCCTGTGCAGTGAGTTACAAGCTATCAGATATCTTTACTTAGCATTAGTGCTTAAAACGATGAACTGCAAAGTGTGAACAACTCAGGGAATGTGGGAGCATTTCCTGAGTCTCCCAAGGAAAGCATTTCTTGAGTCTCCCAAGAAAAAATATGAGCTGTTGAACAGTAACCAGAAGTACTAAATCTCTAGGCATGACAAGATTAAGGGAAGTTAAATATAGACTGTGAATCAGGAAATCTGATCCTAATAGACTGCCAGATGTCCCTTCAAGGTCAGCAGCGCTATTGATCACCTTTTTGGTGATCTGCACACATGCTCTTTCTCCTGCACCTCCTCCTCACTCCCCACAACTTATTTATCAAGAAAACTATTATCCATTCTTTACAAAACAAACTAAGAAAGAACTCTAGAACTATCTCTATCAATTATAAAGTTGTAATCTTCGCTTTACTTGACCCCTTCTTGAATCTTTGAATCTTCTTGAAACCCCAGACCAGAAAACTGGGGCTGGTTGGTGAGAACTATCAATAGTGTTTGCTAAGAAGTCATATTTCACTGATGCTTGCTCGAGGCAAGGTAACTCACCTTGGTTTTCTTCAACATTATTTTGACATTGTTTTTTCTGTTGTAGAGACATGTGTGATGCAGTTTTACAAGACCCATTTTTTCCCCCAGTGGTCCTCGGCTTTTTGCATAATTTTGTACACAGCACCTACCCTGGGCATAGCCTAGCACTGGGATCTGAGGGAATAGTGAAAGAATGTCAACAGAGTCTGCTGATGGCCTCTGGGGGAGGAGGCAAGAATGGAAGTTTGTGAGCATTCACAAACACATTCATACACAATCATGGTGGATTAAGCACCATGCAGAGCATGGACATTAATAATTACCAAATCCAAAGCCTCAGACGATCAATGTTTCAGATATTTACAAAAGTGAGAGAGTAAGGTGGGTCAGTGTTTCTTAAACTTTCTTTAAACTTTAATGTGCAATTGAATCCCTTGGGGATCTTGCTAGAATGCTGATTCTGATTCATTAAGTCTGGGGAACTCAGGATTCTGAATTTCTTCTTTTTTTTCTTAAAGATTTTATTCATTTATTTGACAAAGAGAGAGATCACAAGTAGGCAGAGAGGGAGGTAGAGAGAGAGGGGGAGGCAGGCTCCCTGCTAAGCAGAGAGCCTGATGCAGGGCTCAATCTCAGGACCCTGAGATCATAACCTGAGCCAAAGGCAGAGGCTTTAACCCACTAAGCCACCCCGGCACCCCAGGATTCTGCATTCCTAATGGGCTTCTGGTCCAGCTTTTTTAATACATTCATCTCTTCACTACTGAATCTGTCATACACTATGCATTATTGCTATAAACCGGGGATAAAACAATCACTAAAATACAGCCTTCATCAAAGCTGGGGTCAGGTAAAGCAAAGATTCAAGAAGGGGTCAAGTAAAGCGAAGATTACAACTTTATAATTGATAGAGATAGTTCTAGAGTTCTTTCTTAGTTTGTTTTGTAAAGGATGGATAATAGTTTTCTTGATAAATAAGTTGTGGGGAGTGAGGAGGAGGTGCAGGAGGAAGGGCATGTGTGCAGGTCACCAAAAAGGTGATCAATAGCGCCACTGAGGCTAAGTCTTGTGATATGGCCAAGCAAAGGCTGTGGGTAGAAGAGCAGAGGGAGAAAAAGCTGGCCGGTGGTTGGGGCCAGGTCATAGAGGGCCTGCGTGTCAAGTCAAGACACTGATGCCACATCCTGGAAGCTAAGGTGAGCTTCGGGAGGCAATCCAGAGACATCTCCCCTGTTCAGATAGTGTGTTCTTGGCCTTGTTCATAGATGACCATGTCAACTACCTTCTAGGACGTAAGCAGTTAATTATATTTCACCTGATTTGTGGCCCGCCCCCAAATCCCACCCCAAATATCTGAAATTTTGGTTCTCTTGTTTCTGCTGCTCCATTCATTTTCTTCAGCAGAGGTTAGTAATGCACAAGGCAAGAAACAGATTTGCCCAAAGCAGGGCTTCTCAGAGGTTAAGAGAAACTCCAACAACTTTCAACTTTTGAGTCTCCTGGTTTATTTAAAAAATAAACACAAATCAAAATAAGGTGACGAAGTTTGAGTATATTTTAAATATTTCCTTGAATAAATTAAAATTTTTATTATATTAAGTATACCACATGTGTATGCTGTTTTAAAGATAATTATAGTTTTATAAACATTAAAATATATTAGAAGCAGAATGGGGCATAAGACTAATGCCTGCTTTCAGTTCTGTATCTCCTTTATTGTACATATAACCTAATTTATAGACAATGAAAATATGAAGACTTTTGTAAATGTAAGGCTAAGTCAAGCTGCCATCCCACCCCTTACTCTCATTACCATCTATTGCATTAGGCCCTGATCCAAACGCTTCAAAAATTTTATGTTCTTGTTTAATTATTGGAGAAACAAAGCATGAGGCCTCACAGAAAAATCACTTCATTGACTGACGGTATGCAAGGTGACCAATAACGAAACATCAGTGACCTTCAAAAGCCACCTTGAGGGCTGACCGAAGAACCCCCTGTGCTGCTTCAACTTCATTCCAACGTGGGTGCATTCAGCAAAACGACAAAAACCACTGAAGAGGAAATGGGCATGTCAGCATGTGACAGACAGACTAGCTGGTCCTCTATTATCACCCTTCATTTTTTTGGCTTAGTACAAAATTTTCTGACTTGAAGAGACAGGTTTATTTTGGAGACAGTGAAACACAAATGAATGCACAAACAAAAGGCATATCCGGCAGCGTAAGAAGCAGTTTTCAGTTTAAAAGAGCAATGATACAAACCACTTTTAGCTCCCACTCCCTGAACCAGCTGAAAAAGCAGCCGTTGCATGTGCTGGGCAAGCAGCGTGGGGCACCCTGAGCCATATCTGGTGTGTTTACCCGGCCTGGACATTCAGACTACAGATCTCTGTAGGAGTGGCTCCTGTGCCTTTAGGATTTTTTTTTAGAGAAATGAGACAAAATCTGTGTGTATAGAGGGTCCTGTCAGAGAGCTGAAAGAAGCTGTATTGTGAGTTATGAGGGGCAGAGGGGCATCCCAACAAAGAAGAAAAATTAAACCACTGTCTAGTCAGCTTGATAAATTAAGTTCGTCCAGCCTGGGAAGAGATTGGACTGGCCAGAGTTAATTCTGGAGTGAAATTTTATGATTATGTCTGTTAAAAGCTATGTAAATCGGCCAACGTAAAGCTGACAGGACCTTGCAGTCTTCGGCAAGAACACACTGTCCCTCTCATTTATCTCAGAGAACGCTGCCCTGTGCAAGGCCCTGCAGTGAGCTGTGCCAGAGCGTTTTGGCCCAGAGTGATTGATGCAGTCTAGTGGGAGGGTGGGGGGTGCAGAGAGCATTCCAATGAAAACAGATTCTGCTCTGTAGAGACAAAGCAGCCACGGAGCCACAGACATGGAACCTGCAGGAGGCATCATTTGTCTTCCCCAGGGTAGCAAGAGGATTTCTCTCATGGCAGGGAACTTAAACTCTCTCCCCTGAGAATTATGTACTCTTGCTTTTGGACTTATGTTTTCAAGGACCTGACATAGCTAGAGTGATCAAAGTAAGTTAAATCGGTCCCTTTGGTTAATCTGTGATAAAAGGCCCTGCAGGGTGAAGGGATGGGTTTTTGGTCCAGAGGAGGATAGTAAGGCTGGAAACTGTGGTTGAAATGGAAACAGAGGTTTCTTAGACTATGAAGATGTTTGAGCAGAAGAGACTTTAGAGGTAATCTGGCTGGATGTCTTCATTAAAGCAGATGAGGCAATGGAGGGAGACCCTGAGAGATTGCTTGGGGTTACACAATAATATGAGGTTGGGGTGGAGTATTTATAGTATGTAGAGCCTCTGATTCATGGGAGTGTGGCAGATTTATGGCAAAATTGGCTCTAATTCTCTTTCCTTCTCTGTATCTCCTCTGTAACCAGAGAAATGCCCAGTGAGGCCTAACTAAGATCAGCATAGTGGCCAGCTAACTGTGGCTTTGTGAGTGATAATAATGGATATTGTTCTAATCCTCTTGGTTTTGGGGTGATTTGTTTTGGGTACCCTTGTGGCAATATATAACTGGCCAGTGGTGCTGTAATGAGAGGTAGGTCATTGAGAGGAGAAAGAAGGAGCAAGAGAATGCTCTGATGCTGTAAGTCCTGCAGTTACTATCATCTGGGAATAGTGGTCAATTTAACGTATGGCACTATGTCCTGGAAATGGAATCCTGGAGAAAGCTCCTCAGAGCCCTTGTGATAGCTGTGCTCCCTAAATGCCATGTGATCCCAAAGTGGTTGTGTCCTCACACCCTGGGGCCAAAATGGTCCTGGAGATCTTCTAGTTCTGATTTTACAGATAAGGAAACAGAGGCTGAGGAGTCGTAGGGCAGAATCAGTCACATAATTTGTCAGACCCAATGACAGCATTAAACCAAATGCAGGCTCATCTAAGTGGGCGTTCCTTCTGTGACTGTGTAGGTTGTGTCCAGGTGCCAGCCTGGGATTTCGCAGTTAGTCTGAGGATGCCCTTTCAGAAGTTCATCTGGTTAAATTTTACCAAAAATTGTAATTAAGTGTATTCGTTAAAAGCTAGTTCAAGATGTAGGACACAAACCTAAGACCTTTTTAGTTCCTACTGCAGTGAGTCTTTTTCTTCATTTTCTAATTGACTGAAACAAAATCTGAACAAGAAACAGTATGGCAGGCTTGGAGTCTGAGAGGGAAGAATTTTAATTCTTCATAGGATATGTTGAGGCATGGGAATTTGAATTCAAGCAAGTAAACTCTGAAATTAAAATGCTCATATCAAGTATTTTGCTGTGTTCAATTATATCTTTATGATATTTTCTTTGTGGAAGTTGATTGCTGTTCATTATGATAAATTGCTTGAATTGTCTGTCTCTTTATTTAGCTATTTATTGTCTTTCTTCTCTCTCTCTCATTTGAATAGAAAATTTTTAGGTGTTAAATAACAGGGATATAACTTTTTATTTTATTTCTCCCAAATTTTGCTTTACTTAGGACATTAATACTTTTCCAATAGCTCTGAACTCGTCCCTTTCTTTCAAAGGTCTGGAAAAGTGACAACTTAGTATGTGCATTACCCCATCCTTAGCCTACTTTGTCACTGTCTTGAACACTCTTCTTTTTGACTTAAACAGGTAAATATTATTGAAATCTTTTGTCCATAGGAAAACAGTCTCCATTACTTTATTTTATAATTAATTAGAACAGAAGGTGGGACTCCATTATTTTATCTTATAATTAAATAAAACATAAAATGAAACTCTGGGCCTTCTAAGGTTTTCTGTTTTTCCTCACAAGCCTACCATGGGAAATTCAAAAAGGGACACTTAGGTAACAGAGATGGGTTTGTCGATTTAAAAAAAAAAAATCTTTTAGAAAAAACAAGGTTTCTGTGACCTCCTTTTTTTTTTCCTTAAGACAATGAAAGTGAGAAGGCAAGATCTTAGATGATAAAGTCAAAGGCATCACTAACGGCAAAAGCCAGGGATGAGAAACTGAGAAAAATGTAAAAGCTAGTGGTAATGTCATGAAGAACAAAGCTCGATTTTGCATCAAAGGTCAAGCTAACTGACCACTAATGCTTGATTCTAGGCAGAATTCTTGCTGTGTTGAGGCTGGTTGCTCCTGCATTAACATGAATTCTTGCTTTAAGAATTACTTGCTAGCTCCTTAAAGACACTTGTCAGCCCTATTACCTACAGTATTTCTTTCTGGAGGCTCCCATCCACCTGGCTTTGTCTATGCAGATGCACATGAAGATCAGGTTCTCTGGGCATTTGTCCCTTCCCCACTTCTTTTCCTTCAAAAATTACCATTCTTAAAAAAGAAAAACACCATTTTGGGCTTAGTTTTGGCTAGTGACCTCTAATTGGCTTAATAGGAGATCTAATTTAGTTTGGAACAGTGATTCACTTTGGCTTATTAGGGTTCTTATTTAATCAGAATAAATTTTCATAGTCTCTAATGGAAATGCCAACTTTTTTCCATTGGGTTGGCAAAGGAGTTCTATTACCAAAGAAGTTTTCAAACCAGTTTCCAAAGGAAAACCCATAGTGGTCAGGATTGTTGAAAGAACTGTTGGTCATAATAATCATGACCTGGATCTGGTTATTATTTTCGGGGCCCGGTTTCTCTTCTGCTCTTTGCTGTCTCTACCCAATCTATTTCCAACCTCTCTCTCACTTTTCTCCCCCATATTTTAGCCCCAGGTGCCCAAACTCTGATCTTTCTTTATGTTTGCCAAGGTCACTTTGGCCCAGAAATCGTTCTGCAGGCTTCCCTCAAGGATAAAACCAAACTGAAACTTTCTGCCCTTAAGTTAAAAGCTGTATAAACCTCAAGCTACTTGGCTTCTGTTTGGCTTTTATTTTGATTCTTTTTTTAAAATTTATTATTATTTAAAAATTATTAACATTTAATGTCTTATTTGTTTCAGAAGTACAGATCTGTGATTCATCGGTCTTACACAATACACAGTGCTCATCACAACACATACCCTCCCCAATGTCCATCACGCAGCCACTGCATCCCTCCCACCCTCTCCACTCCAGCAACCCTCAGTTTGTATCCTGTATTCTTGTGATTAAGAATCTCCTATGGTTTATCTCCCTCTCTGGTTTCATCTTGTTTCATTTTTTCCTCTCTTCCCCTATGATCCTTTACCTTGTTTTTCAAATTCCACATATAAGTGAGGTCATATGATAGTTGTTTTTCTCTGATTGACTTATTTCACTTAGCATAATACCCTGTAGTTCCATCAATCTTTGCAAATAGCAAGATTTCATTTTTTTGATGGCTAAGGAGTATTCCATTGTATATATATACACCACATTTTCTATATCCATTTATCTGTTGGTGGACATACAGGCTTGTTCCATAGTTCTATTGTGGACATTGCTGCTATAAACATTGGGGTGCAGGTGCCCCTTCAGATCACTACATTTGTATCTTTGTATATATTTGTATCTTTGGATTAAATACTCAGTAGTGAGATTGCTGGGTCCTAGGGTAGCTCTATCTTTCAACCTTCTGAGGAACCTCCATACTGTTTTCCAGAGTGCTGTACCAGCTTGCATTCCCACCAACAGTATAGGAGGGTTCCCCTTCTCCCCTTCTCAACATCTGTCATTTCCTGACTTGTTAATTTTAGCTGTTTGGCTTTTATTTTATCTTCCTTTTTACTTACTCTTCCATGTCCCTCTCCCAAACATCAGGTGCCTGAGATTCCTTTCTTTTTCTCTTGCTTTCTTTCATTTGACCCTAAAAATAAATAAATAAATAAAAATAAAAAGGTGATAAGCTCCCTTTTTTTTGCCTCATTAAAAAATTGCCATAAAATTTATAACTGGCTTAGACTGGCCATCAGCGATCTTCTTGATTTAGCTACTGCCAAGAAGTATTTTATGATTATTCCTTCCCATACTTGTTTACAACAAACACACAAAGTCCATGGTGTTAGGAGCCTATATAGATCCTCTGATTTGTTTGGAAAATAGAGTGGGTACTTGAAGTTCCTTAAGTGGAGTGAGGTGGTTGGGGTTGTTCGACTTGCACATCTTATAAGGGAAGATAAAATCCCTATGGCTTAATATGTAATAACAGCAAATCATTTTGGTGCCATGTAGAAAATATATACAGCCCTGAGACAACACAGGAAACTTTCCAATATTTCCTTATGCATTAGTTTCAGGAGGCCATTAATGAGGCTAGTAATTGAAAGCACACTGTGTTGGTGATGTTGAAATTGGCAATTGGTGGAAACTGTTTGAATATATGAATGCAATGAAGTTAATTGATTATGTAAGAGTGATTTAGAGGCTGATGTAATAACCATCATAATACCAGTCTTGAGTTCTGCTATTTGAAGGATGAGTCAGGGTGGAATGATTTAAATGCTTAAAACATTTGAATTGTGTTGATCGTTCAGTTGTATATTTGAAATATACGAAAGTGATCTCTTGTAAGCTCTGGTATCATATTGGTCACCATATCAATTTAAGGTGTTCAATAGCTCTCTAACATGTAATGTTCTGTCCTTGGCAAAAGAGTGTAATTACTGGAACAGAACCATAAAGAAGAGTTCTGTTGTGTGTTTTCAAAGGAAAATATCAACTGCATGTTTTGGAAGTTAACCCCAAACTGGGTGCCATAGGTGAACTTGACCACTTCACTGTCATGGAAGGAATGATGTCTGAGTAACAATTGTATCATTTTGCTTTCTCTAGTCACTTTCCCCAACCTGGCTAAGGCTAGGTTTGGGAACTGGGGTAGTGACAATAAAGATTTTGTGTCTACAACTACACTATTGACTACTGTATGTTCCTTCACTAAAGCCAGTCCTATTTTATGGGGGTTTGCTAGTAGAAAAGAGCTTGATGGAAGACTATAAGGCTTACTTCTCTAAGTTTAATGTGTGGTTCACCCAGGACATACACAAGCCAAGAGGAGGAGCGACCATGCCAATGCAAACCTGTCACAGCACTGTTAAAGAAGTGCCACTTGATAACTCAGGAAATGTGGCTGCATGAACTAAGTATAAACTGGGCCCCACATCATCCAATCTCCACATGATGCTCCATTAAAAAGCGCAATCCAGAAACCATAGTAATTACAACTGAAAGCTAATCTACTTTCATTTCTTAAAGATCATGAAAGTAGATTTAATTTATAATCCATAGTAAAATCCTTTTCAAAGTTTCCTTTGCCTCTGTTTCAGTTTCTCAGACACCAAAGCTGCTCTAGAGTCCCGAAAAGGCTACTTTCATATAACATGTGACCATCGTCCCCTACCACACTCCTTCAGCTCTTCATTGTGCGGATCTACTCAGCCTCTCTGGCTGTTTTTATTTTTGTCTTTTGTTTTGTTTATGCGGTTCTGCTAATTCTCACAAAAAAGGGTTAGGCACTAGTTTGGCAAATTTCTCTTAGAACATAGGTAAAGGGAAGAGAAGAATCTGAGCAGATAAAGATCAAGTTCTCTTATTAGCTGAGATGGGAGTGGGAATCCCAAGTTATTGCTAAGATCATAGGTAAGATATCTTGTCTCTATCACAATCTATAACAAAAGCCAACATTTATTAGTAGTTGGTATGTTCTACTCATTTGCTAAGTATTTTACATTAATTTTGCCATAATAACTAATATTTTACAAATTTGTAATACTACCATAAAAATAAGGAAACTGGACTAGTTGAGTGACTTGATCTGGTTATACCACTGGTTAATGGCAGAACTAGGATTTCTTGGCTTGGCTTACTTCCTTCCAAAGCCCTTGGCATTAACCATCAGAACTTTAGGCATGAGTGGCCCCCATGCTTTATGTGAGAATAAAGCAATAATTTAAATGCAATAATATCTGTTTATATATAAGAAATGCTATTGAACTCCATTTTTAAGTTGTTTTTCTTGGGGTGCCTGGGTGGCTCAGTTGGTTAAGTGATTGCCTTCAGCTCAGGTCATGATCCCAGGGTCCTGGAATCAAACCCCACGTCATGCTTGCTGCTCAGTGGAAAACCTGTTTCTTCCTCTGCCTGCCACTCCCCTGCTTGTGCTCTCTCACTCTCTCTCTCTCTCTGACAAAGAAATAAAATCTTTAAAAGCAATAAATAAATTGTTTTTCTTTTTTATACAATTTTTCAGCTGAATGTATCATTCTGGACCCATATCTGTATTAATATACTGGTTACCAAATGTTGGGCATTTTCTGCAAATTAGTACTGGAACTTCCCAACCATAAAAGCTTGTGATTTTGGGAGACATTTCAAAATTAAATTTCCCTTATTATTTTTTTTTTCCTATTTACAGTTTTCCTTCCAAGTTTCAGAGGAAATTCGTGGTCCAGGGTTACAGTCTTGAGTCTGTTCCCTCTGAATAGTTTAGTTATCAGCACTGTGCCTCATCTGTGAGGTTGGAGAAAGGATTTAGGAGGGAGATTAGGAGCTCATCAGAGCATGGCAGTGATGAGTAGTACACAGAGCATGTGTAATGAAATCCAAATGCAGTTGTAAGCTACACTGTCGAATATGCAACCTCAAAAATTATCTTCACATTAAATCTCTACTTTTTAAACAAATTTCCCTTTCAAGAGAAATCTTTCTTTTCTAGTTTTGTATCCTGATTGAAAGTAAAGTACTGTACCTCTGATGAGATTCATTATTCTTTGAAAGATAGGTCTTAAATCAACACTTCACATTTTTCTCTTCTGGTAGATGTCTTTAACCTGGAGTATGTGTCTTGCTCACTTACTTTCATTTTCAGTGTCTTGAATCTGTGTTCACTCTCCATCTTGGCAGTGAGTCTCGTGTCACCTCCCTTGACTGCTGGTTAGTTCTCTTTCTCTTGCAACTAGAGTTTGAGCTAGTTATTTAAAGGAAACAGAAACAGAAGAATGGGGAAGGCTGAATATAGGATTCTGAGGCTTTGGCCTTTTGAGTTAAACACCGGAACTACAAAAAGAATCATTCTAAGTCATCTGTCCCCAATATTTTGACCCTATTACAGAAAGGGTTTTTGAAACTATTTCAAGAGATCTACACATCCCTACATAGATTGAATAAATAATACCCTTACACATACATGTACTATTTATTTTTCACTTGTAAATAGGTGCTATTGTGATTAATATGATACAACTTGTTTTAATATTAATTTTACTAAATTTATTTGATATTATGTATTTTCTTAGTCAATATATCAATATAGGCAAGAGATTCAACTACTATATGACATGTATACACTATGTAAAAGGATTTTTCATTCTTAAAAAAGTTGGGATTCACTAATCTAAATAATGGTGGTTCCCATCTGGTAAGGAAAATGGGAAGAAATGTGAAAGAGGTTAGAAATACGAAGGCATTTTTGCAAGAAAAAAGAGCAGGAAGTCTCTACCCGAAGCTATCAATTCCTGTCAGGAAACTGGCTGACGGATCCTTGCTTTACCTTGGAGCTAGACTTCCAGGTCTGCTGCTTGATTTAGCATGGGTGTTAAAGTACCCCATGTCAGCAAATTCACAGGAAGAACTTGCCATTTCTACTTGTATTCCAAGCTTCAAAATGGCACAGCACTCAGGTACATCTTAAGGTATCATAATGTCTTTGACATTTTCCTAAGGAAAAATAACAGATTATGAGTCAATATGCAAATGAGAGAATAAAGGGCTATCTCTGATCATGAAATGCCTGATTCTAGTTGATAATCAGAAAGATCATCCAAAGGGCATAGCAGTTAAGTTGTTTTGCTGGTTTTGCAGTTGTTTTGCTGGTTTTGCAGTTGTTTTGCTGCCCCAATTTCAGCTCTTCTGCTTGCAGTAACAGAAACTCTGTTTTCCTTTAGAGAATTATCCATACCCATTGCTGGCATATGGCCCAGGCCTGGTCTCAAAACTCCTGGAATTATTGAGAAGGAAGTGAACTCCTCTGGATGAGGTTTTGAAACTGAAGTCAGTTTTACAAAGAAGTTTTAGAAGTTGGCTGCTCATAGTTGTCTTTGCTATCACAGGGGCAAGCCTGCCTATGAATACAGCAATGTGGGAAAGCTGGCCAGCAAACCGAGAGAGAGTCCAAAACACATTATTTCAACAACTGCTCTAAGTGCTCCCGATTTTGACTTTAGGGTTATGTGAGTCAATCAAGTTTCCTTTGTTGCTTACATGTTGGAGTTTGGGTATTGTCACTGGAACTACAAAGATACCTGATTAACACAGGGTTTTCCTTTAGCTTCAGAAGGAATTTATCATCCTCTTTGCATTTCTTCTTTCCACATCCCAACTCCAAGTGAACTCCACTCTGCCACATTGAAACTGCCTCAGTCTTGCTCCATTATGGACCCCTCAATGTGGAGCAGAAGAACATTTTCTTTAGACCACCAGCTGACTTCTAGGGACAAGGCATTCTCAGCCACACTGAATAGGTTAAAAAAAAAAAAGTTGGTGAGAAGCAGAGATTCTGTAGTTCTTCTGGGAAACTCACTCTAAGATGGCAAGGAAAAGTCACATCAAGCTAAGAATGTTTTAAAATGTAAACTGTAACTCTCTTTCCAACTGGCAATAAATAGTGAGTGATGCATTGCAACTTACAAAGGTTGCCAGTTTTTGATACAACAGCCCACTAGCTCAGCTGGGATTCTGCTGAGGGGAGCCTATAATAAGCATTGTTTTGTGGAGATGGAGTATTTTGATGCTGACCCTTTGATTTTTGCTTCTATTCCTTTTTTTCTGTTCCTTTTGTCATTCTTGTTTCCCCTGCTGTGTTCTTTTCCATTATCACTCTTTCCTTTGTCTGAAATTGGACCCAAAGAAATAGGCCTGTAATAAGGGAACATGAGAAGCCCTAAATTGCTGTCATTTTGATTTTCTACTTTATTAATATTCCAGAATATGAAACATACAGGAAATATTTTAGCTCACTGGCCCTTCAAATTAGTCATGCTACTATCTAAGCCATTGCATGGAAAATTTGAATATGCATCATAGCATATTCTCTAAAACTCTAAAACTGACATTTCTAAATCTATTTGTGGTACATTATGTAGGAAATTACTTCAATCTCACTAGTACTTGAGAAACCTTCATCATGCATCATTCCAACATCTTAGAAAAAGAGGCAAGTGGGAGATTTGTATATAAGGGAAAAGGGGGAATAGCAACTTAGCAACCCATTGATGGAAATTAAACTAACTTTCTTTATTAACTGGACATGGCTCATCCTTGATTTTTGTGTCTCCTTGTGTTGATTAATCCATAACCAAATAAGATAATTGTTCTTCACTGATCTTTGCATAAATTTTTTTCTTTGCAAATGTTTTTAAAATGTCTGAAATTAAAGTCTTTATAGCAAAATTAAATGCCTCCTCCTCCAAGTATATGCAGAAGCTTCCAGTAAGTTTTTAAAAGTAGCACTTTGAGTGTATGGAGTCCTTGCTATGCGCCAAGTATTTTACATGTGTTACCTTATTTGGCCTTTAGTTTTAAACCATAGTTTCTTCATTTTATAAGTGAAAAAACAGAACAAGCAACCTGTTCAGAGCCCAGTATAAGACCTGTCTCAATCTAGAGGCTACGCTCCTAACAGCTACAGAGGATGGGCAGAGGGAAGGATGAGATTCTACGTTCTCTCAATATCTCATGGATTCTGAAAGACCCCTAGAGTCAAAGATGAGTGGGGGACAAAACAAGGCTTCCTACGTGGCCAACTTGAGGTCATTTAGGAGCAAGGTACCAGGAATAAAAAAAGACTAGATCTTGGGAGCTGGGGTAAGCATGCATTAAGATGTATTTAAATTCAGTGAGCACTTTTGCAGCAGTTTGCAGACTTGGCAGTGACTTCTTACCTTACTGGTGGCCTGGGAATAGCTGGTACCTAAGACATGCTGCCCCTTTCTCCAGCATCACCTCTTCCATGGCTCTTTCACTCTCTACACTCCAACTATGATGGGTTTTCAGTACCTTCAACTCATTTTTCGTTCTTTCACTTCTGAGCTTTATATGTTCTCTCCTTCCACCTAACATCCTGCCTATCCCAGTTTCTCCTTCCCCAGGATATCTCTTGCTCAACCTTCAGGTCCAAGTTTAAATGTGTTTTTCACTATGAAACTTTCTCTGTTATCCCTGAAATAATTCAACTTTTTTTTTGGTTCATTTGACTGTAGTGTCTTTTTATTTTTATCCTATATACTAAGTTATAAGATATTATAGAATCCCTTACATATATTGATGGAGAACTTACTGCTTTAATTATAATTGTATGTTTGATATCTGGTTTTCCCACTGGGTTGTAGCTCTCTGAGTACAGGAATCCCCTGTCCCTAGTATAATACCTGGAACATAGTAAGAACTTAATACTATTTGTTAAACAAGTGAATAAATAAATTAACGAAATAACTCAAGTTAAAGTCACTGTCACTGAATATTAGAATGGATTAATAAGTAGTTATCAAACTCCATGTGACCAGTTGAAACTAAAAACAACAGCAACAGCAGCAATAACATTATCCTTGCCTCTACAGATAAAACAATATTAGATATTACTTGGAAAGGGAAGAGAATGCTCCATTACTGAGAATTTATTATTTAGAGAGAGTATAATGCAGTGTATGTACTTCTTTTTCATAACCTATAGTAAGAAATATAGCAAAGCCCAATACTTATGCACACAAAACTAAAACAAAATTTTCGGGAATATTTACCTTACTGTAGGGCATACTGATATTTTGATTATAATCTCTTTTATGCTTCTTATTTATTTCATTAAGAAATGCTGGTCATGCCCACTAAATTGATCCCATGTCTTTCTCATGTCTGAAGACCTCCCTATAGGGGCAAGGAGTGTGGGTTCTAGAGTCACACTACTTGCTGGTTCTGTCACTTACTCATGGTGTGATATTGGTCCAATCAACCAATGCTATAAAGCCTCATGGCTCCATCTACAAAGTGGGGGGTTGTGTTAATAACTACATCACAGGGTGTTTATGAGAATTTAATGAAATAATGAGTAGAAAGCACTTACCACAGTGTCTGGCACAGAAAAATTCTCAATAAACATTAGCCACTGACATGAGCAAGACACTATGTTTCTAGGGCATCTCCTTTATTCTCTGAATAGGATGTATGCCATAATGTCATACTATTATCCCCATTTAACGAGAAGGGAAGTAAAGTTTCAAAAGATTAAATGAATCAGAGGCAAAATGGCCAATAAATGGTAGAACTGAGATACTCAAAACAGGTCTGTCTGCCTCTGAGAGCAATGACTTTTCTAAGAATTATCAGGAACACTCAAAGAACACATTATGGAAAGGATGGGACTTGAGGTAGCCTTTGAAAGATGAGTGACTGGTTTAGGCCAATGTACTCAAATGCTATTGCATGTGGTTGAAAGAAGATAGTGTTTGAAATCAGCCACACTTGGGCTCTATCTCTGATTACTTAACACCTTCGTAAGTGTGTGTCTTGTTACCTAGCTTTTCTGAGCCTCAGTTTCCTCAATTTTATTCCTCAATTTTTTTTATTTTTAGTTATATGATCAAACTTGCAGACTTCTAGTGAATATTGCGTTATACATAACAATAGTTTTTATTATCAAATAATAGGTGCTCAAATAGGTGCTCAACAAATGGAAGTTTCTTTTACTCAATAGAACTTACTTATATGGTATGTGAGTTAGAGCTTACTCTTTTAGCAAGGGCTTAATTAAATTTGTAATATGTAGGCTTCAACAGATGCAATTTGCCACCATATTGGGAACATGGGTAAAAACACTGAGCAAATGGGTCTGGGGAGTTCTGTTATCAAACATCTTAAGCATTTCCAAATATACTGACTATGAGTGGCATGGAGATTGCAGCTACCACTTGTCCAACATAATCTTTTCCAAGTTACTGGCAATGTTGTTTGGCTTGCTGGGGTTAAGGTAAAGTACATTTGCCTCACCCAGGAGCCCTCAGAACTTTCCAATGGCCTTCTGACATGTATCATAGTCTCAAATGACAACAAGACCAACTTGGTAACATTGTTCATTTCCATCTCAGCTTAATTACCAACTCTGCTGCCTGCTCTTCATGCGTGGGCCTGGAGATGAATCAAATACTGGAAATAGAAAGTTGGCTACTGTTTCTACCCCCTCTCATTTCCACTGTTTTGGATTTGAAGACAGAGAAAGCCAAATTTCTTGTTCCCTAGCATTCCACTGAAGGTATGTTTTACGACTTAACTGGGCATGCTGCTTCAACTGCTATTCCTCTCTGGTTACTCTGAAATCATTCAGTTTAATATTTTCCCTGTGGACTTCATGGTGTATTAAGTGGTTACTAAACCCCTGGACATAAGAGGTGGAGCACAGCTGTGATTTGAAAGGGCTCACTCACAGGTGGAGAATGGTGATGGCAGAGGTCATGAAGTTGGAATGTCCTTTTAAGACTGTTAGCTGCCCAACCAACCCTGGACAAACTCTATCCTGCAAGCAAATATTAGAGATGCAGGAGAACCAATGTTTCAGTCTCCTGGGCAATTAAAATATACTACCAGGAGAGCAGAAATTCAGAAAGGCAATTTTACACACATATATTTTCTTAGGCAGGGATATGATTCCACATACCAAAGAGAGTCCTGGGAAGCTTTTTGTGTGTTTGGTGGTAGAGTGAAAAATGCTTCAGTAAAACAAATCCCCTGAAATAGGATTTATTTATGAAAAAGTAGCAATAAAAACCACTGAAATGCCAAGAATGGAATTTAATTCCTCATCCTACTGCAATGGTTTGTGTTGACTTGAGTAAATCATCTGTGTTTTGGCCTTTTCCCCCCTAATTTGTAAAATTCAGATTTAATTGCATGGAATATAAAGTCCCGTTCCAAGATTACAGTATGAATCTAAGATTATTTCTCTGCTCTTTTGAAAGTCTAATGTGATCAAGTTGAAGTGTTTTTTTTGGGGGGGGGTTGTCTGTTTTGTTTGTTTGTTTGTTTGTTTGTTTGGAATTAAACAAGAAACTTTTGTACTGCTAAGGAACTCTACCCACGTAAGTTAGCATGCACCTTACCAGGCAAAAGAAACATGTATAGAATACTTCAGTAAAATATACCACTTCAAATACCACATTTATTAAACAGTAGCAATAAAAGAATGAAAACTAAGGTTTTCTGATTTCCACATAGTATCTCAATTGGATCCTCATAAAAACTCTATAAGGTAAGTCATAATTCCAATATAACAGAAGAAAATAAATGAGATTTTAAAAGGATTAATTTCTTAACATAATTAAGTAGCAGAGATAGATCTTAGGATTCATGCTCTCAACTTTTACCCCACTGTGAAATAAGTACAAGTGGACAAGATCATATTAGGAGTCTTTTGTACTTCCCTTTGTACCTTTTAACTTTCAACCAAAGGCTCATAACCATACACATGTGGAATAGCTAAGTCAGGAGCTGTTAATCTGTGAGATGCAAACCCCTGGGGAGGCGGTTGGAAGGTTATTTCTAAAGGTATCTGAATCTTTATGGACACTAAGTATTTATCTCTTCACTAAATATCTCAGTCACTTCAGGCTGCTATAACAAAGTACGACAGACTAGGTAGCTTATAAACAACAGAAATTCATTTATTCAGTGTTCTGGAGGCAGGAAGGCTAAGATAAGCATGGCAGTATGATCAAGTTCTGGTGAGAACCCTCTTCTGGGCTGCAGTCTGTTGACTTCTTACAGTATTCTCACTCGGCAGAGAGCAGAGAGAGCTCTTGAGGGCCTCCTTTATAAGGGCACTCATCCCTTTCATGAGGGTAAGATTCTCATGACTGAATTACCTATAAAAGTCCTACCTTCTAAGACCATGACATTCAGGGTCAGGAGTTTGGGGAGACACAAAAATTCAGTCCATAACATCTCATAAATAATATCTCAAATATATGTGCACTGTTCTTCTATTACTCAAATATTTCCATACAGCTGTGATCATTAAAACAAATAATTATATAAAATCATAACTGACATAACAATTTTATGTAGTGTATATTTTCTTAATCACTGGATACTGAGAGTATGACTGACATTGTCCAGACATTGTGCAATTTTGGATATGAAAATGAGGCCCTGTGAACTTCCTGAGGTTATGGAAATGTTCTCTATCATGACAAGGGTGTTGGTCACAAAGGTGTACACATTTGTCAAAATGCACTGAATTATATGCTTAGGATCTATACATTTCAGTATTTTGAATTTTATATCAATTTAAAAAAAATGAGACCTCAGTTACTTCTACCCAAATGTATAGCAACCTCTCAAATCCTAGTTAGCTTTTTCCTTGCAGGTCGTATTTGGGGTGATAGTGAGGTGCTCTTCCCTGTGTTGTCCTCTGTGAGCTAAACTATTAAAGATCGACACCAGTCAGTGAAATTGGCTACCTGTGAGTGCAAACCAAGAAATTTTCTGCAAGGGAAATTTTTGGAAAATGTGGAAACAGCTGTAATGGCAACCAAAGTGTTCAGAACATAGATTTGAGAAGGCAGAAAGAGAATCTGATTGTGACTTAGGAAATAGACTCTAATTAATTGTTTGGAGAAAAAGTCATTCTATTGACTAGGTATATGAACAGAAGAGGGGTAGTCAATCTGAGGCATAAAAAGAAAGTCCAAGGATTATTTTATGCAGCTCAGAGAAAAAAGCATCCTGAACTTTGTAAATTCAAAGTCAGATTATGTTTTTGGTAGCAATGTGGATTATAAGACTTCAGCTTGGTCCAGATAAACTAAGTTCAAATTAGCCCCCTTTCTTTGTTCTGATTCCCCAATCAGAACAACCTTTTTTGAGACAACTTCTTTTTGGTTTGCTGATTTGGCTTTTCATGTAACCTAATTCTAGGAAATGAGTGTCCTAGGTAGAAGAGGTGTATATTTGAGACACTTGCAAAGAACTATTTAATAGGTATTCTCCTCTTTTATATCAGTTTCTTTTAAATTTGGTCAATGAGAGTCTATTCTTTTGCAACTGATCATTTCTAAAGATCTCAATTTTAAGTTTATGGAACTGAAAAACTGAGATGATTCCCTGTATTAGTCAACATGTTTTCGTTTTCAAGTGACAGAAACACAATTCAAGCTTGCTTACGCAAAGGCAGAAATCTGTTGTCTCATTTAACTTAGAAATTCAAGATGGCAGAGTCTTCAAGTGATGAGGATCCAGGGTCCTGAATAACTCAGTTTGGAATAATTGCACCGTTAGGCTCTGCTTTACCTTCCATCAGCTGCATTTTTATTTCATCTTTCTTTTTGTCCTGACAAAATGATTGCCATCAGATCTAAATGAGTCCTAAGCTCTAAGATATGCTAGTGAGAAAAGAACAGTTCCCAGAAAATCCTAGACCAATATCTAATTGGCTTGATTTGGGTCAAGCAGCTAAGCCTGAATTAATCAGTGGGGCCAGAGAAATAGAATGTGCCAACTGGCCCGAGATTGGGATTCCAATTGAAGCATCCCAATTCGAAGGGTAAAGAATGGGGAAAGGAAGAGTTCTCAAATGGGAGGTAGGGGTCCTAATCACAGCTGAATGAAGAATGGACACTAGGAAGGTAAAACAATAAATATCCACCATCTCCTTCAAAGTAACATTGGTTTGTGGGGCCTTGACTGGCCTGTCAGTCAGTAACCGCTGAGTTGTCCTTGTTCTCTCTTTCCTTAATCTCCCTTCTTTTCCCTCAACCAGTCCAGGAGACTAAGCAAATATCAATGGTCACAGTTTGTAAATGTCTTTTTTAAACCCAATCTGTTCTAAATTTAATTTTGGAAGTAAATCAAATATAATATGGAGATCGTATCTTAAGGGCATGACCCCAATAGTCATCCTTATATAAATGGAAATCTGCCGAGAGCAAAACGACATATTGAAACTAAAATAAAGTTTTCAAGATATGATCTTCTGCTTTGGGTTTTCTATTCTCCTCCTTCTCCAGTTCATTGAGACTGGTTGGGATTTTTTTTTTTTTTTTTTTTTTTGCCATTATGAGCAAACAAGCAAACAAATAAAGGCTACTTTGTAACAAAGGATCATCCATTCATTCTTTCATTCTATAACTATTTATTAAGCACTTATGGCTATTTATTAAGCACCTATGGCATGACCAGAACTGGTCCTAAAAGAATATAGTATTAAAATTCTATTTATGTGATTGTGAACCAGAAATAACTAGATAAAGATAAAAGTGATTTTGGAAGTTATTTTGTCAATGTCCAACATGCTATGTTCTTAATTAAATAGCCAGGAATGGAGCAGGCTGGAATAACTCAGCCAATATTTATTAAACAACTACTATGTGAGTTATAAGTAAGGGCACAGAAATATGCCACAGTTATGGAAATATGGGTTGTTGGGCACATAAAGTTGGTACTTATATTGGTTTCTATTGCTGCTGTAACAAATTTTCACAGGACTAGTCACTTAAAACACCACGGATTTATTTTCTTATAGTCCTGGAGGTCAGAAGTCTGAAATGGGTCTCACTGGGCAAAAATAAGTGTCAGCAGGACTGTATTCCTTCCTGGAGGCTCTAGAACAGAATCCATTTTATTGCCTTTTCCCCTCCTAGAGTCTGCCTTCATCCTTTGGTCAATGGAAGGCCATCTTCAAATCTCGCGATGGCTATTGAGTCTTTCTCATATCATATTCTAGACCTCTTTTTCCTCTTTCATCTTCTTAAGGACCCTTTTGATTATATTTGTCCTTCTGGATATTATAAGATAATCCACCCCCAACCTCAAGGTCGGCTAATTAGCAATCTTAATGTCATCTGCAACCTTAATTTTCCTTTGCTACATATTCTAATGTATTTACAGGTTCCAAGGATAAGAACATGGACATTTTTGAGTATTTGGAGCTGGGGCACATTGTTCTGACCCAATCTGGATTTGAAGATCAGAAAAAGCTTCCTGGAGAAATTGATGCTTAAGAAGAAATTTAAAAAATTCATAGGATTACCCACTTCTCGAGAGAGAAGAGGTTTTTGTAGGTGGAGTGTAGCAGTTATAAGTGCATCAGTTGTATTTCTCTTCAAGAAAGAATGTGCTCAGTTGCAAAAAAAAATGAGTTATCTGAGTGTCAGGCTGCATCTGCCTAAGTTTCTGAGGCCAGACAATTGCTTTTTCTATGTAGCCCAGGCATGACTGAGCACAGCAAGAGTACTAGGCTCTGACCATTTCTACCTAATATGAGACTCCTCTAATAGGTCATCTTTGCTCTGGAGCACCCTGTTGGGTTGACCAAAACTGTCAGATTTGAGGAACTTCCCATTTTCTTTCACCAGTGTCAGATCAGCTCTGTGGTCTGAAAACTTTCTCAGGTCAATTCTGCTTCTTCCTCCTTTATCATTCACAGGTATTACCCCCACAAACCACTTGTACTCTTATCTTCGTATCAGTTTTCTGGAGGACCCAGTTGAGACACAGAGACACCACAGAAGCAGAGGCTCATAGGTGAATGAGAGCAAGGCCAGCTTGCAAGTAGTTCAGGATAACAGGGACCCAAGATTCAAATTATACATGCCCATATACCAGTACAAGCTAACTGCTTGTTAAAAATCCCACATTTCTGTGGTTTAACACAGTAAGTATTCTTTTCTCTCCACCGAACAGATCACACAGGTATTCCCAGTCAGGTACATTTCCTTGGGCTTTGCTTCAAATAGCAACTGCCAAACCAAGTTTCCCTTAGTCTTTTTATTTGGCTTTCTCTCAGATCTTGAGTCCTCTTCCTACAGCCAGTGGTCTGGAAAATAGACCAGAGGATCATGCATGTGAAAGCTTTATGGATAAGGTCAGGAAGTAGTGCATCTCACATTTTGGGTAAACAACTACATCTATCCTTGAGGTCCTAGGAGTTAAGCAGGCTTAAGTGAAGAAGACCCAACCCAGCTACAGGTGATGGAAGAAGCTGTACACAATGCATCAGATACTCCAGCACTTCGTGGATATGCAGTAATTGTCGAAGAAGTGAATTTGAAGTCAGATGAACCTGGGTTCAAATCCCAGCTCTATTATTTGTCCTTGAGCAGGTTACTTAGCTCTAATCCTCATTTTCTTAGTTTGTTAAATAGGTATGAAAATGTCTTTGGCATAAAGTTGTTATGAAGTTTCTCTGGGATTGAACAAATGATAATTATAAATAACACTCATTGAGTACCAAGCATGTAAAGGTGATTTGTATTTATTACTTCATTTGATTCTTAATGAAACTCTAGGTTGTGAGTAGTACTATTGTCCTCAGTTTATAAATAAGGAAACTGAGGCTTTGAGGCATTGTCTTGCTCTAAATCATATAGCTACTAATTGGTAGAGCTACAGCTTGAACCCCACCTTCAGAATCTGTGTTCTTAACCACAATACTGCTCACTACTTACAGTAAGTTAATTGCCAAATTTGGTGTCTGATACACAATTGATGTTCAAGAAATTGCAGGGCAGAATTATTAGCAGCAAGTCCAGGAACAGGTGATGTACAGTGATTCAAGTATTAGCGTAGTCACTGATATTAGCAAGGTTTGAAACAAAATCCCAGGTGTATGGTGAATGTCTAGTTATTAGGGTTTGGCAGGAATAAAAGTGAACATCCACCCTGGAAAACTGCTACATGGTACAGATTATAGGTATAAAGACTGTGGCACAGGTGACCAAGATAGGGGCGCAAGTTCTACAGTAGTGTTATAAGAAGGAAATAAACAAGGCAGAAAACAAGCAACTAAATTATAGCTCATGTTTAGAAATGGGCTGGCAAAAAGCATGGATGATTCCATGTCACCTGAAGAGCCCTAACCAGCAAGGAGGATACTGAGCCACAGCTGGGTATCAGGGGACCCAGCTACGAGGAACAAGAGGAGGGCAATGGGAGCAGGTATTGGGCAAGTCATTTCAGCCATGTTCACTTATGACAGTAAATTGCTGACTTAGCAATACCGTGTGTATGTGTGTGTACACGTTTGCATTGTTAATCTTCTAGTGTGTATGGAGTTATTTTTATTTTTTTAAAGATTTTATTTATTTATTTGAGAGCAAGAGAAAGAGGGAGAATGAGTAGGAGGAGGGGCAGAGGGAGAGGGAGAAGCAGACTCCCCGCTGAGCAGGGAGCCCAACTCAGAGCTTGGTCCCAGGACCCTGGGATTATGACCTGAGCAGAAGGTAGACACTTAACCCACTGAACCACCCAGGTGTCCCTGGAGTTAATTTTTATTATTTTTTAAAAGATTTTATTTATTTGACAGAGAGAGACACAGAGAGAGAGAGGGAATACAAGCAGGGGGAGTGGGAGAGGGAGAAGCAGGCTTCCTACCGCACAGAGAGCCCAATGCAGGGCTGGGATCCAGGAACCCTGGGATCATGACCTGAGCTGAAGGCAGACACCCAACAACTGAACCACCCAGGCACCCCCTGTAGTTATTTTTAGAATGCATCCCTCCAAAGCCTTCTTTGGATAATTCTCCAGAAAAATAAGGTCACATCTTACAAGCAAGCAAACGACCAATAATAAAAGAATAGATTTTAAAACCCTCAATCATTACAATAAAAATAAGCCTTTTTTTTCCAAAGGGAGACTAGATTTTCAACTAAGTAGCCATTTAGACATCATCTTTAAAATATGTTGGATCTTCCTAACCTTTTACCATATCAAAAAATAAATTCAGCGTCTTATAGAGTGACTAATCAAGGGATATTCTCAGGAAAAAACTGAGGGAATCAGATAACGGCAAAGTCCCATCTCCTATTTTCTCCTTCCTTCCTCCTTTCTGTCCTCTCTTCCTTCCTTCCTTCCTTCTTTCCTTCTCTCCTTCTTTCCTATCTTTCAGTGCACACTTTGAAAAGAAAAACCTGGCCTGGACTTTGGAAAGGAGCACTGGATCTTAGTTCTTCAGGCTGTTTCTTCTCCTGGTGTCCTTTGATGGAAAATATGGGACTGAGATAACACTGGCAGGGTGAAGGATAGCTTCATTCCCATTCAAATTTGCATCTGTTTCAAACTCACAGCACAACTGAATGTGCTTCTCAGGTATCTTAATAAAATTGAGGTTCTTTGAGTCTTACATAAGTTTCTCATAAACTAGATGTTAAGGAATGAAAAAATACAAATTCTAATCTGCGATCTAGTTTGGCAAGTATCTTAAAATTTCTGGGCCTGTTAGTTTCTTTGCAAACCAAAGAGTTTTGACTAGATTCATATTTTCAAAAATCCTGGCACTTTGGCAATGTGGTAAAGTTTTTATATTCATAAGCTAAATATAGAGAACATGCCTACATATGGCAACTTATAATGAAGCAAGAATTATACCACTTTAGTCCTATGATCCATGAATTAAAAAATAATTCTTGCAAGAATGGTTGGGAGACTCCAAAAATAATAATATCAATGTTAATGAAGTACTAAAAATAAGATTGGGGTTGACATTACATGATTTCTTCCTTTCTTTTCATGTCTTTCCTTTTCTGAGGAAAAATGTCAAATTAGGTATTAATTTTTTACTTCCAGTTGGCAGTGTACAGCAGTCTGGCTTAGACACTTGGGCCAATAATAGTAACAATAGCAGACATTTCTTATCATATGGCTGGTACTGTCTCAGACAAAGGTCTTACTTAATCCTTACCATCCTCCCCAGCACACCATTTTACAGATTAGGAAACTGAGGCACAGAACTAACAGCTCCATGGATGGCTGGATGGAGACCTTGAGAATGGAGCCTGGCTTGTTTGGCTTCAAGAATGTGCTTCTCCCACTGTGGCATATGGCTTCAATACTGGAAATGTGTCCTTCACTGAAGGGAAGGCAAGAGCATAAGAATGAGGCTATAGCAGAATAAAAAAGCCCCTACACAAATAAATAACTTATTAAAAATCTGTAATTTCACAAAAGCACCAAAATTCCAAGTTATTTTGCAAAACAACTTATGAATCCCCAGCAAGCATCCAAAGAAGCCTAAACATCAAAAAATGGTTTTGAAAATCCCTATCTAGATGATCTTTAAATAAGAACTTTTCAATGTTAAACCTGCCTCTGTCTTTGGCTGATCTTTAATTATTAACATAGGATCATCCCTATCTTTACAAGAGCAGATACATTACCCTTTTAATTTTTCTTCTCAGGCTCTACCCTTCTCTCAGAGATTTGTCCAGTAACCGTGATCACAAATGTAAACCCAGGTGAAATCTGGGCTGTGTGAAGCAAGACAAGGAAAAATAAGCCCTGCCAGGAGTGAAAGAGGGAGGGACTAAGTAAGTGATCTTCTCCAACCCAATCAGTCCTCCTTCGGGCAGGGAAATTCTTGTGCGAGGGCCTGGTTGAGCTTACCCACAGGATGGGGCTGGACCCATGAGACTGCAAATGGGGACTGAATGTCTGTTCGAGACTCTACTGGGAGTCAGAGTTAGCCTGATAGAGTCACTGAACCAAGCAGAGACTAAATGCTGGCCAGTCCCTGAAGAGGGAAGCCTCTTTTCTGGGACCCGGAACCTGAAGGTTTTGCATGATGCCTAAGGCCTTTATTTAGAAGATTAGGTCCTAAGAATTGCTTTTTCCCAATTGGCTTCCTAAATTCCAGTTCCATCATGGGGTAACCCTGACAGAAGTTCAGATGATTTGAAATATTCTGGCACATTGAAGAGCAGACTGTTACATCCTCAAGAGAAAAAAAGTATATATGTACACATATATGCATCCATGTATGTATTAGTGTGTAACTCTCTATACACACATGCACATGCACACACAGACATGCATTGTTTTTTCCTAATGTTCACACATACCAAAAGCAACAAGGGAAGAGGGAGAGTCCTTCAGGTAACATGGAAAGCTTCCAGATTCTTTTGCCACTAATTATGTGTGGCCTTGGGTGAGTCTGTCTGAGAAGTGATTGCTTCTTAGTTTAGGCTGTTGTTGTATGATCATAAAGTCTGAGTGTTGAAAATTTTAACTCAAAAAATTCAACACTATTTTATTGAGGCATCACCACACATACAAAATACTTGGGAAGTCAAAAGATGGAAACTTTGACCCAGAACAGCTTTGTTTCTTCCTGGGTCTCATGATAGTCCCCTTATTTCTGCCTGTCAAATAATCTAAGTCCAAGAGCCATTTTTCAACTTGGAAAGTACAATAATCTTTTTTAGTTGTACATGTGTACGTGAGTGTGTGTGTGTGTGTGTGACTATTTATCCTTTCTACATAGTTGGAGCCTGGCAGTAGTCTTCCTCCACACTCATCTTGTAGCATTCCTTGCACAATGAGTAATTGCTGTTTTACTGATAGTATCAAGCAGATGAGACAAAGGGGTAGAACTGCCTCAGAGAGTATGTAGCATTTTGCTTTAAAAATTCCTGTTCTCTATTTAGTTCCTAGATAAATCCTCTCTCTGCTGGATATATTTCCCCCAAATAGGCAGTTCTGCTGTTCTAGCTTACAAATACTACAATTCAGTAAAAAGAAAAAAAAAGCTGCTATCTTGCCGAATAGCTACCATGTAAAATCCAGGTAAAGGGAAATTATGATGCCAAAAGGCATCATGTACATAAATGTATAGACATATATTATTTTCTGAATACTGTACTCATACTATACATCTTTATCTTCTTTTTTCATAAATATGATGTTTATTTTTCATGTCATTAAATATGCTCCAAGAAAGCATGATTTTCAATGGCTTCCCAATAAGAATATAAACTTTTGACATTAGAAAAGTTGCGTGGGTGTGACATGGACTCTGGGAGATCTAAGATGATCCTCATCGTAGAACACCATGGACCTTTATCACCTACAACCTTGTGAGAGGAAGCTCGGTTTTCCCCAGGAGAGCAAGAAGGAGATAGTAAGCCTAATGCTGAGGCCTGCTTTGTGCTCTCCATTCATTATCCCATTTAGTGTTCCAAAAAACTTTAAGAGGTATTATTTTCTCATTTTACAGATGAGGAAACTGAGACACAGAGTTAAGAAAGCTAATATGTACTAGATCTTCAATTTGGGACCAGAATTGCCTGAGTCTAGACTCTAGATCTTTCCCTTTCATCACATGGCACATTTTTACATAATTTGAAAAGTAAATAGAGTCTTAAAATCAAGTCACATAAAATGCTCAGAGAACCACATGAAAAGTTTTTGAAACTGTTATGAGTGAAAATAAGACATTCAGTTACTCAGAATCAGAGGGACAAATGCAATGCCATAATTAATTTCTTTTTTTTTAAAGATTTTTTTAATTTACTTATTTGAGAGACAGAGAAAGCAAGAGAGAATATGAGAGGAGAGAAGGTCAGAGGAAGAAGCAGACTCCCCGTGAAGCTGGGAGCCCGATGTGGGACTCGATCCTGGAACTCAAGGATCATGACCTGAGCCGAAGGCAGTTGCTCAACCAACTGAGCCACCCAGGCGCCCCCATAATTAGTTTCTGAAGGCCAAAATAGGAGTCTAGTGGCCAGGCATGGAAGCCTTTCTCTCCTTGGTTGGTCAGGAATTAGGGAAGCCAGACAAAGATAGAGTAGCTTCTTAGATGATGTGTAGCTCAGGTGGGAGGAGTGGAGCCAGCTCAGCCCCAGATGAGCCAAGCATTGGAAGGGACAAAAATCTGTAAACTCTTCATCACTTCCAACAAGCAGATTTACCGGTCTACATAGCATTCTAGCAATGTAGGATTGGGGACATGAAGAGGGGCCTTTCAATATAGTTCAGCCAAATGTCTTTGATAATATTTAATAACCTTGCCAATAAGGTTCTGTACTCTATAAAATCATGATTTCCTAAAATGTTTTTTAAAGATTTCATTTGCTTAGTTTGTATTTTTACTGTGTTTGACTCTCTGACACAAGAAAGAACTAGGGCAAGCATTCAAGTAAGTGAACTACCAAGAAGGCTAAAACCCAAGCCATCTTCCAGAAGTCACTAATACAATCAGCTCCCATCTTCAGTCCAGGGTTTCTGCCATCTGGTGATGGTGGCAGGTGGGACAGATAGTTACGGGCACCACTATATTGTGCTGCTCCTTAAGCTGATGGAGAAATAATAGGCAGTCATGATGCCCAGAGGGTCTCAAGTGTGCCACTCTAATTCACAGTCTGAAATGTGCCCTCTCAACTCTCAGTACTAAGGGGCCCAAATTCCCTGTAAACTTACTGTAGCTCTTCAAGTTCTCTAGATAACTCCTTCCCCTTAAACAAGCCTATGTACCAAGAATAGGTTGGGGAGACATGTTCTTATTGCTGACTTTTTGGATTCTAATTCCAAATTCTAATTTGGATTCTAATTCCACCACCTTAATGCATTTTTTAACCAAAAAAATACAAAATATTTCCAAGCATGGACATTAATATGAATTATGCCTTTTATGTATAGAGTCTAATAGAACATGTATTTCTCTTCACATGGCTTAAAGTAACAATTTCTTATACCAGGATACAATAAATAGCACCACTACCATTTGCATTCATCTTTGACAAACTTGGGAGAAAGTACCCATGTGCTAGGGAGACCAGGGCAGCACCAGAATGTGCAGTGCCAGGATTAGGATGGGGAAAAACCAGTGACATTGGTAAAGAGCTGTATTTAATGACAGCTTTGGCAGCTGGCAGGGCCAAGAGATGGGCACAGTTATGTAGTTCCTCTTCACTCCTTTCTGAAACTTACATAACCTCATAGTCTCTCGGGCTGAACAGAATAGCCTATCAAAAGCAGGAGGTATCATCTATACAATGGAATATTATGCCTCCATCAGAAAGGATGAATATCCAACTTTTGTATCAACATGGACAGGACTAGAAGAGATTATGTGGAGTGAAATAAGTCAAGCGGAGAGAGGCAATTATCTTATGGTCTCACTTACGTGTGGAGTATAAAGAAAATCATGGAGGGCATCGTGAGAAGGAAGGGAAGGGCGAATG
>CM052812.1:15997584-16062114 GCA_028533885.1 Nasua narica
CCATCAGAAAGGATGAATACCTAACTTTTGTATCAACATGGATGGGACTGAAAGAGATTATGCTGAGTGAAATAAGTCAAGTGGAGAGAGTCAGTTATCATATGGTTTCACTTACTTGTGGAGCATAAGGAAAAACATGGAGGGCATTGTGAGAAGGAAGTCAAGGGTAAATGGGGGGAAATCGGAGGGGGTGATGAACCATGAGAGACTGTGGACTCTGAGCAACAAACAGGGTTTTGGAGGGGAGGGGATGGGGGGTGGGCGAGCCTGGTCGTGGGTATTGAGGAGCACATGTACTGCATGGAGCACTGGGTGTGGTGCATGAACAATTAATCTTGTAATACTGAAAAATAAAATAAACATATTTGAGGAAAAAAAAAAAGAAACAAGAGTGGTGAGAGTGGGCATCCTTGTCATGTTCCTGATCTCAAAGGGAAGGCTGTCAGCTTTTCCCCATTGAGAATGTTACTCACTGTGGGCTTTTCACAGATAGGTTTTACGAAGTTCAGGAATGTTTTCCTTCTATCCCTATACTTTGAAGAGTTTTAATCAGGAATGGATGCTGTATTTTCTCAAATGCTTTTTCTGCATCAATTGAGAGAACCATGTAGTTCTTCTCTCTTATTGATTTGCTCTATCACATAGATTGATTTGCGAATGTTGAACAACTCTTGCATCCCAGGGATAAATCACACCTGGTCATGGTGAATAATCTTTTTAATGTGCTGTTGGATCCTACCAGCTAGGAACTTGTTGAGAATCTTGGCATACATATTCATCAGAGATATTGGTCTGAAATTCTCCTTTTGGATGGGGCCTTTGCCTGGTTGGGGAATCAGGGTGATGCTGGCTTCATAGAAAGAGTCTGGGAGTTTTCCTTCAATTTCTATTCTTTGAAAAAGCTTTAGGAGAATAGGTATTATTTCTTCCTTGAATGTTTGGTAAGATTCCCCAGGGACTCTGTCAGGTCCTGGACTCTTGTTTTTTGGAAGTTTTTTGATCACTGCTTCAATCTCATTACTAGATATTGGTCTATTCAGGTTGTCAATTTCTTCCTGTTTGAGTCTTGCAAGTTTATAGGTTCTTGGGAATGCATCCATTTCTTCTAGGTTGCTTAACTTATTGGCATATAGCTGTTGATAATAATTTGATATTTGTTTCTATTTCCTTGGTGTTAGTCGTGATCTCTCCCCTTTCATTCATAATTTTATTAATTTGGGTCCTCTCTCTTTTCTTTTAGATTAGTTTAGCTGATGGCTTATCGATCTTATTGATTTTTTTTATTTTATTGATTCTTTCAAAAAACCAACTTCTGGTTTCGTTGATGCGTTCTACTGTTGCTCTAGTTTCTAACTTGTTGATCTCTGCTCTAATCTTGATTATTTCTCTTCTTGTGTGTGGGGTTGGTTTAACTTATTGTTGATTTTCCAGTTTTTTAAGGTTTAAAGAGAGCTGGTGTATTCAGGATTTTTCAATTTTTTTGAGTGAGGCTTGGATGGCTATGTATTTCCCCCTTAGGACTGCCTTTGCTGTATCCCATAGGTTTTGGACCAATGTGTCTTCATTCTCATTGGTTTCCATGAATTGTTTAAGCTCTTCTTTGATTTCCTGGTTAATCTAAACATTATTGAGCAGGTTGATCTTTAGCCTCCAAGTGTTTGAATTCCTTCCAAACTCAACCCATGGAATGGGAGAAGATATTTGCAAATGACACTACAGACAAAAGTCAGATATAAGATCTATAAAGAACTTCTCAAACTCAACACTCACAAAACAGATACTCATGTCAAAAAATGGGCAGAAGACTTGAACAGACACTTCTCCAAAGAAGGCATATAAATGGCTAACAGAAACATGAAAAATGTTCATCATCATTAGCCATCAGGGAAATTCAAATCAAAACACATTGTGATACCACATTACACCAGTTAAAATGGCCAGGATCAACAAGACAGTAAACAACAAATGTTGGAGAGGATGTGGAGAAAGGGGAACCCTCTTCCACTGTTGGTGGGAGTTACTTTGGAAGCTGGTGCAGTTACTTTGGAAAACAGTGTGGAGATTCTTCAAAAAATTAAAAATAAAGCTACCCTATGACCCTGCAATTGCACTACTGGGTATTTACCCCAAAGATGCAGATGTAATACAAAGAAGGGCCACATGTACCCCAATGTTCATAGCAGCAATGGCCACAATCACCAAACTGTCGAAAGAACCAAAATGCCCTTCAACAGATGAATGGATAAAGAAGATATGGTCCATATATACAATGGAATATTATGCCTCCATCAGAAAGGATGAATACCCAACTTTTGTATCAACATGGATGGGACTGGAAGTCAATAAGTCAAGCAGAGAGAGTCAGTCATCATATAGTTTCACTTATGTGTGACACATAAGGAAAAACATAGAGGACATTGGGAGAAGGAAACAAAGAGTGAATTGGGGGAAATCGGAGGGAGAGATGAACCAGGAGAGACTGTGGACTCTGAGCAACAAATTAAGGGTTTTGGAGGGGAGAGCGGTGTGGGATTGATTGAGCCTGGTTGTGGGTGTTGAGGAGGGCATGTATTGCATGGAACACTGGGTACGGTACACGAACAATGAATCTTGGAACACTGAAAGAGTAAAATAAAATAAATTAAAAAAAGAAAAGAAAAAAAGAAAATGAGAAACAACAGACTTTCCTTGAAGAAGAAGAAAATGAGTGATTTCATATTTTTAATAATGTAAGTAGCTTGTTAAGCTATCCAAAGTGTCTTGGCAATACCATTCAAGACGTATGGACTAGAAATAAATATCGAATTCAGGTTGTTGCAGGTATTACTTAAACGATGGAGGAGGTGAGATTCTCTAAAAAGATTAGACAGGGTGATAGGTTGTGCACTAAGCATTAGAGAATACCTATATTTAAGGGTCAGGCAGAAAAAGAGGCATAATTAATGGCAGTTGAGAAATAGATGAAGAGGTAGAACTAAAAGGGATTTCAAGGCAGATATTTCAAGGAGAATGTAGACCCAACAGACCCATCAATAAAGTACTTGTTACGATACTTTTAGTTGCAAGTAGCAGAAACTCACTTCAGCTAACCTAAGCTGAAGAAAATTTAAAAACAGGATTCAAGAGTGTTTCACTCAATCTAAAGCAGGGCTGAAACCAGGAACTGAACAGCTGTCAGGAACCCAGGGAGATACCTGCTTAGTTCCCTAAACAACAGCTTCATTCATCTTTCCCTAAACTGTCCCTTTGCTCTTGCTCACCCTACAGTGCTCGATTTACATACTGAGTAGTTCTCTGAATCCTAATTCCAAATACATTAGAAAGGGAATCTGATTGGCCCCAGTCAGGTCAGTGGTCCAACCATGATCCAATCAACCATGGCCATGGTGGACTTGGGGAAAAAACACACAGAATAAACATGGCAGCCATGATTCCCTTCTGTGAAAAAAGGGAATAGTTCTCAGAGAACACTCTAAATTGAGCAGAGGTTCCCAAAAATATCTATTACAAGATTAGTAGAAATGATTTCACAAAGATTTGGTTGCTTTTTCATGGAGGCATCAATTATAAGCACAGTTGTAAGACTCCGACTCCTTTTCTCTCTTCTCTGTTCCTCTTTCCTCTGTTAGCACAGAGGGAAAGTTACATTAGTGTCTGTATTGGTTTCTCTACAACAGAGACAACAATACGAGAAATTGCTTGTGAAATGAATGCTTTGACATCCAAAGGTCAAAGGAACTAAGCAAATATAAAGGATCATTTTTATTTTTTCTGGAGAGAACTGGAACTTTTCAGTTGTTTTTGCCTTCGCCGAGGTCTCATTGACTTCCCAAATTGTACTAGCTGCTTTCTAGCTTTCATTAATCAAACTGCCACCTGTGATAGACTGCTGGTCCCTCATCTTATTTTGATTAATTCCATTCTCACATTCATCTCTCCAGCACAGTTTGCAGTGGATGATTTGTTAGGGGAAGAGCAGGACGGGGGATGACTAGAGATTTGGAGTAGTGGTGTCATCTCCTGAATTTGATTGGATTTATCTGTTAACAGAAATACTTCCTCCCCCTTCATTCCTTCCAGCTCTAAGAATAGAAGTACCAGCTGTACTTGCCTGAGCCATATCTAAATTAATAAAATAAAGTGGGATTATTGACATTTTCTTGCTTCAACCAACAAATGTACATCTTTGAATTTTTATCCACTAAAATGCTCTTATAATGGAGCATTCACAGAAATAGGCTTGACATAAAAATGATAACGCACACTTTACTCATGCTAATTATGCATTTGTATTCCTTTTACTTATGTTGTCCTTTTATCTACTTTGCATTTCAGAAATTAGTATTACACTGAGGCAGCTAAAGGACAGCAATGTAGCTTAGTAGTCAGGAAAGGGGTTTTGTGGTTAGACCCATGTCTAGTCCCAGCTCCATTACCCAAGACCTAGGTGACTTGAGGGGAAAATGGAAGCCTCCATTTTCATATACACATAATTATGTTGTTTTGAGGTTTAAATGATATATATAAAGAATGACCTATAGTATCTGGCACATAGCAAAGGTTAATTAGTGTTAGTTCAGAAAAAGATATTTTGGTGGGGAGAGAATGACTTCTCAGCCACACTATTCAGAATCATTAGTTCAAACACTGAGATAGAGGAAGAGCTTAATGTGTGGATAAAACCAAGAGAGATCTGAGATCCTGGTTTAGCAGGTGAGAATAGTGGACTTTTTGCTGGTGGGAATGGGGTTGTGCTGTTTACAGGATATCTGCACCACGTTGGAGAGTGTGACAAAACTGTTTGAGAACTTGTGCATTTTTGACACTTGAGATTGAGCACATCTGGAGGTCTCTGGGGCTGATCCACCTCTTTTTGCATGAAGGCCTGAGGAAACTTGTGGGCAAGAAATCTTCCAGGTCTAAGAGACTGGAGGTCACAGACCAGGCTCAGTAAAGAGGGCAATACTGATATCTCTTCTACTCAAACATCCTGTGGACCAACTACAGGTCTCATGTCCTACCTAAGATTAAAAGTGAAATGACCTTCACTTACACCCTTGGAGGGCATTCAGAGCACAAGGCTACAAGGTTTTGTTAGCAGCTTAATACTACAAACAGGTTGAACTAAACTTTCTCACCTTGAGACAACTTCTAGAACCTAAACAAGTTAAGAACTTGTTGATACAGTTACCTGAGTAGCACACTTGATCATCCAAAACATGACACCACAAAGAGAAAAAGGGCTGAGGACCCTTGACTGTCGGAAGGACTAGCTCACAACCCACAGGCAAGACCCAGAGACAGGAGCCGTCTTCATGGGGATATGGGCAGAGTGAACAAAATGCCATTTGTGGCTGTTGCTATGACACTAATATTACCCTCTTGTGAGGTAGCCTGAGAAATAATTGGCACCTTACAAATTTTGGGGAATAAATTCCTACTAATTAAGCAATTTGTATGCATTGCACTTGTGTATTGTCCTTTTTATTTATTTTGCTTCTAGGGATTAATATTGAATTTAAAAATCTCAATGGAATCTGTGTGGCAGAAACAGCGGCTGTGGGGTCTGAGAGTAACTTGGGCAAGTTTGTCTCCATGATTTTTTATTTCTTCTATAAAATAGGACTATTAGAAGATCTAGTTGGACAATGTGTGAATGTGTGCCTAACCTTAATAATAGAGGTTTTGCATAACAATAATCAGCCATAAACTGCTTAGCAAGAATTCATGTATACATTTGCATTCCCTTATTCTCACAGTTGAAGACAGAAACATAAGAAGAAATATTCAAAGTTAATGTGAAATTAAGAAGAAAGAAGTCTGCAATAAGAGGAGCAATTTGATTCATTTGTGTTATAATTTAGAATTATTTAATTATATAGAATATTTCTCATACTTGTTTTATATTTTCAAAGGTTTTTAGCAGAGCTCCAGGTCCACTTAGGTAGGTGCTTAGTAAATATATATTAATGTATTGATTCAGGATACACCCTTCCACACACAATGTGGGATAATAACAATGTACCAGGAAAGCCACTAAAGTAAGAAATAGTAGATTTGGGTCAAGACCTAGTTTTGCCATTAATTAGCCGTATGAATTTCGTTGTCTTCAGACCTCAGCATATTCTTCCTTAAATTAAGGAGTTTCCCCCAGATTTTTCCCAGTTTGAACGTTCTATATTTTTACAAAGGCTCTGAGGACGTAGAAGAGTGTTCTTCATGAAGAACAAGAGGAGCATAGAAATAGCACTTAGAAAATCCCCAATATAAAATTCATGGTATCATGAGCACTAACACTATGTGAGTATGAGAGAAATAATTACAGTATAAACAAAAACTTGAGTGCCTATCAAGTTTTAAGCACTGTACTAAGTGTTTTACATACATTATTTCATTTAATTCTTGTAATAATGCTGTGAAATAAATATTGCTATTCCCAGTTAGACCAAGGGAACTGGGGTTTAGGCACTCAATATTTTCCATTAATTAAGCTAGTATTTCAGTAACCACTTGTCTTATATACTATCCCAGGAATCTGATTTGTCTTTTTTAAACAAAAAGAACTGGAATTCAGTATTGAGATTACATCCATAGCTCTGGTCTATTTATTGTGGCTCTTAACCTTTGTTGAACTGTAAGTTCCTTAGGGAATTTGATGAATGTTGTGCAGATGGCAGCGGAAGTCACAGACCCTTTGAAGTAGTACATTTATAGTTACGACATCTTTCAGATAAGGAGTCAAATTCTGCCCACAGTCTTCAATGGCAGCCTGAGAGGATCTGAGAACATCTCAAGTAACTTTACAGAGAGGGCTTCAAAGGTCTAGTAACATGATAAAAATCCCTGCCACTATTATGCTTTCAGAAGATCATTTTTGTTCATTTCTTAAGTTTCTCTATCCACATATCTATTTCACAGAGGCCAGAGTGCTCATCTTGGAACAATAAAAAGTGAATCATTTGTCCTAGATTTCTGCACTGCCTTTAATCTATTTCTCCATGGGTTTTAATTCTGGATCTTCACCCCATCCTCCTGGATTCTGTGGGTAGAGATAATCACTGAAGACTTATAGGGTATTTGTGATAAGCTTGTTGATAGCACTTCAACCTTCTTATTACATCACCTGCAACCTGTCCAGGCAGAATCAAATTATTCAGGCTGCCATCCTGACATTTAAAGACCCTTCAAAGAAAAACAGTTCAGGGCCAGATGATGCAGGACCTTATTTGCATTAGCAAGGAATTTGAATTATATACCAAGATAAATGATTAGAGAGTTTGAAGCAGGGGAAATGTGACCTGATCAGATCGGATTTTTCAAAACGGCATTATGACTACCAAAGAAAAAAAGGCTTGGAGAAGATTAAGAACTGGCATGATAAAGTAAGTAGGAGACTTAGGTCATCCCATTTCTCTTTGAGCTGCTTGAAGGAGAGAACTCATAATTTTTCCCAGGTGTTCTGGTACATAGAAATTAATCAGTGAGAACTGTTGAATTAATGTGTGAATGAATAAAGAACTGAAAGCTCCTTGAAAGCAAGAAGAGATCCTTGTCACAGATCAATTTGTGAATGCCTACTGTTTGAAATGAGAGGTCTCGGTGCAGAAAGCACAAAATGGCACAACATCTTTTTCAGTAAATTATAAGCTACTGAAAGGCAGCAGCTGTAACTGTTTTGTTTTGTTTTTTTCACTCTGCTTGCCCTTCCTCCTAGCACCTAGCACAGTTATTTGTACACAATATGCCATTAACAAATGTTTACCGAATGAAAAATTCTATCTGTAGATAATTAGAGTTCTGTTTTTTAAAGTAAACTGCTGAAACATCATTTTCAGCATCTTTTCTGCACTTACCATTGCCTCTTAGTGGGACTGACTCTGAGAGTTGTATGTATGAACAACTGGCAGAAGTAGAAACAAAGGATGCCCAAATTGGAGGCTTTAGAGGTCAACTGACCCAACTCCCTGTACTGTGTGGAGCAGTCCAACTGCTCTGGGTATTGCTTTCTATTTTGGTTGCCTGTTTGACCCCTGCCTGACTTCTCTGAGCTCTGTCCTCATTTCTTTTCAGTCCTGGGTGGTACACATCTGCACTCTACTAAATCCATTTGAAAATGTAAAAATAGGATGAATTTCTGGTGTGATCCAGTGCATGTCCTTCATCCTGGTTCAGATCAACTTCTTTAGCACCAATGAAAGGAGCGCCTTCTAGGTCAGGAAGTGCTGCGAGCTCCACAGGTAAGAATCAGCAGCTTGGAGCATCCCAGTGGCGTTTACATGGTGTGCTACTTGCCCCTCTTCTCAATTGCCTTAATGAGCAAAGCAAAGGTAGCTAAGATGGATGTTGGGATTATGTAAATTCACTAATAATCTTATCACCAATAGCATTTCTGGGGCTCTTTGGTAGAAATTTTATAACTCTTATCTATTACAAAATGCTTTCACAGATCTTATTTCTCTTGGTCAGTGCTTGTTTTTCCATTTAAGTCCTTTATAATGGAATTCATGAACACCAACTCTGTGACAGACACTGTGCTTCGTGTGGTGGCCCTGGTATGTAGAAGATTTGCCCCTGTAATAGTTAGCATGCTTTAGTTGCCAGCAACAGGTAAAACTGGCTAACTTATTGCAAGGCTATCCGGTACTTCAAAGAAGAGCTAAAATAGTAAGTTTGGTCAGAATAGGATCTGATAGACTTAGGAGGCCAAGGTAGCAGAAGAGAGACACCTTCTCCAGGTGACGGTCACTAGAATAAATCAACTCTTTTCCCTACACGTGTGATACTTTGTTCAAATTTCAAAGCCCTGGGAGATTCCAAGTAGCCCCAAGTCACTTACTTACCCTTAGGGAAAGAAAAGGCACAGAGCTTCAGTCTCTTCAAGACTACATGCAGTAGAAGAGACTTTCCACTCCCCCAAGCAAGCTGCTGTTAGCGAAATTGGAAAATGGATTGCTTAAACACACACACACACACACACACACACACACGATAGCTACACCTGAAGATTTTACAGTTGGGCTTAGAAGTTACTATACACATGTATGAAGAGTTAAATGAAGGCATAAGGATTCAATAGTCAGACAAAACAACAGCACAGATACCTCAAAGTAATGATTTAAGTCTCATATCAATGCCCATATTGAGGCTTAAAGCTGTGAGTTTAGAGGAAAAGAATGCCAATTGAAATTCAGGCAGATTTCGCAAATAAAAGCAAGTTGAGCTGAGCAGGGAAGGATGCATGGAATTTGATTAGGTGAGATGTTCCTCATGCATTCTCTCCTGGATAGATTTGAAAGTTCCAAGGAGTGTCCAGATTAGAACAGTTCACAGTTAAGTGCAAAAACCCATTATGAACAGCAGAAGATAACACACATAACTTACTCAGAACAGAATCTTTCACGTAGTAAGTACTTAATAAATGTTAACTATTGTTATTACGTTATTCTTATTATAAATCTAGAACTATTCTTCCAATTATGTGTTAATATGTATAAACATGTCTCCCAAAGGCTGAGCATATATATTTATCTATGCCTTAAATGCCAGAATCTGGTATGAACAACTGCTAAAGATATGTCCCTGAACTGATTGAAAACTGATCTCTGGGACTCAGATGTAAAAGGTCAGCTGGCACAGCCACAACTAGAACTTCACCTAAATTTTCCAGGATATTTTTAGGTGCAGGCAGGTTGATATAGCCATCCCTTTTCTAGCATGCTGTTCTAGTGTTGTCATTCTCCCTGACAAGACATTCTTATTTGTGTCAAATCAAGTTATTTTGCTGTAATCTTTACATGTGCTAACTCCTGTAGGAATGGAAAACAACCTGTCAGCCTCCTTCTCATAATAATTCTTACACTTGAATGCTATTGTCACTTTTCAGCTTCCTCTTCTCCAAGTTAAAAACACCCTGGCTCCTTTCATCCTACTTTATAGCTTCTCAGCTTTTAAAAATACCTTTGTTGCTTTTTTTTTTCAGGGTGACTCCCAGTTTCTCCATATCTCTTTTTCTAGACCAAAATTACATGGATTAGGTTAGCATAGGGAGTTGCAGTGAATGGGGCTAAGAGACCTCTCAAGAAATAATAATAATGAATAATTGTGGAGTGCTTATTATGTGCTAGGTGTTGTGCTGAGCACTTCCCATCATTCTTTCATAGTGAGAATACTGATATGAGTTAACTATTACCCCTGCTTCACACTTATGCAAAATTTCAGAGCTAATAAATGGTCTACAAAGGACAATAATCAGGTCTATTCCATACCAAAGCCTGTGCTCTTAACCACCCTCCAGCCCTTTGAGTTTGGGACCTTAGTAACAAACAGATGATTGGGTGATGGAGGCCCCAAGTACTCTACCTCAGAAGTGTGCTTCTTCTCCAATTTTCCATTCCTAGTATTCAAAGGACACAGGGAGAGCACAGCCTAGTTTACTAGAACTAGGAGAGATTCTTTAGGAACTTCTCTTTTATCTTAAAATTTCATGTATGTTTTGAATACATTCATGTTTATTCACATATTAAAAAGTGAAAATTATGAACACCAAAAGTGAAAGTGAATCTCCAAAAAGGTACATCATATTTATTCTGTTACTCTGAGCTCTCCAGAACTGTGGGAAGCCCAAATATTTCAAAGGAGTTGTAATGCTTCTCTCTAGAACCAACCTTCCCCATATCATCTTCATAAAGCACCGTAAGAGATCAAACATAACTCAGAATTGCATCCTGATATGCCCTTTAACATACACTGTTTGCAAAATATCTGTTCATATAACTCAATGTCTACAGTGTGGGATTACTTAGAATACTCTAGGCAAAATTTTGGGGACATTTGCCTAAAATGATGATTTTTATTTTATGATCATTGATCTATTGCCTTTAATTCTGGTAATAAATATACTAGAGGAAACTGCTATTTTTTAAGCTCATGCTGAGTTTGTAACAATAGACTATTTCACTAGCATTTAAGAGAAAGCTTTTCCTTCTATTCTAAGGGAGGGTTCTTCAGGGGGGTGATAGTGCATCAAACTTATGCAAAGTTGTAACCAAATAGTCATCATGTGAAGTTAAAAGAGAGAAAAAATATTTTCTGCCTCATCAACCTGACTTTCATAGTAGTAACTCTACATGGTAACTCTACATGAATATCAGTTGTTGATGGTGGAGGGAAGTCTGCACTGAGCTCCTGCAGTTTGGCCCCAAGCAAGGATGATCCTATAATTTATCATTTAAACTGGGGCATTCTGGAGAAAGAAAGAGGATATTATTAATAATTAGGCCTAGACTACAGTCATAAACTCGGACTGTCCTGGGCAAACTTGGACACATGGTCACCCTATCCATAATCAATTCTTCACATGGAGTCAAAGGCCAAGGATGGTTGATTATACTGAAAACCTAATGCTATCCTGTCTAATATCAAGTTGCCTTTTTCATGACACCCACAACTAATTTTTAAATGTAGGTGAGAGCTCTAGGCTTTCAAATTTAACAAAACCCTCACCTCTGAATCTCTGCCAATTTTTGTACCAGTGTGCTTGTTTTCTTCCCATAATTTAAGTATTTGTGTGTATGTCTATTCACCAATAATTACATCTACACTAGCAACATTATTGCTTACTCATATTCAACTTGTATTCCATTTTGATCTTGAGATGTTTTTGCAAAAATAAAATGATCAATTTTTCATCATATATCTGAGTATGCATGTTTTTGCTCCTAATTGTATTCTATATAATTATTGAATTTTCATTTCACTTTTTTTATAAGATTTTATTTATTTATTTGACAGAGAGAGAGATCACAAGTAGGCAGAGAGGCAGGCAGAGAGAGAGGGGAAAGCAGGCTCCCCACGGAGCAGAGAGCCTGATGCAGGGCTTGATCCACAGACCCTGAGATCATGACCTGAGCCTAAGGCAGAGGCTTTAACCCACTGAGCCACCCAGGCACCCCTTCATTTCACTTTTGAAGAATTTTTTTCATAAACAATTTACAGTGAATTCGATTCTTATGTTAGAAAATGTTGGCAGCCCTTGCCAACTTAATCCAGCTGCCACCTTAATTAATGGTTGTTGCTATCAATCACAGGACTGCTTAGTGTGAAACCAATGAAAGAGACTTCCAAGGTCAAGGTCATTCTAACTGCTATAACATATAAACTCTCAAATATCAGTGGTTTAACAAAATGGTGTGGTTTTTTTGGTCAGTATTCCTAAGCTAGCAGGAATAAATAAATTAGATATTCCTAACTAGTAGGATGACTCTCCTCTGAGCAGTGACTGAGAAACCTAACTTCATTCCATCTTCTAGCTCTTAGGCTAGGCTTGGAGATGGTACACATCACATCTGCCCATCTTCTGTTGGCCAGAATGTAGTCAGAAGACCATACCTCACAGCAATGATCGTGGGAAATGCAGTTGAACTGCATTCCCAGAAGGAAGAAGAAATGGGTCTGGTGAACATCTAGATGTCTAGGCCACAGAGGTGATTCTTTCATACTATGTGCTTAGCACAGTAAGCAAGAATTGTACTTCATACAATAAGTTCATAATGTAGTCTAAACCATAGCTTTCTTTGTGTGAAAATAGCATAAACCTTAGAAGCTTTAGCAAAGTCACTGCAGAGGCAATCAATCAACCAGACTTGGATATGACCTTGAGTAATTCACTTGCCCTCCATTGACCTCAATTTCCTTATCTGCAGAATTTAGGTAGACGTCCCAAGCACCATTCCTGGCACACAGAAAACTCTGATAGCTGATTATTTGTTATAGCTTTCTAATGAAATGTACTATGCACCAGTGTTTGATTTATTGTAGTTTGTTTTGTTTTCTCTCTTTCCTACTAAGGAAACTAAGTTAACCACTATTTAATGGACATATATACCCAAAGGAATACTATTACCTTTCCCAGTGCCTATGGCTTCCTGCAGTTTTCCAGAAGTTAGTAAGCAAGACCTGGGGGCCCTAGAGGCCCTGGGATATCCTATTGATAATCCATCTACATTTTCAATGCATGGTTTGATTATTTTTCTTTATTTTAGTCAGGCTTTCCCTTATGAAAACACTTGATTCTGGGCTATCTCAGAGACTCTTCATCAGATACTTTTATAAGATACAGTAAATATCATTTCAATAACTACTGGCATTAACAATTATAAATTATTAAAAATCAAGAACTATCTTTAGGTTAGATTCCCATTAGACAGTATTTTCTGGCACTGTATACACTGTTATTTTTATTTTTACATTTGCCTTTAGGAAAGAGAATATCATGGAATTATATATATATGGCAGGAGATGGAGGGGAAAGCACATAATAGGCACTTAGATATATTAACTTACTTTTTCCAGTGTTATAGAGATATAATTGACATATAACATTGTATTAGTTTAGGCTGTACAACATAATGGTTTTAAATACATATATGAACAATAACTTATACATCCTAGTAGGTATTTTTATATCCTGATTTTAATAAAATGAATAAGCAGAAATTCAGATAGATCAATTGCCTTGTCCCTTCCTGAGGGAAAGATTGGATTTCACAGAAGGCACATGTAACTTTTGAACCCAGAGTTTCTCAAGGTGTGGTTCAGAGACTATCTACCTCAGAATCATTAGAGCCCTAAGTAAGATCCATGGGACAAAATCTCTGAGGGTGACTCTCAGAAACCTGCATTCTAAATAATCACACAGGTAATATTGGAGCCACACTACAATCCAGCTGTTCACCATTACTATCCCTACCATTCCACAGTCTAGCTGAAGTATGCCATGACTTGCTGGTACTAACTCCGGTGGATATTTTCACTCTTAATCTTACTAGTATCTCAGCCTCATTGGATGTTACTGATCACTCTCTTCTTGAGTTTTACTACTTATTCTTTTGTAACAATTCCTGGTCATGGTTCTACATGTTCCCTGTTTCTTTTCTATTTTCTTCTGCCCACACATTAAACACCAATATTCTCCTGGGTTATGTCCAAGGCTGACTGCTCTCCTCATTCGTGCTCTGTTCCCACAGGGTTGTTAAGACACTTTCCTTACTCTTGTCCATTTTTTTCTGCCTGGAGATTCAAACACACATACCCAGGGATCCATTGTGTCTGATTGTCTACTTCAATGTTCAACATATTCCAAATAAAACTGATCATTTATATACATACACTATTCTAGAATTTATTAAAAATTTTGTTGAAGTATAATATGCATATAAAAAAACACAAATCATAAGTCTTGATGAATTTCTAGAAAGCGAACACATGTAAACAGCACCCATATAAAAAAAAATAGGCCATTACTGGCAGCCAGTAGCCATTCCAAAGTCCCCTAATTGCTATACTCTTCCTTTTAAAAGTAATACTATTCTGACTTCTAATATCATAGATTTGTTTTGCTTGTCTTTGAATGCTATATAAATAGAATCACATAGTATATTCCCTTTGTGTATGGCTTCTTTAGCTCAATACAGGCATACCTCAGAGATACTGCCAGTTGCTTTCCAGACTACTGCAATAGAGAAAATATTTTAATAAAGCAACTCAAATGAATTTTTTGGTTTCCCAATGCATATAAAAGTTATGTTCACGGGCGCCTGGGTGGCTCAGTTGGTTAAGCAACTGCCTTCGGCTCAGGTCATGATCCCGGAGTCCCGAGATTGAGTCCCACATCGGGCTCCCAGCTCCATGGGGAGTCTGCTTCTCACTCTGACCTTCTCCCTTCTCATGTTCTCTCTCACTCTCTCTCTTTCCTAATAAATAAATAAATAAATAAATAAATAAATAAAATCTTAAAAAAAAAAGTTACGTTCACATAATACCATAGTCTATTAACTATGCAATAGCATTATGTATAACAGAATAACGTACAGATCTTAATTAAAATATACTTTATTGTTAAGAAATGTTAATTATCATCTGAGCTTTCAAAGAGTAGTAATCACTGATCACCAATTACCATAACAAATACAATAATAATGAAAAAAATAAAATATTGCAAAAATTACCAAAATATGACCCAGAGACATGAAGTCAGAAAATTCTGTTGAATAAATAATGCTGATAGACTTGCTCTAACCTTCAACTGGTAAAAAACACAGTATCTATGAAGCACAATAAAGTATAATGAGGTTTGTCTGTATTATCTTTATGAGATTCATCCATGTTGTAGTATGTAACACATTCATTCTCATAGTTATGTGATATTCTGTTATATTAATAAACTTATTTATTTTTTCCATTCTACTTTTTAAAAAAAATTTTAAAAGATTTTATTTATTTATTTGAGAGAAAGAAAGTGAGTGAGAGAGAGCAAGCAGGAGCGGGGAGGAAGGGGTGGTAGGAAGGGGTGGAAAGAGTAGAGGGAGAAGCAGACTCTTCTGCTGAGCAAGGAGCCCAATGCAGGAGCTCAATCCCAGGACCCTGGGGTCATGACTTGAGCCCAAGGCAGAAGTTTAACAGACCGAGCCACCCAGGTGCCCCAATTCTATTTCTGATGGACCTTTTTCCTTTTTTCAAGTTTGGGGCTATCATAAGTAATAAAACTACCCATTGTTGTACTTTTTTTTTTTTTTTTGGCAAGCATATGCACACATTTTGTTAGGTATATATCCAGAAATAGGATAGCAGGCTTAAGCTTATATGTATGACCTTAGTAGATATTTCCAAACATTTTTCCAAAGGGTTGTGCCAATTTATACTACTATCAGCAGTTTCAATTTCTCCAACCTCTTAATATTTAGTATCATTGGTATTTTTTTATATAGTCATTTTAGTGGAAGCTTGATTTAATCTGAATTTTCCAGGGTACTAATCACTAATCATTTCTGCATGGGTTGGTACCACTACCCAGTCACAAGCTAGAAATCTGGGCATCATCCTTGTCCCTTCTCATCCTTTACCCTCACATGCTAATTTTACCACATAAATATTTCTCAAATCCCTTAGCTCACTACCATCAATTAATGCCAAAACCTTTATTCAGAACTTCATTGTTATTTCTCACTTGTCTACCTCCATGACCAGCTATGTGGTTTCACCTTTTCTCAGTCCTCAATAAACTACCACAAAGACATCAGAATGGTCTACTCCAAACCCAAACCTGCCATGTTTAACTATTTGTATGCCTTCTCACCTCCATTAAGAAAAAGTCTAACTCTCTTAAAATAGCATATAATAATAATAGCATTTGGTTTCTGCCCTTGCATTTGACCTTATAGGTCGTCATTCTGCCACTAGCTCCAAAGCTCCAGCAATGTGAAATTCTCTGCTCAGTGTCTCTTTTCCTCTAGAAATGCTACATCTTCCACCTTCTCACTCCAAAATCCTCAAAATTTTTGAAAATTAAAAATAGAACTACCATATGATCTGGCAATCCTACTTCTGGGTCTATATCCAAAGGAAATGAAAACAGGATATTGAGGAGATATCTGCATTCCCATGTTCATTGCAGCATCGTTCATGATAGTCAAGATATGGAAAGAACTTGAGTGTTTGTCAACAGATGAATGGATAAAGAAGATGTGATATATATAAATATATATTTACTATTTCTATGTAGTATATGTTTATATATATTAATATATATAATATATTTATATATGTTTAGTATGTAATATATTTATATTATATTATACATAAGGTATATTATATATAGTATACATATACTTATAAATACATACAATACATATAGCATACATTCATATACATATAAATATATATGAATGGACCCTGAAGGCATTATATTAAGTGAAATAAATGAGACAGAGACGAATAATCTACGGCATCATTTATATGTGGGAAAAGAAATCAAACTCATACAAATAGCAAGTAGAAAACTGGTTGCCAGGGGGTGGGGGTGATGAAGTTTTAGAATGTAAGTGAGGTTCGGTGGGGTGGAGTCCGGAGCTGACGACCAAGAAAGAATGCTTGAGACGTTTTTGGTGCAAAATGGTGGTTTATTAAAGCATGGGGACAGGACCTGTGGGCAGATAGAGCTGCTGCCTCGGGGTTGTGAGGAGTGGCCCATTATATACTTGCAAGTTGGGAGGGGATCAGGAATGGTGTAAGTCTCCAAGGAATTTTGGAAGCACAGTTTCCAGGACCTTGAGGGGCTAACTGTTGGGAAAGGGTCATTTATTACTGTCTAATAAAACCTTAGTCATGAGACCCTTGAGACGTGTATCAGTGGGCCATATGCTTGGGGATGATTGCTAGCATGTATCTTGGAGGGTTTCGAGATAAAGGAAGTTTCCAAAGGAATTTTTTTTAAAGATTTTATTTATGTTTTGACAGAGAGAGATTGCAAGTAGGCAGAGAGGCAGGCAGAGAGAGAGGAAGAAGCAGGCTCCCTGCTGAGCAGAGAGCCAATGTGGGGCTGGATCCCAGGAACCCCGAAGATTGTGACCTGAGTTGAAGGCAGGGGCTTAACCCACTGAGCCACCCAGGCACCCCTCCAAAGGAATTTTTTATGTCAAAGTAGACTTACAGGATCCTGATTGGGGTGGGGAGGGATCAGGCTAGGATTGCCTTTTGCCTTTAGCAAAGTATTAAGGTGGAGGCAGTTGAGTCCTTAGAGAAATGTCACTCTGCCTGTTTTAAGGACTTGTCAGTGGGTAGTAATGAATTTTAATAACTTTTCTTCTGCCTCTGTTTCCCATATCAGGGGATGGAGGGAATAAGAACAAGTTGGTAAATGAGTACAAACCTACAGCTATAAAATGAATAAGGTCTGAGAATCTAAGGTAAAACATGGTGACTAGAGTTGATAACACTATTGTGTAACTGAAATTTGCTGAGAGTAGAATTTAAATGTTCTCACACACTAAAAAGATAAATATGTGAGCTGAGCTGATAGAAGCATTCATTAACTAAATGGGGGAATCCTTTCACAATGTATACTACAATGAGTCATCACAATGTACACTTTAAATATCTTACAATTTTATTTTTCAATTGTATTTCTAAACACCCCCCCAACCAGAATCTATCCCACATTTCCTGCATTGCTCTTAGAAAAGTTTCAGTTTACACTAAGTCAAAGAAAAAATTGCCACCTCCTATGAAGGGGTATTTGCATGAAATGTACAGCCTATACATAAAACAGTCCTTTGAAATAACAATTCTTACGTATAATTAGGAAAGAATAAGTTTGTATCATTATGTAAATTGTTACACTACATTAAATTCCAGATGGATCATAGGTTTAAACACACACAAAAAAGAAACCAGAAAAGTGTTTTAGAAGAAAAATATATCTTAAAATAACTTCATGATAGGGAAAGACTTCCTAAACATCATAAAAAAGAAACTATGACAGAAAAGATAGATAAATTTGATTCTATCAGAAAAAAGCAAAACATGAATGTAAAAAAAATCAGAATAAAAATGGTTGACAATGGTAAGGTAATGGTAAAACAGATGCAGGGCACTAAGTTTTCCATACAAGTTATTGCGTGCTCTAATTAGTGCAGACTTTTTGGTGAAGAACATGGCACTTTTTGTCAAAATGTAAAATATTCACTGACTAAGCAATCTTATTTAGGAGCCATTAACATGGTAATGTATATAGCTCGGGGTTGTGAGGAGTGGCCCATTATATACTTGCAAGTTGGGAGGGGATCAGGAATGGTGTAAGTCTCCAAGGAATTTTGGAAGCACAGTTTCCAGGACCTTGAGGGCTGGATGGCTTATTATTGAATGAAGAAATAAATAGATTACAAACTAATTTTTTTAAGGATTTTATTTATTTATTTGACAGAGAGAGACAGAGAGAGAGAGGGAAAACAAGCAGGGGGAGTGGGAGAGGGAGAAGCAGACTCCCCACCGAGCAGGGAGCCCAATGTGGGGCTCGATCCCAGGACCTGGATCATGACCTGAGCTGAAGGCAGACGCCTAATGACTGAGCCACCCAGGGGCCCCGATTACAAACTAATTTTAAAGCAATTTCATTTGTGTAAAATTATATACGATCTAACATATTGTTTTAAATTATCAATATCTATATATCTGTTTATACATGTGTCTATGCACGTGTGTTTCTGCACAGAGAGATGAAGATCTTAAAGGACAGCTAGATTCTAAAGCATGAAGACAGAAATACTGCTTTCTCTTGCATACACCTTTGAAACTACAGTGCCTATCACAGTGTTCAATGAATGTTTGAAAGGATAAGGAAAGGAGGAAACAAGGGCAAGAATAAAAAGGTTATCTCCCAAAATATTTATGGTCATTTTTAGGTTGTTTTTTTACTTTTAACATTGTACTTTTCTATATTTCCTTAATTTTTTTCCTCCAAGGAGCATGTAAAATTAGACAAATACAATGACAAAGCTATTTTTTTTTAAATTCTATCCATCCATCCGACAGGGAGAGGGAGATCACAAGTAGGCAGAGAGAGAGAGAGAGAGAGAGAGAGAGAGTAGCAGACCCCCTGCTGAGCAGAGAGCCCGACGCGGGGCTCGATTCCAGGACCCTGAGACCACGACCTGAGCCGAAGGCAGGGGCCTTAACCCACTGAGCCACCCAGAGGCCCCGACAAAGCTATTTTTAATAAATAAAAACCTTGTAACTGGATATATACTGATCAGATTTGGGAGGTCTGTGACAGATACCAGAATCATCAAAGACTGAGGAGAAAGGGCTTCCATGGAAGCCAACCAGCAAGAATGGGTTTCATTTCAATTACAGTTTTAGTCCTCTTTTTACCAAAAAGGAAACCATTTCATCCTCAGGTAAAAACAGGAGACTTGCACCCTAAACATGGCAGGTGGTCCCCACAGTTCTCAAAGCCTGCTTTCTTGGGCTAATTCATCTTTCTAGAGCAAGCCAGCCACCACTCTGCCTCCCTGCTAGAGACCCCTTGTCAGTATTTGCTTCTACCCATGGGATTTGCATTGCCAATCTAAGTTAAAGTCACTCTGCCCTTCTTCCTCTCTCCCAGCCCATCTTATGTAACCTCTTTTGCAGTTTTTCCCTTAGTCACGGATTTCCATCTTCTAAGTATCCCAAGCACATGATCCAGTTCTTGTTTCTGTAACAGACAAAAAGAAAAATGTCTGCTTGCCAGGAGAGGAAACAGGATGCTAAAGTGATGCTTCGTTTGCCCCACATAAAGTGCTTCTGTCTGGATCTTCTCCCAGAATTCTTGGGAGAAGAGGCTGCCGCCAGTGGGGTGTGTTTTTTCAGATGGGATTTGGCAAGTCAGAGACAGTCTCACTTCCTTCTGTGCTATGGGAACGCTCAGGCCAGATTACAGGAATGTGGTCTCTGGGGTTTGCCCTTGAGAAGCTGAGGCTAGTCCTCTGGTGTGTTATCTGCCCAGGACTGGAGACAGACAGGCTCCATCAGCTCGGTTGAGTAACTCAGCACTTTGCTTGCAAAGTCCTTTCCAACCTGATTCCTGATGTTGACAAAGACCACTACTTTCTTTCTAAACGAAGAGAAGCCAAATTTAATTCCAGGGCACTTTTTTAAGCAATTGGTCTTTACCTGGGGAACTGATACACTTTGCCTTTGACTTGATATCTTGATATTTATTTCTGTATTGGTCAGTGAGTTATGTTTTGGAAACAAACATGATTTTTCCCCCCTCTCAAACTGCATCTTTTTTAAACTTTGTTTTTTAATTTAATTTCTCCTGCTTTTTAAAGATATAATCAGCATATAAGTTTAAGGTATACAACATAATGATTTATGTGTATATTGCAAAATGATTCCCACAATAGGGTTAGTTAACATATCTATCACTTCACATAGTTATAATTTGTGTGTGTGTGGGTGGGTGGGTGGGTGGATGAGGACTTTTAACATTTATTCTCTTAGCAACTTTCAAATATTTAATACAGTATGGTCACTATGCTATATGTTACATCCCCAGAACTCATTTACCTTTGAGTTTGTACTCAAAGACAAGCAGGTTTCTAATTCTTCTGCCCATGTACTGAAACAATTAATACATTGTATGTTAATAAAAAATAATTTTAAAAAGTTGTATGTCAAAAAAAGATAAATTCTCCAAGAAGTAAACCAGGAAAATATTAAAATGCACATCAGATCATGTTATTACTGTGTAAGTGTGGTAGAAATAAAGACCACAGACATAATCTTCTAAATTGGGTCTGTGTAATCTCCAAATAGGTAGACCAAAATGGGAGAGGCTCACCAACAGCAGTGACTCCATGTCCCTTTCTGTTGCTGTTTTGGAATTAGTCATACTTTTGTTTGTTTCTTGTGCAACTGGCTTAGCAGTTTAAGAACTCAGTCAGAGTTATACTTACAATAGCTGTCATTTTTTGTTGCGAGGTGTCTCCTAAGAATGGTAATATTTTTTCTAAGTCAAAATGTTCTTTTGACACAGAACTTTTGGACAGGGGTTTATTAAGGCATGGGGGCTTTCCATAAAGACTGGGGAGCTTTGGGCATTTCGTAGAGAAGAGATGGGTGAGAATCTCATTAGTCCACCTGGGTGCCCTTGCCAAAAACTCAATTCAAAGTAGTTCAGAAAGTTAATGAGGTGGGGGTTGAGTGGCTGGGAGTGGCAGTGACACAGAGTACAAGAAACAAGAGTTTTAAGAAGGGGAAACCAGGGTAGCTTTAGAGCCTTCTTAGTCTAGAAGTAAGGTGTTAAAGCTGTCACAATTCTTTCTCCATGGCTCATGTTTCTGCTTCACTGTGTGTGCCTCAAACTGTATATTCTCTTCTAGGTACACATTAATGATTTTCTCTGCCAGGTAGAGTCACATCCTTGGGCAGGAACTCCCAGCTTTTTGGTGCATCCAGCTTTCTCTGCAAGTAAAGAATGCTCTCCCCACCTCCAACCCAGCTTGTGTGTGTTACCACACCAAGACCTTGGCCACTCACCGACGCAGGGGAACCGAGGTCCTGTGACTGGTCCACTGCTTGTCAGTCCTCCACTACCAAACCAATCGCGAGGTTTGAGGAGGTGAGCTCATGAAGTCTTCTGAGAAGAAGGCTGCTCTCGTTCAGAGGACTTATTAAAGCTGTTCCCCTGGGGTAAGATGGTGCTGGGTTTACTCCAAGAGTCCTTTTTAACACTCCTACAGAAGACCATTCAGTGGCTCCTCGCTCTACAGAATGTTCCTAACAAGCACACTCATCCTCTGGGTCTCCTTTTGTAGTTTCATGCCTTCCTTTGTGGTTCTGAACAACTTCTGATTTCTCAGTTAAACTGTTCTGTTCCCCTCTACACTTCCCTCTTAGCTACTTAGCAAACTCCTATTTAGCTTTCAAGATTCCATTCTGATGTTGCTTCCTAGGAAGGAATTCCTGCATTGTCATCCATCCTCAGGCAATTGCTTCCTCCTATGGGCTGTCACAACTTCTTGTTCACATTGCTGTAGTTCTTAGCACTCATAATCGTTTGCTGAAATGTTTTACTGTCCATCCTCCTCCAGGCCATGAGACATATTGGGCTCCATTCATCTTTGAAACCCCTTTAATTCTGATCAGGTTTATGAGTACTTTAGAAAATATTTAGGGAGGGGTGGTTTTGTAATTCCAAAGACTGCACCATCACAGACTGCATATTGAAAACGTATTTGTAAATTGGAGGGTTGTTGTAGCAGAGCAATCCCCAACATTGTATTAAATTTCGCTACACCTAGCAGCTGATATGCTGGGAGGTGGGAGTGGGGAGGGTAGGGAGCTTGGAACAGCTGAGAGATATAATTGAGGATAAGAAAATGAAAGGATTTCAGACAGAGGAAAGCATACGTTTTGCATTTTCCAGGGAAGTTCTGATTTTAAGCATTCTGTGCTGTTGTTTCCTTAAGCATACTAGTTCCTGTTGAATGGTTATATGGGTAGGGAAATACATTAACAATATGTAAAATTAATCTGTCTAGCTGTTAATAGACAAGAGAGGCGTGAAAATGAAGGCACAAAGGGATGAAGGGAATGATTCAAATTTCTCCTAATTTGAAACTTTCAGCCTTACAGTCAGTTGGTAAAAGGAAGAAAAAAGCAAATCTATGGAAGCTATTAAATTACATATCTAATGTTATCATTTAAGGATAAGGTATTAAACTATCACATCTTGTTACTTTTCCTTTTATTTTTGCCAGACTTATGGGAAGCCTGACCCCCTAAATTAAAGAATTAATTCCCTCATGTTGATAATAATTTTTAATTTTAGGGAAAAACATGATTTAAAACAGTAGTCCGTAATCCTAGGTGATTTTTTAAATCTACAGGGATACCTTTCTTTATTGTGCTTCACTATTGCATGTCCCCGATACTGTGTTTTTTACAAATTGAAGGTTTAAGGTAATCTCACCTCAAGCAAGTCTACTGGTGTCACTTTTTCAACATTTCCTTATTTTGTGTCTCTGTATGACATTTGGTAATTCTCACAACATTTCAAACTTTTTCGTTGTTATTTTTTTTTTTTGATGATCTGTGATCGGTGTTCTTTGATGTTACCATTAAAATTATTTTGGTATGCACATTTTTTAGACGTAATGCTGTTGCAGGTTAGATAGACTACAATACGGTGTAAATATAACTCTATGCATTAGGAAACCAAAAACATCAAATTTACTTTATTGTAATGTCTGCTATATTGTAGTGGTTTGGAATTGAATTGGCATTATCTCTGAGGTGTACCTGTGCTGCTTGTCCAGTCTTCACTGAGATGGAGAAGTGAGAGGGGACCCACCTATAAGAGCACTGTAGAAGTAGAAAGTTCACTGTGGCCAGAATTTAATGGGAAGAGCATAGTGAGCCCTGTGTGATGTTGAAAGGATAACATTATTCCAAGCACATGAGATACAAGTGCTGAGGACTTCCTGGAATCATTGGGGGAGCTTTTGGTTTTCTTATAGGTAGTAGATGTGCATGGTGGGGAAACATACTTTGTTATGGTTATGAAAACAGAGATTCATAATGCTTAAGGAAACAGAAATCACATATGGTTTCCTTGTTGGAATCATTCTAAAACGCTATATTCCTGCCGTAGTAATTGGAGTAGAGAGGTCAACTTGCCATGATAAGCAAGAAGGCCAGACTGGATGTCAGAAACAACATTCCAGTGCTGGGACTCTTTCCCTGCTGTATGACTTTGAGCAAATTTTAGTTTTCTTTGTGATCTACCACCTAGGGTTCAGCTATGATTAAACTAAATAATAAACGGGAAAGTGCTCTACAAATGGAAAGTGGACTGATTGTAATTGAATTTGCTCTTGATTGAAGAACCTCAGTGATTAGTGAACTGTTCTCTAGAGCAGTTGTTCTAGGAGTTGTACCTAAATGTCTTTGGGACTTTAAAAAATATAAAGGATGCATTGGCCCTGACCCTGGATATTCTGATGTGGGGGAGGGAAGACATCTACATGTAGATTTAAAATTCTTTGGTTGAATCTCAGGGTCACGAGAGTCTGAGAGCCACTGCTTGAGTGTGAAGGTTGGTGGTGAGTGGACAGCGTGCTGGCAACCTGAATTCAGACTCTGTCCGCACAAACCTTTCTGTGCTGTAGGAGGAAGTTTGGCAGGATCTTTGAAAAGGTCACTAAACTCTCCATGCTTCATTTTCCCCATTTGTAAAGTGCAGAGCTGGACTAACCGGTGAACATCTACCTTTTTAAAGCCATAGACTCCTTAATTCAATGAGAATTTTACTTGGAAGTTTTAGCATGTAAAACAAAACAAAGTGGTCCTGCTTTGACTCTGCTTAGCAGCCCTTTATCAAGTATTTCAGAAGCCGTTGGTCTGGATGGTCTACAGACCATCATTACAATGTCCCTTTTACCACTAGAATTCTATTCAAGGCACAGAAAATGTTCATAAATTTTTACTGGTTCTCTTTGGGAAGCTGGAAGTTTAAGGATATTTATATTCTGAGGACTGTGAATTAAGGCAAGTGGTTAGACAGAGCTGGGCATTTATCTGTTTGCTGTATTATCTTTTTTTCTGCCCTGCTCTGATTTTCAGATGCACTTGCCAACTTGCAGCCAGATAAGTTAGCCAATAGCTGCACTGGCAGGAGATTGGAGGACAGGAGAAAATGTAAACCAGAATATTTCAACTTTTCTTTCTCTGTGTTGAGAGCTGTCTCTGGCAGATAGGCTCTCCTCCCTCCTTCCAGAGTCAGCCTGCTGGGTTAAAAGTGTTCAGGTACCCACTGACTCTAATAAAACCCATCTCCCACTGTCCCACTAACCCTAGGGATGGAGGCAGCTTCTATCTGTAGTTGTGGGCTAATATCTATTTGACCTCACTATCATCCCCTTTGGCCTTCAGTTCTTCTAACACCTGTAAAACAAGTTTCCTCTATTAATTTTCCTCTTTTGAACTATCTGAAAAGGACTCTATTTTTCTGACAAGATTTGATATCCTAACTGATAGTGATATATTGGGATTATATCATGAAGACCCTGAAAAACATGCTAAGGAGTTTGCATTTTATGCCTTAATGTTGGGAACCTTATATTTAAATAAAATTACAGTGTGGATATTGGACTAGAAAAATCAATGAGAGGACACAGGGGACAACAGGTGTTACCATAATACAGTGGAACTGTTTTACTCTTCAACTTTATCCTAAAACATTTTTCTCATTTCTGGCTATGTTTTTTCTTGGGGAAATTTTTTTTTTCTAGCACCTTGGGGGAATTCTGCCCTCAAATATCTCTTGACTACCTGATCCACACTCCCTTTTCACTTAGTTTTTCAAAAGGAGTCAAATGGCACATAGTGACATGAGTCAACATGTTAAAGGAATTTAATGCTAGTAGAGGTAAAGATAACAAGAAAAATAATCCCTCTCCTAGGTACCTACTCAAGAAAAATGAAAACCTACATTCACACAAACACTTGCATGCTAATATTCTTAGCAACACTATTCATGGTAGTGCCAAACTGGAAACAGTCTACAAGTCCATCATTTGGTGACTAGATGAACAAAATGTAAATATTTACACAGTAGAATACAATTGAGCAATAAAAAATAATGGACTTCTGATATATCATACAATGTTAATAAACTTCGAAAACATCATGTGAGGAAAAAGATATAAGACACAAAAGATCACATATTGTATGTTCCCCTTTATATGAAATATTCAGAAAATGTAAATATCTATAGAGACAAAAGGAGATTAGTGGTTACCTGGGGTAGGGATTAACCTATAAAATGGCATGAACAATCTTATTGGGGTGATGGAAATGTCCTAAAATGGATTTATGGTGACTTAGAAAATGCCCCAAGAAACCACTGAATTTGTATACTTGATGTGAACGAATTCTATGATATGTAAACTATGCCTAACAAAGACATTTTAAAAAGGAGGAATAGGCAGCAGCACTGTTACTAATTTAGGCTTTTTTAGAAACCAATTGGTTAGTTACTATGTTATTTTCTGCTATGTTGTGCACATATCTGTCATTTTCTTGAACTTTCACCCCCAAACAGTGCTGAGAGCTTTGATAAAATCTAAATAACCTACCATTAGTCTCCTATGGTAGGAGGTAGGTAGGTACGTACCATTGGTACTCCTATACATCATTCAGTTCCATCAAAAGACACAATATGGTCAGGTGGGTTCAGGCCACCTGAATACACCTGAATGCACCTGAATGCACCTATAATGCATACTAATGAAAAAAGGGGGTCGTTTTCTTGGAGGTTCAGGACTTTAAACTCCCACCACCATTTAATCCCCAAATGGTCTAGAATCTGATAGTCTAATGCCAATTCCTAACAGATGTTTGGGGAAATAATAACTGGTGTCAGGTTTGGAAGAGAATGCTTGTCTTTGTTTTCTGGACCCAGTAACTGAGAGATAGGTGATAAACAAATGCTTTTAAAAACAATTTCTGCCCATTATGGTAATAGCTTTAATTCCTATGATCTGAAGAATAAGAATCCCTGTTTATTTTGCTGTGTTGTGGCAATAAGGTGCTTGCTGTGAAAAGCTGCTGTTCATAACAAAGCTCAATGACTCACATAATAATCTATTGATTCTTCCCACACTGAGTTTGTCATTACCTTCAGATTAAAACCCCCTCTTCTGATTCTAGTGTTCACAGATCTGCCATCATCAGCCCAGTGAGTATCACACCACAATCTTTGAAATGGCCGAGCTGTATATTTAGTTTTCTATTCTTTCATGCTTTCTCTCTGGGAAGGAAAATAATAGGCCTTCACCTCTCCCCACCCAAACCTGTACCTTGGCATAGCTAGAAGAGAGATTTCACTCAGCCGTAGCTCTGTCATCATTAGTTGAGGGACCTTGGGAAAATTACTGAACCTTAGATTCTTCATCTACAAAAGACTTCTTACAGTGTTTGTTACCTCCATAGCTCTATGTGGAGAGGAATGTAATAGTGGTAAATATTTTTAAAATTTTATTAGAAGAGTATTCAAATACTTTTGATTTGGGGCTGAATTCAAACAGAATTTCAGACCTTTAATGGGTAGAAAGGAGGAAAGCAGACTATAGAATTAACCTGAAATTTTTCATGCACTTCATCACCTTCCGATCCTGAGAGCTCTTGTTTGGTGCTCCTCTTGCTAGGATCTTTGCAGCTGATTGGAGTAGAGGAGGTCAGCTGCAGATCCTTTGATAACCAAATCCTAGGAAGACTGGCAATGAATGCCACTACAACCCCACTAGCCACACATTCCCACTGACAAGATGTCCATCCCCATCAAAAGGCTGTCCCCTGCACTCTTCTCTGTTGCCCTCTGCCCTGCCACATCTATATTCTTTTCATCTCCACTTAATAGATGCCTAAATGCCTGACATACAACAGTGATGCCTGTTTCCATGGAGCTGCTGTTGCTGAGAAGGCTTGCAACAGACAAAAACAAGATGGAAAATGGCCTCCTCACTGCAGATAAAAAAGAAGCTGTCCTGATGAGGAAATCTATTTCCAACTCCTGTCACTGAAATTCCCCTCTTCAGCCTCTGGTTTTATTTGTTGTGCACTCCTAGAAGCAATTATGCCCTCACAAGCCAATACATACAGTAGAGAAAAAATTGATTCTATAACCTGATTTTAGTAAATGCTATTGAAGTGGAGAGAATGGTTTACACAGAGATAAGGCCTCCTGATTACTTTAAGACCAGGTTTCATCTCCTATCATGCCTTTTATTAGAGAAATCTAAAAGTCAAATATATATTTTAGAACTTTTGGAAGAAAACAGCCATTACCTGTATATCAGCTTATGTAGGTGTGTCACACACCTTACCTGTGTCCCTATCAGTTTATTAGAATCAAGACACTTTAAAATACCTGACACATGTCAGATATAATGCTGGGCTCTGAGGAACCAAAGATGACAGGGCTCCTTCCTTCCAGGAGTTCAAATCTTAGAAAGGTAGGCATTTGCATAGCTACCTGTAGAATGTTCTGCTAAGTTCTTTAAAAATGTAATAGAAGGACAGATAAGGAGCAAAGAATTGTAGGGACAAGGAGAGAGTTTGAGAATAGCTATTGGAGAAAGGACATTTATTCTGGGCTTCAGGGGATAAATTGAAATTTCCTGGTTGGACAAGTATGAAGGGCATTTCAGCAGGGGCAAACTGAATAATGACCTTGAAACATGGCATGTCCAAGGAACATGTAAACCTGGAAGATTAGAATGCTAGGTATTATTTCACCAAGTGTGTTAATCAGCATTACCATCATTGGGGTATTTATCTAATTCTTCAGTTTCCTGAGCCCCAGCCCAAACCCCTTGAATCAAAATATTTGAAAGTAGGGACAACGAATCTGAATTTTAGAAGTGCGTGTGATGAACAGAGGTTGAGGACCATCTGACTTAGGCTGTTCTAGGTAGGGTGGGGAATGCATGGAAAGACACATTAACCTGTGACTCCAAGTTCTCCTGTGCTTATATGCCTATATACCATCAGAAAGATTGGTCAGTTTGGTTCTAAATGTGTTCAGTCAAATAAACAGAATTCACTGTTTGTAAATATATTATTGTAAATTATAAAACTTCTGTAAAGAGAGGCCAACTTGTAAATTGAAAGAGAAAAAACAAAAATCTAACTGACCCTGTTTAAAAATGGGAAAATATTTTCCAGACTATTTTCAGCTCCAAAGAGAATCTTCTTCTCACATGACACTGAGGACCTTGATTAAAATTTCTCCCTGATTGGGGAAGGTATGTGCTATGGCAAATATTGTGAAATATGTAAGCCTGATGATTCACAGACATGTACCCTGGGGTAAATAATACATTATATGTTAATAAATAAATTAAAAAAATTTCTCCCTGATTGGCAATACAAAACTCTCTCAAAGAGTCTCACAAGAGTCATCACAGAGTTGCTCACAGCAATCCCTCCATCCGTGAGCTTAGTTGTATAGGACTGGGTAACAGTAGCACCACTGTGAGGAGGACAGGGCAGAACAAGCTGGGAAGTTGATGGTCTCCTGGCCAGAGGCACGGACCCTGAAACGGAAAGACTGGATGCTTCAGAGAGAGAGGGTCCTTTTCTCAGTGGGCACAACAGCATCAGTGCAAATTGATGATTCCATATAAGAAGCAGACAACATAAATTTGGCAGAGCATCACAATCAAGCCAGAAAAAGGCAAAATATTGGTAGTCATTCAGAGATATGCATTTTTCTAACCTATTGTCAGAGTGATTTATTGCTGATTTCAGAGCCAAATAGTAATCCTACAAAAAATTGCAAAAAAATTTGCACATACAAATATCTGCAGTTAAATTAGTGGCTTAAAACTGATACATAATTCAGTCAGTATTGACTTAATATTCCTCAACAAAACCCTTTTTTCCTCTCTAAGACAGTATTTCTCATATTATGACTAACAGACTTCTCCATCAGACCTTACTGAGCTTGTGAGAAAGCAGAGAATTGGGTTCTACCTCTGGTCTTCAGAACCAGACTCTCTAAGTTTAGGGGCTGGGGATCTGCATTTTCAAATCCTCATACAGGTGATTCTTAAGCACATGAAAGTCAAAGAAGTTCTACTCTGATGTCTCTGATTAAATTTCCCTTTCAGATCCTGTTGAAGTAAGATAACTGAACTGGAAGCCCTCACTGGGACCAGTCTGACAGGGTAGCATTAGAATGGAAGTTGAAAGGAATTGGGCCCAAACAGGTGTAGTTTCATTCAAGAAATGAATGGAACAGGTCAGCTGTGAAAATATCTGAATATTTGGCTCATTGAATTAAAAGGATCAAGTTATTTTGATATTGTAAAAACAATAAAAAAATCAGCTGTTTATAATGCTTTTGCATCATTGGAGCTGAGTGTATTCAGGAGACTAATAAATCAAAAATAGCTCATAAAGATTAAAAAGGAATCATAAAATAATAGGGCTGGAAGAAACCTTAAATTTGGCCTGGTCTGGTGTTTTATTTTACAAATGAAGAAATCAGAGCCTGGGGAGGCTTAGTGACCAAGGTCATACAGCTCATTAGTGGCTAAGAACAGAAATGTTCTGATTTCTGGCCTATGGTACCTCTTTTGAGACTAGAATAAATCGCCACTACTGGAAAGGTAAAATAATACTTTTTCCCTTTAAAAAGTAGCCTTGTCTTTTCATTGAGAAGAAAAAAGTTACTAAAGTAAAAAGTACAAACAAAGATGCTGACTCATGGACCAAAAGGGAACTTCAGTCATTTGATGATCCTGGCTTGAAAGTGTTGTTCAATCATTTAGTCATTCATTCAATAAGTATTGTAGGATGACTGCTCTCCTTATACTTAGAGAAAGCAGGAAATGCTCTCCAGAGAGAGAGAGAGTGCCATTTCAGTAAGATGACACTGTGGAGAGCTTGCTGTTTGGTTGCCACACCCTTCCTCATCTGTCTTCACCTGCCCCATCTAATTTTCTCTCTTACGCTGTTGCTCAAATTGAACTGTCCACTCCAGGAGGTCAAGTTTATTCCCCTTCCACACCTTTCCACCCCATTATGGTTCTTTTTGGTTCTCCAGATTCTATAATTCAAAGATCAAGCTTGAGAGTTGTTACTTCCTTCAAGACTGTTCTTTCTTCTTGAATCTCAAGGACCTATCCTTCAGTGAACTCCTGTTATAACGTTTACACTCCTGTTATACCATTATAAATAACATACCATTATTTTTGTTTTCTATTAGTTAGAATTTTGCTAGTGTGGCTTTTTATAGGCAACAGATGTGATTGAAAGAGCTCATGGATTGTAGCCAACATTGCTACCGAACTGCCTAGATTCCTTGTGACATGCTGGGTATCTCAGTAATATGAACCTTCACCTCAGAGACTTTCCCGCCCTCAATACACCCCTTGGCAAACCTTCCTTTGTTCTGTGTCTCACTAAATTATATGCCACATCTGGCTAGAAACAAGAGGTTGTCTTTTGCGATTGTCTCTTTCCCACATAGTAACAATCATAAAACACAATTTCCCCCATAACATCTCCAGAATCTACCACTTCTCTTCACCACCACTCCTGCTACTATTCTTAGGACTGCAACCCATTCTTACCCAGATCATCATAATAACTCCTCATTCCAACCTTGCCCCCTTCAATGTTTGTTCCCTTCAGCAGCCACAATGATTGTTTGTAACTTCTCATACTGTCACTTCCCTGCTTAAAACTTTTGGCTCTAAGGATAAAGTTGCAATCATTCAAAATGCTCCAGCCCTATCTCTTGTTACTTTCCTACCTTGAACTTCATCTCCAGCAAGATCAAACTGTTCAAATAGTGCATCAGGTTCTCTGTTGCTGCTGGACCTTTGGATACAATGGTTCCTATGCCTGGAATGCCTTTCTTTCATGTTTTTGCTTGACTGCTGATGATTTTAGGGACTTAGAAATGCCTTTTTCTAGGGGCGCCTGGGTGGCTCAGTTGGTTGGCCGACTGCCTTTGGCTCAGGTCATGACCCCGGAGTCCCGGGATGGAGTCCCATATCGGGATCCCAGCTCTGTGGGAAATCTGCTTCTCCCTCTGACCTTCTCCCCTCTCATTCTCTCTCTCAAATAAAATAAAATAAAATAAAATAAAAATTATATAAAAAAAGAAATGCCTTTTTCTAAGCTAGAAAGTTCCTGTTATCCAGGTGTCACTCCCATGTATTTTCCTAGTGCTCTGAGCTTACTCTTTGCTATGGGTTGAATTGTATCCCTTCAAATGATATGTTGAAGCCCAGGCATCTGTGAATGTGAACTTATTTGGAAGTAGGATCTTTGCAGATATAATCAAGTTAAGGTGACATCAGTAGGGTGGGCTCTCCCAATATTACTGAATGCTATTTGAAAATGCAGCAACACACAGTGAACATTATGTGATGAAAGAAGGAGAGATTGGAGCGATGCAGCTGCATGTCAAGGAATGCCAAGTGTTGACAGCCATGACTAGGAGCTAGGGGGAGGTAAGGGGAAATTCTACCCTGAGTCTCAGAGGAAGCGTGGCCTTAATGACTCCTTGACTTTAGACTTTTAGCTTCTAGAACTATGAGAGCATAAATTTCTGTTTTTTTAAGTTTCCCAGTTTTTGACACTTTGTTACAACAATCCTGGGAAACAATATACTTCACTGTGGCTTCCCAATCATCTGTGTACTCCCTTGCATTCTCTAGCTTCTCTAGTGTTTAAGGTTAAGGCCATGTACTGGGTTCTGGTCAATGTGCTGTGGATGGAAGTGATATTAGCCAAATCCAACCTGCTTAATTCTCCAGGAGAATTTTCCTATGCAATGGCAAACTAAGGGTCCCCATGGTAACTTTGAGAGCCCACAACTGAGTAGCTATAAGATGAAGGAGAGTGAGCCAATATGCATAGGGTTTTTTATGCATGGGAAATAAACTTGACTGTGTGAGCCACTGAAATTTGAGGGACTATTGATGACCATGGCAGAGCCAAGCCTATTTTGACTAATATACAAAGCAATGTGGACACATGGAAGGTTCTGAGAAGTGCCTGTTGGTTGGCTAATTAAACCATCACAACAGATAAAGATAACAGAGTCCTGACTGAATAAAGACTGAGAAATACAGGCATCTTTATATTTCCTCTTGGCATGCTTTGCTAGCTTAAAAAAATGTCTGGGACTTGAATGTTTTGACTGAGAAGAGGTTGCCCAGCCAAGACAGCTGCTGTAGTGAGGCTGTCTCGCCATGACACTGGACTGATCCATGTGCCTGAGCTTTAAAAGGAATTCATTTAGTGAGACCAACTAAATTGAATGCCACCTGCTTCACCAACTTCCTTTCTCTGCAGGTGAAAATGATATGATATTTTTATTATCAAGCATGTTTTTATAAGATGTTGTTGTGCAGCAGCTCTTGCCATAAAGTTAATAAGGATAGTTAACTAAGACATTAAAATCAAAGCTACAGTAATTATCTGGAAGTAAAGTAAATGTCTAGTAAGCTAGAAAACAGAGCATCACCAATAAAAGACACAAATTGAGCAGACATTCTCTAGTAACACAATTAAAATTTAACAATGTAAACCAGATAGCCACTTGTTTCTAAAATGTGAATCTAAAGCTCTATTTGCACAGAGACCTAATTCCCAGAACATTTGGGCAAGAGTACCAGTGCTTAATTGGTGAATAGGATTTCCTATATTTGACCATGCATCAAGTGTTCCTGGGATGAGAAAGGGGTCTTGTTGGTCACAGTGGTTCCTTAATGCCCAGAGGGCAAGAGTCATCAGCTTTTATTTATTATGATTAACTCATGAAGGGCACATATGAGTGTATCTTGCTGAATTCTCACTTTTGGTTAGAGCAAGGCCTGTAGTGATGTCCTTCAATCCAATTATTTTTCTCTTGTCTATTCTTCCTTTCACACGCAGATGACTATTCTGTACCTTTTCCTCTCTCTTCAGTCTCTAACACTTCTTCCCCAACTTCATTCTCAGCTAATGACAATACTTCTTATTTCACTGAGGAAACAAAAGCAATGGCAAGAGAATGTCCACACACTCCCATAACCACACTAATTCACCTCCTTGCATCTGTCCCCATGTATTCTGACTTGTCTTCTATTACTATGAAGAAATATCTGGGATCTTATGCTTATACCCTAGATCTCAGCTCTTCTTACCTACTCAAGGCATTATTACTACAGAAATATTCCCCTCTCTCTTCTCCAGCATGCTTTCTTTTTCTCTGCTGGATTGTTTGTTTTTTCTACTGGATTGTTGTTATCAATATGCAAGGGTCCGGAACTGTGAGGTGTCTGATATTTTGCCTTACTTGCAAACCACAAGTTAGCTTGCCACAATTTTATGGCTGCTAGCAGAAGCTATGGGACTCCTGGGTCAGAAACAAAGAACTTTATTTATTATTGACAGCAACAGCAGTAGTCAAAGGTTCAGTATTTTATTGTTGGTTACCTGAGCCCTAACACTCACATGCTGATGCTAAAAAGGGCCAAGTGACAGACACCTGCATACACAGTAAATTGCATTTAGGAGAGGAATTCTGAGCTTGAATAATTTATTATACTGGACAGTAAATATGCTTGTCCTTTGTTCTGGAGTGAGATACTTTTTTTCAAAAGCTGTTCATTATAGAAATTTCCTTGAAAAGAAAATCTAGAGCAGAAGCAACCTTTGTCTCTGCTCACAAGACCTGCATAAATGTAAGAGATCCATGAAAAATCACCTTCTAACAGTAAGCATGTTTTAATGTCTCCCCTCATTAATAAAAACTTTCTTAACCTCATAGCCTCTCTACTTAGCACCCAATTTCTCTTCTCTTCTTTATAGCTCTAATCCTTGGAAGACTTGTCTATGATTGTTAATGCAGATTTATCTCCTGTTCTCTCCTGAATATACTACCATTAGGCTTTCACACCTATCCTACTTTGTCAGGGCCACAGATTACCTTTGTGTGGCAAATACGAAGCTCAGTTTTCTTTTCATATTTCTTGACCCAGCTGAAGAATTTGACACAGTAGATAACTTCCTCTTACTTCAGACACTTTTTTCCAATTGTATTCCTGGACAACATTACTTTTTTTTGTTTTTGTTATCTACCTAATTGTTTCTTCTAGTTTTCTTCGCTGGTTTTTCTTCATCCTCCATTCTCCTGGAGTGCTTCTCGGGTCAGAACTAAAGCACTTTTTCCCCTCCCATCTACCAGGATAGATATGGATATCCATATCCAGGATATACAACCAACATTGGATATGTAAAACTTTTTGGCTTCAGTGGGTGACAATTCTCCAGTTTGGGCCTGTCCTTTGAAATCTAGACTAATATTTCTAGCTACCTCTTCCCCATCTCCTCTTGAGTGTCTCTCTGACGTATCAAACCTAATGGGTACAATATAGTACTCCTGATCATCCTACTCATAAGTCCGCCCCTCCCACAAGTGCTTGCCCATTTTATCAAATGGCAATTCTATTATTTTAATTCCTTAGGCCAAAATCCTTGCACAATTCTTGCTTCTTCCCTGTCTCTTGTATACTTCATTTCATCAACAGCAAATTCTCTTGGTTCTATGTTTAAAATCCAATCACTCTTTAACTTCCACTGTTAACATTCTGGACTAAGCCACCATCATTTCTTCCCTGCATTAAACAAGCCTCCTAAATGTGCTAACTTCTCCCACTTTTGTTCCCCTACAGTTTATGCTCAACATAAAAGATCGTATTAACACGTAACACCTATTAACACGTAAGTCAGATCATATCACTCCCACTCAAAACTCCCCTGTGGCTTCCCACTACATTCAGAGAAAAATCCAGTCTTTACAGAATCTTCTGCTCCCCATTAAATCTTTGACTTCAGCTTCTACTTTCTCTTTTGCTCCATTGGCCTCTTCCTAGGCTTATGTCTTTTGTGCTTACTACTCTTCTCTCTAACTAATATGCTGTTTCCCCCAGATATTTTTTGGGTTTCTTCCCTAAGCTCTTTAATATCTTCACTCAAATATCACCTGAGCGTATCATTGTAATTTGAAAGGACACTCCCACACTACTCACTTCTTATACACCTTGTAACTTTATTTTTTAAATCCATAACATCAACTAAAATCTGATCTAATATGTGCGGTTGATTCTCATTATTCATGGTAGTTATTTCTAGCAATTACTGAACCACTGCTCTTATTGTGAGCCTCGGACACAATGTTTTCTTCAACCATCGATATATAACCTTATATCTTATATAACTTATGCCTGAACATATATAACTTATGCCTGAACAAAGCTTGTCTAACACACATATTTTCTGTGTAAGGGATATTACAGCCTTCTTGCCCTAAGAAACACTAGACAGCACTTAAGCACTATGCTTGTAGGGGGAGGGATGGTGGTGTGAATTTTAAACAGCAAAATCATTAACACAAAAATGAGGAAAATGAGGCACTAAATAGACCAAGAAAAGACACTTTTAGTAAGAGAGCAGAAATGAAGGCAAAGCATTGCCTTGTTTGACCTCACTTAGGAATGTGCCTGTTAGGTGACAAGTTTTTCACTGCTCTAGTATGTTTACAAATGACCAAGAAAATGCTATGAGTATGGATTTCTGAGTTACAAATAACTTTCAACAAGTAGGAGAATTCGCAAATAAGAATTCTGTGAATAATGAGAATGGACTGTGTTTGTTACATATATTATTTATGTGTTTGTGATATAATTATTATGTATATATTGTGAATTTCCTCGTACTAAGATGTGAACTCCAAGAGCCTGGGGATTTTTGTCAATTTATCTCACTGATATCTCACCCAGTGCCTAGAATAGTACCTGGCATACTTGATAATGTTGAATAAATAAATTAAGGTGCTTTTCTTTGGTTGGGAACTTCTGTGCTACTAAGGATATTCTGAAGGGCAGAATTGTTGATATTGTAGACCAGAGCTCCAGGGGCACCAAAACCATGGGAGTATGTAGAGTTTAATGTCCAGGGAAATATGTGAACTTGGTATGCCAGAGAAATAAGTCCAAATGGGTCATCAAACACAAAGGGGAAGGAACAGATATGGAGAATGAGGGTATTGAACTGGAGAGCTGAAAGCCAGTAGAAGAATGTACTGAGCACTGGGCTGAAAGTCAAATTGGATAGCAATCAGAAAAGTCTCTCAAACTTCAGTGAATGTCTTTGGCTGGATATTTCATGGTTATGATAGTGAACACTTTGGGAGGGCCAGCTGGGTGTAAAATCCAGCAATATGGAATATACCAGTAGCTGTGAATTGCTTGAAATCAGCACATGTGTCTGATTCAACTTTGTACTTCCAGCTCCTGGCAACATTTTATAGTAGGTACTAAAAAAATGTTTATTGCATTGAAGAAACTTCTATTATCTGTCATAGTACTCTTGGGCCAGGGAGAAAAAAGTGTTTCTGCAAACTCTTGGGTCCATGGGTCTTAAAAAGAAAGCCTCCATTCAGACTGGACTCCATGTTAAGCAGGGCTCTAACTGAGGAATGAATTTCCTCCTCCCTGTTCTCCATCCCACTGTGGCTTTCTGATCCAGAATTGTCTGGATTTAGTTAGCCTTGCTGTGTCCTGGAGTAGACCCATCAAAACAAAATGTTTACTGAAGTTGACTGAGTCACTTACTTTTTTCAGGGTTATAGTTCTTAATCTGGCATATATAAATTGGCCTCAAGTCTGTGAACTTTATAAAATGTAAAATGTGCATCTGAGCCTGTGTGAAATTTTCTAGGGAGAGTATTCACAGATTTCTCCAAGGGGAACTCAGTATTCAGAAAAAAATTGAGAATAATTTCTCAGAATGATACTGATGGTACCTACAGATCAGGAATAGAATTAAATAGGATCAGAAAAGAACCAAAAAGAACCAAAAAGAGTGTCCGTCTAGGCAGTTGATTGCTCATTTATATAGAGAGTTTCTAAAACTTGAGCGTGCATGGAAATCTCTTGGGGATCTTATATAAAATAGATTAATAAGTCACTGAAATTCAGTTTTAGTAAATCCAGATTAAGGGTCTGGAATTGACCTTTTAAATAAGTTTAACAGAAGATTCTGAGGTAGGTGTTCTCCAGAGCACACTTTTGATTTTTTAACGTGTTTGGCCAAGTAAAGACATGGCTCTTCTCCAGTTTTTGATCAGCTGGGACCATTTCATTTCTCCCAGAGAGTAGTTCCCATATTCTGGTTCCCAAATCTGGCTTGGCACAAGAAGCACTCAGTGAGCCGGTGGTTAGTGGTGATGATAGTGGTGGTTTTAAACACAGATGTTCAGGTCACACCCTGAGACTCTTACTCATTAGAGGTGGGGGGTTGGTTGGGGGCTGAGCATCTACTTTCAAAAATCTCCCAAGGTTATTTTGCACATAGCCATGATTAAAACGATTGCAGTAGAGGCCAGGACCAAAAGCATTCATGTTGAAATAATTCCACACAGTATGGAAAGCTCTGCTTGTGGATCTGGTCCCAGAAGCAAACTGGAAGTTAAATATTATAACAAAGCTTTGCTCTGAAAACATTTCCATTTTATTAACCTTTGGACTCTTAAAAAGGCAAGTAAGCAAGTAATAGTTTAACACTTGTTAATGTTTTACTTTCACAGAAGTCAATGAAGGAAAATATAACCCATGGGTTGGATTTCAAAATGGAATCTAACCCATGGAATTTAACCCATGGTTAAATGGCTTTTAACCATGTAAAAGCCAAAGTGAGATCTATACTAGGACTTCTTATGGTATCCTCACTGCTCCAAGCAACAGTTTGATTAAAATGAAAATGACCCAATTAAGAAGCCTGAGTGAATAACAATACCAGGGACTCAAACTTTTAAAAAACAATATGTTCTCCAAACACCTAATGAGAGTGATTCAAATATATCACTAATGCTCAATATCACCTCCAGTTATAGACACAGAATCTTCAGTAATTAATTTTGTATCTAATACTTTCAAAATTATGAAGAGAACCTCAACAGTTAATATCTAATAGTAAAGAAAATGCACAACCACTACATACTATTTATACAAAAGACAGGCTAAAACTAAAACCCTGAAGGGCGCCTGGGTGGCTCAGTTGGTTGAGCAACTGCCTTCAGCTCAGGTCATGATCCTTAAGTTCTGGGATCGAGTCCCACATCAGGCTCCCAGCTCTACGGGGAGTCTGCTTCTTCCTCTGGCCTTCTCTCCTCTCATGCTCTCTCTCACTTTCTCTGTCTCTCAAATGAATAAATAAAAAAATCTTTTAAAAAAAAAAAACTAAAACCCTGAAGGAAGTTGTTGTATTACTTTATAAGACATTCAGTTTAATTGAACAGATGCTCATTCAGTGGTTCTTTACTGTGACTCAAATGAGAGAATGTACATAGAGCCCTAGTCATGATATCCATTATCTAGTAAGTGTTTAGTAAGATATCACCCTAAAACCTGAGGATTCTGGAATCTTGTGTCATGTCTAGTGGGCATGGAAGTTCCCAGGTGACTTGGGACTAGAATTTCTGACTGATGGCCAGGCTTTTAAATATCAGAATTAAAATTCTCAAACCAGAGAGATGAAGACTACCCTAACATCTATCTCAGGAAGATGGTGATCTTTTCTAAAGCATGATGGAGTGAAGACACATATTCCCCATCTTACAACACAACTCCAGTGTTGGTGAAAAAAACTCAAGGGGTTTCAGACTATTAGTTTCAAACTCTTAGGAAACTTGTTATGTAGTACCTAGCGAGAGGAACTGTAAACTGGGAAAAGCAAGGCAAATACCTAAACTCCCCTGGATTTGTCTAAAAGAATGTGACATGTGGAGGGAAAATCTCCTGGGAATCTTTCAGGCTTCTTCATCTCTCACTCTTATTTTCCACTGGAGCCCTTCACTGTTTTTTTTTTTTTTTTCTACCCTCTCCTCTCACCCCAGGATTTAATGATTAAGACTCTTTTTTGCTTCCTTAATTCTCATCATCTAAGATCTTGGCATGCCTTGGTCTATGTAGTACTACCCTAAACCTACTGAATCAGAGCCACATATTATCGAAATCCCCAGGCCATTCATTTGTGTATTAAAGTTTGAGAAGCACTGGTCTAACATACATAATTTAATTCCCCTTTGTTTCATGATGCTCATGGAGAGCTTTAAATTGTATATTAAGTTTGTGGTTAATGGTTAATTCAGTAAGCAACAAGAGACATTGAACATTTTTTGAACAGCAGAATAAAGGAGCACATGCCTGAAATTTGTTCATCTTGATGACCAGTGGTGGTCTTATTACACTAAGGTTTCTAAGTTACTTTAGGCTTGTGAGACAATTTGAGTAGAAGCTGAGAACTATATATTAGAGCAAATAGCATGCACCATTTTAAAAAATTAACTGGCTTGAATCTTATAATTGGGAACAGAATATAGCTATATCAAGTTATGTATTCCAGTTAAACCATTATCTATCCTCCTGCCAGAGGAACTATCCTCACAATAACATGTTAATCATTTTTAACCACAACCTGAAGAGGTTATAATGGTTATTTTTTCTGACATGCTTGTGATTTAGTCTTATGAGTCATTCTTCTTAGCAAAACAGAAATTGGATCTGGAACCATGGACTTATACAGAAATAGCTCATGGTTCAGCTCCCCACATCTCTCATTCTGCTTTGACTTTTCTTTGAAAAGCAAATTCTCTTAACTTTGTGATTTTTGACCTTAGAAGCTACCAAGTCTAGATCCACACCACTGGACTGTTTTTTAGTGAACGGGCCAGTTAGGTCAGCAAACAAAAGCCAAGTCAACCAACAACAGATAGCAATAGGTGATAGGCAGAAATAACACCAGTGAGCAATATAAAGAATAAAAAAAAGAAGGTGAATATTTAAAGCACCAGAAGACAAAGTGGTAAGAACAAAAATTAGAACAGGAATAGTGGTTAGCATTATAAGCTAAAATTCTAAGCTTCCCTAATGTGAAATTACAGCTATAATTTGTTGCTTTAGGACCAGACAGATACTTTACATATATTTTCCCCTAATTCCCTAGAACCTTGCAAGGTTGGTATCATTATTTGCTCTTCAAAGATGAGCACACCAAGACCCAAAGTTTACCTAACTTGCCTCAAATTATGCACATACCAAGGAAAGAATCAGGATATTGCCCCAGGTTTGACTCTAAAACCCATGACCCATTCACTCTACCACAATATCTTTTTTGAGGAAAGAGTCACCTTCAATTTTTCTATCTACTGAAAATTAACTCACTGTGAAGAGGAAGAGCTACTCTACTTCCTAAACCACCATTTTCCAGAGTGTACTCAATGGCACACCAGATCTGAGAGATTCTCTGTGAAAAAAGGGTTCTACGGACAGGTGAGTTAGGAATCAGGGGATACTTAGTGGATCTCAATGCACATTTAAGAAGGACTTGTAGACTATTTGACCTTAAAACATTTGTTCTACTTACATTTGATATTTTAAAGAACACTATAGGAAATGTTGCTTTACCTTCTTTGAGATATCTATGTATAGATACTTATTAACAAAATAAAACAAATAAAAATCATAAGCATTATGGAAAAACCATGGAGCATTTCTCTTAGAGTCAGATAAAGGACTCATGCATTTGCAAATGATCTTCAAGCTAATAACTAACTTTTGCACTACTTCCTCTTCTCTTTCTCCCACTCAATTGGACTATGCATTCAGATCTTTCTATGCCCCTCAAATCTGACCTCTTCAACAGGGATAGAGTACCTGTTGTCATTGCTTGGTTTCAGAACCTTCATTTCCATATTTCATCTTCCACACTTCATTTTTCCTATCAACTTCATTTTCCACACTTCATCTAGAAATCTTTCTAAAAAATTAATCATAAAAAATCTGCTTGTGCCAAATTTCATTTTAGCACCACTATTATCTCTCTGTTGCTTACTAAATAAAGTTCAAACCTTTTAATTGGCCCATGAACTTCACACTTTGTTTCCAGGATATATCTTGATACTCTCTGATCAAGCCGAGCTCAAAATTGTTCCTAGCACATTCCAGGTTCTTCATGTAGTATATGATACCCTGTGCTCAGAATGTTCTTCTTTCCCTTCTTCACATGGCAAACCCCATTCCCCCTTGACACCCAGTTTAATTACCACAGCTTTTCAAGCACCTTTTTCAACATCTGAAGCAAAGTTTGCTACTTTCTTTTTTTATGCTCTTACAGGTTTTTGCTCCATTCTCTACAGGTTTACTAGGCAGGTTTTAAATTTACTTGTTTTCTAGTTTCTCATCCTCACTGGACTGTAAACTTCTTGAAAGTAAGAACTCTTATTTATTTTTACAGTCTTATTTTTATTAAGTTTTAATTAAATGTAACAAAAATTGGGAGCTTGTTACAGAGCACTCCAGATACAAAGATTTAGCTACAGCAGCTGCCCTGTTTTCTCTCTCATAGTCTCTCATTTTGAGGTCAAGCTTCATCACACTCTAAATATTTTAGATTTTTGTACTTTTTTACTTTCCAAGTTTCACAATTACTTCTTTAGGACTCTTGCCTGTGGTGTGACAGTCCATCACACCATTTCTTTGATCACTCAGAGCCTCTTGAAACAGGCTTATCATTTCTTAAACAAGTGTTTATGATCCAAACCTTGTTTTCCTTGTTTTCCATGTAGAGAATATTTTCCTTTTGAGAGGCATCCAAACTGTTTCCCAAGAACTCGAAAGTCAGTGAATTGAGCACAGCTTCCCCTTCCCCAATTCCCCTGTGATGCATTTCTTCTTTTTCTTATTTCAGAGATCCTTGTCAAGAGAGCATAGTGTATGTGTAAGACCAGTTGTTCTTAAGAGAGTGGTCCCTGGAGAAGCATCAACAACATCACTTAGGAACTGAGATAAATGCAAATTTTCTGGCTCCCTCTCTGAACTGCAGAATGAAAAATTCCAGAAGTGGGGCTGTATAAGCTGTGTTTCAACAAGCCTCTGATGAGTCTGATGCCCAACAAAATTTCAGAACCTCTGCTATAAGAGCTTGGGCTTTCAAGTCAGACTACCTGGATTCAAATCTTTATTCTGCCTCTGGACTTTGTGTGTTTCCTTACACTGCTTGTGCCTCATCTCACATTCTCTTGATGTGCATTGTAACTCCTCCTATTGCTGTGATAACTGTCTTGGCCATACTTTGTCTAGGCTGAGCTCAACTCTTGCTTTCTGCTGTTATTGCCACATGGGACCTGGTCAACATCCAATGCATGTGTAAACCTGAAAGTGTATGTGTAAACCTGAAAGAGTTGACCACTTGGGGGGGCAATTTTTGGCCAATGAGAGGATGAAAACCATTATTAAATAATCCCTTCTTCTGTCTCTTAAAGACAATTTTGTAACTTCTTTTCCTCAGCTCCTCCAAGTTGCAGATGGATTGAGGCTCAGTTGATCACTCAGTGACCTTGTCAGTTACACAGCTTTCATTGGCTTTCTGTGCTTCCCTCTTTTAACTTTCCCAGTCCCCCATTCCTGTCCCTCAAGATCACTTCTTAAAATAAACCACACGGTAGGCAAACCCTTGTTTCAGGCTCTACTTATGGGGGATTCCAAGCTATGACATCAGGCAAGTTTCTTCATTTCTCCAAACAAGCCTCAGCTTCCTAACATGAATGAATATAATTGCGTTTACCTTCTAAGCTTTCTTAGAGTATGAAATGTGATAACACAGGTAAAGGGCTTAGAACAGCATCTAGAACAAAGTAAACATCAACAATTAAAGTTACTATTATTCCCTTCCTTCCTTTAATTTTTCATAACTATGTTGTTTCCAGTTGTGGCACTATTTTTATAAATTATAGTTAAAAAGCCAAGTCTCTAGAAATATATATATATATATATATATATATATATATATATATATATATATATAATTTTGGGATATATATCAGCTTTGAGATCAAATACCATCCTTTCTTCTTTTTCTTTCAGGATACTTAAAGTTGAAATGGGAAGATTGGATCTGTTTGAATTGAAAAGCATTGAATTTAAATCTTGGCTGTTCTAAACAGCTGAGTGAATTTCTGAAAGTATTACATATTCTGTTTTATCTGTAGACGTGGGATAATCTTACAACCTTTCAAGGCATGAGCCATAAGTAAGTTAGATAATTCATGTAAAGGGTCAGGCACATGATAAGTGCTCAATAAATGCCAGTTCCTTCCACTGCTTAAATATGCTTCATTGTAAAAAAAAAAAAAAAAGAAATTGCCTCTTTGTTTTCTTTTTTATTATCATCTTCCTCCTCCAAGACCTCATCCTCTCCTGCACCTTATTTCTTGTTAGACATTCACAACAGCTCTTTGGTTTCTCATGTAGTCTTTATAGCCTTTAATCCATACTGTATCCTAGTGTAGACCCTTCTAGAAACATTGTAACATTTTTACAGACTTTGATAATCTAGTCCTAACCTACCTACACAATCTTATTTTTACTACTTCAAATTCTATTTCTCATACAGTCTCCATTTAAATTTATTTATTTGTTTGTTTATTTATTTATTAGCATATAATGTATTATTTGCCCCAGGGTACATGTCTGTGAATCATCAGGCTTACACATTTCACAGTACTTACCATAGCACATACCCTCCGCAATGTCCATAACCCAGCCACCCTATCCCTACCCCCAACCCCCTAGCCACCCTCAGTTTGTTTTGTGAGTTTAGGAGTCTCTTATGGTTTGTCTCCTTCTTGATCCCATCTTGTTTCATTTCCTTCCCCCACCCCCATGACCCCCCCACCTGCCTCTCAAATTCTTCATATCAGAGAGATCATATGATAATTGTCTTTCTCTGACTGACTTATTTTGCTTAACATAATACTCTCTAGTTCCATTCATGTTGTTGCAAATGGCAAGATTTCATTTCTCTCAATGGCTGTATAGTATTCCATTCTATATATATACACACCACATCTTCTTTATCCATTCATCTGTTGATGGACATTTAGCTTCTTTCCATAGTTTGGCTATTGTGGACATTGCTGTTATAAACATTCGGGTGCACATGCCCCTTCAGATCACTACATATGTATCTTTAGGGTAAATACCTAGTAGTACAATTGCTGGGTCATAGGGTAGCTCTATTTTCAACATTTTGAGGAACCTCCATACTGTTTTCCAGAGTGGCTGTACCAGCTTGCATTCCCACCAACAGCGTAGGAGGGTTCTCCTTTCTCTGCATCCTCGCCAACATCTGTCATTTCCTGACTTGTTAATTTTAGCCATTCTGACAGTCTCTATTTTTTATCACACCAGATATCCACATCTTGTATGTTCACTCCTCCCCACCCATTCGCACATCCCTCCTAGGCACTTTCATTTCTGACCATTCTTTCTTCAACCTCCCTCATCCAGAATGTTCTTTCATTTCTCTCTCAAATTACAGTATTTTCATTTCCCAATTGCCACCATCCCCAACTACTGTCCTGGACTATTCTTTCTCTGACTCCTTCTACATTTGTATTCAGTGACAGATAGCTGGTGCCTAAAAGTCCACACTTAACACATGTTCTTTCAGGGCTCAGTGCCAGGGCATTGGGATACACCATTCAGGTCGCCTAAATGTGGAGAAGTTAGAGTAACTTGTCTTCACTGTCATTTCAATTTTACACAGCCATTCAGTTTAACAGCAGGATTTGAAAGAAGAAGTGATTTGTCACCAAACAAACACATCCTAAGGAAAGCTGCCCAGGCTGAAGAACATTCCAGCTATTGCTCTCATTTCACTCCTCTGTCTCAGAAGCAGTTCTAAAAACTGCTAATATGTGTATTTGTTTATTTTGAGGAGAAACTAAATTTATAATTTCCTGCATCCCTTTACAGAGGGAAAAAAGTTAAGATCCACAGTTGTATGGCTTTCTCTCCATCCTCACACTAGGTCATTGAGTCTGAATGCCATCCAAGATATAGATGATTTGTTCACTTCTATATAAGAACGGAGGTGGGGGTTGAAAGGTGGTCATATAGTGAAATTTTGCCCCAGATCTACAGGGTAAGAGCTGTAGAAACTTAGTGTTTCTTGGAGCTCCTTGATAGACACTTTGTTTTGGTGGTGGGTTGAACTCATGTCTTAGAATATAACTTATGATTGCTGAAATCTTAATGCCAAATATTTATAATTCATGACCATTTATTTATAATTTACAAACTTCCGTCTTCTAAGAGTAGTTTCAAGTATCTTGCAATGAAAATGAATATATACTCTTACATGGAGCTTTAGATAAATAAGAAAAGGATAGGAAACATCACATAGAAGAAGGTCCCAAGTCTCCAAGGACTTTGTTAAGAGAATAAAATGTTCTCTCATATGGCAGTCTGGATGATCATCCCAAAAATTATTGTAACTTTTGGATCTTGGTGGACTTCCAGCCTCAACCAGATGATCTTCCCATAGATAACCTGCTTTTCACATAGGTCACCTGAAAAACTAGTGGGAACAAGATAAAGAAGTAGATAATTAAACCAAGGATGAGCTATTGATGGTAATTAAGCATTACGTTAACTCTAAGCTCCTGACAGCCAAACCAAGAAAGAAAAAGGGGAGAAAATAAACTAAATATCTCTTTCCAAAAAAGAAAAAAAGAAGGAGAAAATATTGCCTGATCTTCAGGAGCGATGAACTTTTTTTCTGATGTTAAGTTTTAGAGAAGTTAATTAGAAGAATAAATGTCGTGGAGCTAAATCATGGGAAACGTCTTCAAAAGCAGTTCCACAGAAGATGCTTTTTGATGGGTATTTTTCATATGAATATACAATTTTCTAAAATGTAATATTAAATTATCATTCAGTAAAGGGATTTCTATAAAGAGATATCTAGTACAGGTACATTTTGTTGGTGTATTCTAAGTTGTTCTTAGTATGTAGAACATCAGGACGATAGGCCTTTAATAGTTTGTGAAGGAAGGACAGGTTGGCAGGAACAGGTTGCATGACATTTACAATTTGATGGTCAATGATGGAGGACAGGCTCTAAGGGTAGTAAGGAATTTGTCTTTATGGGCTAGCAAAAACAATTACACACAAACAAGCTCTGAAATTACCCAGGCTCAACACTAATACAAATCTATTTCCCAGTAAGATTTTCCTCCTGAAATCTGCAGGATACTTCTTTGGGTCAGTTTTCCCTCTGGCTTTTATGTTCATTTGGTACTTACTTTTATCTACATAAGAACAGAGGTGGGGTTGAAAGGTGGTCATGTAGTGAAATTTTGCCCCAGATCCACACTCTTGTGGAGATAATTCTGAGCTCTTAAAAACTTAACTCACTGGATCCCCAAGAACCCATTGTAACACACTTTGTGAACCTACGGTTTGGGTTTTTGAGGCAATTTACCAGTGCTATAATTTTTTTTTTTTTTAGGTTCCTACCAGGTTTAAAGGGTAAACAGCTTAGTTGGGGTACTCTCACCCTGAGAGTTTGCCAGCTCAGCCAAGAGCAGAGTACTAATAATAGAGTGTTAAAAAAGCAGTGCTGTGTAATGGGGAAAACATAAGGTATTTGGAATTAAAAATATGTAATATTTCTATTATCCTAGTTAAGTCATGTTACCCCTTTGTACTCAGTTTCCTCAACATTAATATAAAAGACTTGAATTATATCATTTTTAAGCCCTAGCTGCACTATGATATGATTATTTATAAAGTATGGATATGAGTGTGTTGTGTGCAAAGGTGTGGCTGAGGTTATATTAGTGTACGATTATGTTACTCCCCTGCTTAATATCCTTCAGTGGCTGTTGGGATGAAATCCAAACTCTTTAGGTTCAGCTTATAAAACTGTTTGGATCATGGTTTATGTTTTCATTTCATCTGTTGCCACTTACCTTTTACATACATACTGTATATACTATTTATAATTATATATATACATATATATGTATACTATGCATTTTTATAATTATCCTAAATGTCCAGTTACCCCAAGCTATGATGTCTCTTGCCTGTAGTTCTTTATACATGCTGTTCCTTTGTTTGACATGATCTCCATCCTTCCCCTGGCCCTCACCCACCCATGCTTCAAGTTCAAAATAATTATAAAACAATAATAAAATAACAGTGGTAATAGTGTGCTAGAAACAGTTGTTTAAGAATAAAAATAAAAATAATATTATCGGCTATATCTTTGCACAGCTTGCTAAGTCCAGAAACAAAACTTTACATACATCTTATTATTTAATCTTCACCTCAAACTTAAGAAGTAGTTTTATTATTCCCATTTAAAAATGAAGAAAAAGAGATCTCCTAAAGCAACTTATCCAATGTTATTTTTTCCTGAAAAGCCTTCTTGATCAGATCTCTCAAATCTCTATTAGCTGCCTATCCTATGAACTCCCATAGCACCAATAATAGCAATTAAGACACTAGATTATGACAATCATAAATGTTCCGTGAAGGAGTATTGTTAACTATTATATTGTCAATTCCTGGCATAGTACTTGGGTCATAGTAAGTGCTTAATAAATATTTATTGAATGGATAAAAAAACTAATAAACTCAAAGCTCTCCTTACCAAAAAAAAAGTGATAATTAGGCCTAATTAGGCACCACTGTATCTCATTCCCCATATTCTTCTGTTCCTCATAACTTAGTAGATACTCATCAGTTTTTTCTACTCAGCAAAACCCTCTTCAAGAATTGATAGAAGGTATTGGTGGAAGAATTGGTGTCCTATTTCTCATGACAGAAGCCAAAGCCTTGTGAAAACATTATTTTAACCATGGCTGGACACTGGTTGTCATTGTAGATACAATATGTGGAGCTATTCATGGTTCTGCTGCTTTCTAAATTATAATAACCTATGCAATATTACCTTCTGAACTGTGGATGGCAGTCATAGAGATACTCAAGTAGAACCCTCCCACACATTCCATAATGAACAGGACAACATGAAAACTTGAAGATTCTGCTTGGCTTTCCTCTGGAGTAGTCCTGGGTACTGGCCCACCCATCCTACTTGGCAGAAATGTCACATAGACCAATGTGAATTATAAACTGGATACAGTGAATTTCTGAGTAAAGGGGAAAAAATGCATGCGAAGGTTTGCCCTCATTTGAGGTACTCTTTCTGGCTAATTTCCTTTTTCTTGTAATTGGCCTTCAGCCAGATCCTTATTCTTTCAAAACCCAGTGATCCCATAACTTGATGGGATGCTCCTCATTAGTCATCAGAAGCTCCAATTAACTGTGGAGTCTGCCACAGTCAAAAGGAAAGTTGGCAATTTCTGATGAAAGCTAAAACTTAAACATTTTCTCTTTTAGAGTTACAGGTGCAACATAAAACAGTATTCAAATTATATTTTCAGAATCCTTGTTTTATAAGGCATTGTTTTCTTGCATATGTAGACTCATTCACTTAGGGTCCTGCCATAGAAGCTTGTTCATATTATGAAATTGAATCCAAAAAGGAATTTCATAAGTAAAGAGTAAATAGGAACCGCTCAGTGGGATCTGAGGTTCTAGATGTTGATTTTGATCATGTTGTGGATTTGTTGGCTCCTTAGGAATGTCCTGGCCCTCACCCCTATTTCTAGATGAAACAAGGATAATGGTCTAAGACAGTCCCTGAAAGGCAAGAAAAGTTTTTTCCAATGTAGTCTGAAAAGTGTGGAAGTAGGAAAGTCAGTTGCATAGTGTGTTTTGTAGTCTTAGATGACAGGGCCTTCTTAGCAGCATCTAAAGTTCCACATGGCCCAAGTCCATGGTCTATAAGAAGATACCTAATTTTCTGTCCCTTGGGGTAGCTCTGAGTACAAGTTTGACCTGAGAAAGCATTCTGGTAAACTGTTTAAAGTGAGAAAAAAACATTGCCTCTATGATATTAAACTTTGTAGTGCAAACAGGAATAAAGAGCCCTGAATCCAGATGTATTATCCACAGCGTGAAACAGTGAGATGTTGGTGAACAGCTGTCCCTTGGATTGATTTGTCTCCTCTAATTTTTATCCAGAAGTGTGCCAACACCAAAATCCAGCTGGAAAGTCTTATTGCAATTACCCTTTCTCATAACTACTCTGAAAGTGCTGGCAGCAAAGTGATGGGAATGGCAAGCTATAGAACTAATATGCTTTAAAAACAGACGGGACACTGATCACCTCTGTTCTGCCACATGTTGCCTTGCAGGAGAGAAAAAGCCTTGAATGCCTAACTGCATTGAGCTTCCTCACCATAGTCAGTAGCTGTTTGGGACACATAATTTCAACCTCAAGGTTTCTGAGAAGTTTTTGTAAAAAATATGTATTTTCTGTTCCTGTCCTTAATGTATGGAATCAGAAATTCTGGGCAAGGAAGCTACATTTTAAAAGAGTTCTTGGTACGATTCTTATGTACTTTAAAGTTCAAGAAGTTCTAAATATTTGAGAATCCAGGCACACTGTTACAAGCACTGTGAAGATACACTCAACTGCTTAACCATCAGAAAGAAATATTTTCTAAGTCAGAAAATAGCCCTCAAGTCACTGTTCTAGTAAGCTCTCTATACTTCTGGTTCTTTCCCCTAAATTCCATCTTGTTATTGATAACACTCACTTATGTGTTATCCTAGGGTCTTGTCCAGCCTTCTTACCTGGTTTCTTGGATCTGCTTAGTTTCAGGAACATAAAATCTTAGAATGTCAGGGCTAGAAGGGACTTTAGATATCATCTCTTCCAACACCAATATTCCATGGAGGTTTGGCCTTGGTGGGGTCGGGGGGTGTCCCATTATATCTTCTCTTAAGAGAAAATCTTGCTTTGGGAAAAATCAGTATATCCTCAATCAAACCCACATTTCTCTAATTCGTCAAATAGATGCTGAGAGTCCAGTGTTGTTTCAAAGGGCACAGCACTTAGAAGCCAGAGCCATATCAGTTTAAAGGCAATATCAACTAGGGGTGCCTTGATCACACAGTTCAATTGAGTATCTGACTGTCGTTTAGGCTAAGGTCATGAGATCGAGCCCCCTGTTGGGCTCCAGGCTCAGTGTGAAGTCTGCTTGGGACTCTCTCTCCCTCCACCCCTACCCCCTAAAATAAATAAATAAAATCTTTAAAGCTAATGTCATCTAAAGCAAGTCATAAGTGTATTGTCCTCTTTATACTGTTACTCTATGACTACTTCTCCTGGAGTGCAAGTTGTATGTATTATCAGCATTCCTGTGCACTTAGCACAGGCCTGTACATTTTAGGCTCCTGGAAAATACCTGTTTAATGATGGAAAAAAGAAGGAGGGAAAGGAGGAACTGTTCTCTTAAACAAAATTTAGGGCTGCTTTTGAACATGTGAACCTGAGCTACGACCAATAGTCTTCGTGTGGTTAAGATGGCCGGTGTTCATCAATATTCATGTTCTTTTCCTCATGAGCATAAAACAACACTTTTCAGTCTCCTTTGTGGATAGATGTTCTCATATAACTGAGTTCTAGCCAAAGAATGTGAGTAGAAGTGATAGGTACCCTGTGGACTCTGAGAAACAAAATGAGGGTGGTGGAGGGGAGGGGAGTGGGGGGATGGGTGAGCCTGGTGGTGGGTATTGAGGAGGGCACGTATTGCATGGAGCTCTGGGTGTGGTGCATAAACAATGAATCTTGAAACACTGAAAAAAATGAAATTAAATAAAAAAAAGAAGCGATAGACACCACTTCCAGAGTTGACTCATAAAGATCTCCCACATAGGATTCTTATTCTTTCACTATCCACCAAATAAATGAAGTCAAATATAAGGTCCTAGGAGAAGGTGGATCAATAAGACTGAAGGCTTTTGGTCTCTGACTATGTCAAACAAAAGCTCCACTGGCTTTTCCTGGACTGTGATGTAGGGAAGAAGGAAACTTCTATTGTTTCTGTAACCACTGAAATTTTGTTACATCATTTTGCCCATTGAACTTGCTTGAAAACAATCATGCTCATTCTCACAGTTTTGCCACTTATTAGGATGTTTCATTAGCTGGGCATCATTTAAATCATTTGTTTCTCTGAGTCTTAAGACTCCTGATTTCAGGGAGTCTGCACTTTAACAGATGTATGGTTATTAGCCAAAGAACCAATGTCTTCCTGTCTTCTAAAGTTCACTTATGGGTGAATAATGCAAAAGAGAATCTAGACTAATCAAAGGAAGGTAGTAACTTAGACCAAGTTTCACCATTATCAAAGTGATCTGTCATCAGAGCCAACTTCATGGGAATATGCTTGATTTAATGTTTGGTTATTGTCACCTTGAAATTCTTTATACTTTTTAAACAAGAGGCCTTACCATTTCATTTTGCACTGGGCCCTGCAAACCATTTAGCCAGTCCTGCATATCATACTTAAGGGAAACAAGAAATTTCTCTTTGGTCCATCTTGGACTTCTATTTCCTGGATGACTGGTCCCAACTACATAAGTATGGGCTACAGAAGGATGGGCTCAAAGACTAGACCTGGCCAGTAGTTGCCCATGTACATAACTTCATCTCATATCTTCCCTGCAACATGATAACTCTCTGAACTCTGATCTGCCTTAGGTGCCTCCATGGTAAAGAGGATGACATATTCCAATGCAATTACCCTGAAAAAAAAATGGAAGGTCTCCTTTATCAAAACTGAAAGAAAGTTATGTGATCATTTTTGAAGGTTTCCATTTCTTGATTTGCCTTGTTATAACTTTCTCCCCATACTTACTGCTTGAATTATCTCCTGTTCTTGTGATAGTCTTGATTTCTGATTCCTGGCCATCCTGAATTCTCATCACTCATTAGCAACCTCAACTATCAGCCACCTCAGAGGTTTCAGATTCCCCTCTATGTGTCAATGTACTTATCCATCTTTCTCTAGCCCCTCATGTATGTCCCACTGGACTTTTTAACCTGCCTTTCATTCAGGTTCTAGAATTTACCTTCTAGTTCTGGTTTGACTATTAGTCCTCAATTCTGCCATCACTACCAGAGGTATTTCTCCCTTTTAAAAAATAACTTTAATCAGTACTGGCTGGTAAATATTTAACAACCAGATATTTGCAGGGAAAGGGTATAAAAGCCTGAGCAGTGGTATTTGACGATTTCTGTAGTGTACATACTCCCAGCGTGACCAATTTCAAGGTATCAAAGTGACATCATTGAACTCAGAACTAGTCAATGTATGCAATTGACTTGACTATCATGAGCCTGTGTGAGGCAGTTCTAACATACTGCTGGTTTAAAGTTTAAATTGCCTCTTTCTGAAGAGCAGTCGCACCATAGGTCACCCTGCTGCCCAAGTTAAAACCCTCTTGTCTTCTAAAGCTCCCTTGAAGAAACAAGTCATTTTATACCAGAGAAAATCAGGACTATTCAAAGGAATTAAACTTAATGGTGGGGGCCGTGTTTGACTTCTTTGTCTCCTCATCCTTACATTAATTGTTCACTAAATCATATAGAACTTGTTTCCTTAATAGCTGGTAAATTGACATCATTTTCTCCATTTCTCCTGATACTGTCATTTTTTGGCTACCATATATATTTTTTTTGATATTTCTGTCTCCAGTCTTCCCCCCTTCTAATCTTCTCTCTATACTTCTTTCTAAATACAATGTGGTCATATTGTAACCTTTAATAGTATTTCATTGCCTATAGCAAAAAATCGTATATTGTCTTTTGTGAAATGTTCCAACTTCACAACTTCGCAGCGTCAACAGTAGTCCTCTCATCTCTTATTCTATGCTCCAGTTAAGTTGAGACACTTGAGTTTGCCTAAAATGCTGTAAACCTTCTTGTTTGTGTGTTTTTGCATTTGGTGTTTCTCTGCTTAGAATGTTCTCCTCCTGCTTTTTCCACACTGCTCACTCTCATCAATTTTCAGATGGTTCATTTATTTATTTATTTATATTTTTTATTATTATTTTTAAAGATTTTATTTATTTATTTGACAGAGAGAGAGAGCAGAAGTAGGCAGAGCAGCAGGCAGAGGGAGAGGGGGAAGCAGGCTGTCCGTTGAGCAGGGAACCTGATGCGGGGCTCCATCCCAGGACCCTGGGATCATGACGTGAGCGGAAGGCAGCTGCTTAACCGACTAAACCACCCAGGTGCCTCAGATGGTTCTTTTAGATAATGCTTCCTCTAAAGTCTTTCTGATATCCTCTACAATTGTTTTGATTTTGCTATTGTTATTGTTTCTCTGCTTTCATAGCATCTTGTTATCCACACTAATAATAACACATATTTATCAGGGCCTCAAAAGGAAACAGATGGCATACTTCAACTGGACAATTTGAGGGAAATCTAATGAAAAAAAGGTATAGGCAGAGCTTGGAGGAAGCAACCAGGTATAGTACAGCACTCTGTTGCTAGTAGCATCAGAAAGTTGCCACCTGATGAAGGAAAGGGAAAAAGATGTTACCATAACTCAGAGACAGTACTGTATAAAGGTACTTAATCTTATTTATTTATTTATTTGTTTGTTTGTTTATTTATTTATTTATTTGAGAGAGAAAGCATGAACAGAGTGGGGGGTGGAGAGAGAGGAAGAAAATCTGAAGAGGACTCCACACTGAGCACAGGGCCTAACATGGGGCTCAATTTCATGATCCTGAGATCATGACCTGAGCCAAAATCAAAAGTGTAACACTTAACCGAATGAGCCACCTAGGCACCCCAAGGTACTTCATCTTATTATGCCTGTGGTCTTTGGTAGAAATAGCCATAGGAACTCCACAACAAGGGAACCCAGAAAGTACATACCAACCTCACATCTCTCATGCCTTCCATTCTACTGCCAGTGACTCCAAATGGCTAATTCCAATAAGAAGGCAAATAGCAAAGAGGGAAAGATACAATTTGTATATATAATCCGTAAAAATCGGACTCTTATGTCATAGAACAGGATTGAGAGAAGTAGAGTGTAGATCCAGAAGTACAAACACAAGTTACCAGCACAGCCAATGCCTACTTATTGAACACTTACTTTACTTAACAAGTGGTAACCCTGTTCATAAAAGTGCCCTACATTATATACACAGTTATTTCCATTTTACAAATGGGAATACGGCTTCAGCTGGCTCTGCTGGCAAACAGGTGGCAGGACAAGGATTCAAACTCAGATCTGTCTTGGTCTGAAGTTTGAGTTCTTTCCATTTTCTCATATTGCCATTACTGTTTTAATATTGGTCTTATCCTCTAGACTGTGGTCTATTTGAGTACAAGGATAACATTTCATTTATCTTTATATCACCAGCACCTTGTGCAGTGGCTTACCCATCGTAGGTAAAGTTGATAATAGATACTTGTGAAATTGATGAACACAATTAACAAAATCATTTAGTAGTTTAATTTATGTGAGTGGGGACTGGGTAATGGAAACATGTCAGGGGGTGTTAGTGAATTATATCTGGTACAAAAGGCATCTCTTTGCAATTGTCCTTTATAAATAATTGTCCTCTTAGCATCATAGGGAGAAAGAACGCTTATCTGGTCTCTTAACCATAATGGAGAGTAACAAAAACTGACAATAAGTGGGTTCTCTGTATGCTGATCATCTTCCATCTTCTCCCCAACTTGGCTAAGAGCTGCGGGTAACAAACAATGGAACTTGCTTTTCCCAGTCCTTCCTCTATGACTTTTCTTCTGAGCTGCCATGCCCCTTTCTAATGGTTCATTTCTCCTTCCTTTACACTTAACTTGGCTTTTATATATCTGTCCATCACTGACTCTCTAACTACTGGCTAGGATGGCCTGACTCTTTTTTAACTTTCAAAGGAAGCTGCCCATTCTGAATATGTGATGTTAGAGAATAGGTTTTGGGAAGTCCTTGAGAACAGTTGTTTAGGTTCTTTCAAAGGTCGCCAAGTAATAAATAGTTCTTTGAAGGTGAAGGGTAAAGTAGTATTTTATCACCCTGTTCTCTGCTGTTCTTGTGATGGCTCAAATCATAAAACATGGTGTTTCAACCTTCGTAGAGAGATCCTATCAGCCTGGGGTTACTTAGTGGGCAGAGACACTTGCTTCCCTACTCAGTACCCAGGGCACTACTCAATCCCTGCCCAGTTGGAACTCCTCTGGTTGAACCTTTGAAACTCTAAAGCTGATTGAAGCTTCTGAGCCAACAAAAGAGGCAAAGCGCCTTTGTACTTCAGCGAGGAAATGTTCCAGTTCTTTTGCACTTTACTAATGAAGGCTGGTCCCTGTAGCCCTAGTGTCCCTGGAGCACAGAGGGGGGTTGTAGGAAAAAAGGCAACATCACTCTCTGAGGTCATTCTTCTCTTCACAGGGACTTTTATGGATGGCTTTCCAGTCATCAAGGGGTTTGCTACTCATTCAGGTTTCATAGCTTTGGATCTGGGTGAGGGAAAAAAAGAGAGAGCTATCTTGTATATTGCTGAATTGCATCAAGTATTCCAATGTCTGGACTCAGGCATACTTTGTCTCCTTTACATTCATCCCCACCAAGCTTCATTCATTTAGGGAGCCTAGCCAGCCTTTTAGCGATTTCAGTTTGCCATCGTGAATTTAATTTGTAAGTTATAGTGCTATGAAGATTAAATTATTTACCATTGCTGTTATTGTGGGATCAAGTTAAAGCACTTCACAGTAGAGTTTCAGATATTCATTCTGGTACCATCTAATGCCTCTAGTAAGCTGAGTGAAGGGAGTCATTGCTTTTGACACAATTTTAGAAAATGTGAGATTTTTAAAAGCCCAAAACCTAAATTCCAAATTTCAACCTGTTGTGTTATATATCTGGATATGGAAATTGAAGTAAATAGAATTGCAACAGCAAGCCTGAAAGGAGCTTTAGAATGTGATCCCAAATCTTCAACTTTATAAGTAAGCTGTTTGGGATGTAGAGTGATTACTGGACATGAGTTAATGTGTAAGATGAAAACGGTGTCCCACTGGTAATTGACTAGAAATCTCCACATTTGTAGAACCCATTAAATTAATTGTGGTATAGCTTACAATAAAAGAATATAATGTAAAAATTGTTCTGATACCACTTAGAAGCATCTGGTCCAAATCAGACTCCAATTTTAGACCTTGTCCTACCTAAAGTTTTCTATAATTTATTACATCAGAAGACTCAAAGGGTTATTTTTATGCAGGGAAAATTGGACTCATGTAAAAGTTATTTTCATCACTTCATCTAATTACAAAGCTGAGCACAGAACTATGACTACTCAAACATGTGGCAGATATAACAAGGGGTGAATAGAAATGAAAGACAGTCTTGACTAGCTACCAAGGTAAGCAAAGATAGGAGAAATGACTCTCATGATTAGAGGAGAAAATAAGAAAGCAATAATTTCTTTTTAGAATGTTTACACACTTGATTTGGTTAGGTATTTTAAGGGTTTGTTTTAACTATGATATTGATTTTTCCTTAGTAGCATATAGTTTGTTCCAGCAATAATGTGTGTTTTTATTGCAACTGACTTTAAGGAATATGGTCTCCCACTGAGAAAAAGAAAGAGACAGACTTATGGCTTGGCCAGGGAATGTGAATTTGAGCAAACAGACATAGAGTCTACATTTAGGCTACAGGTCCATTTTACTCCAGGTGATTTTTTTCTTCCTTTAGGATAACACGAAACTACATTAGCACTGAGGAGGAAATCATTAGCATTGAGGAGAGAAATTTAGTAACCTCTATGACATTAGCCATAGCAACTTCTTTCAGGACATGTCTCCAAACACAAAGGAAACAAAAGTGAAAATAAACTTTTGGGACTTCATCAAGATAAAAAGCTTCTGCACAGCAGAAGAAACAGTCAACAAAACAAATAGGCAACCCACAGAATGGGAGAAGACATTTGCCAATGACACCACAGACAAAGGTCTGATATCTAAGATCTATAAAGAACTCCTCAAACTCAACACTCACAAAACAGAGAATCACATCAAAAAATGGGCAGAAGACATGAACAGACACTTCTCCAAAGAAGACATACAAATGGCTAACAGACACATGAAAGAATGTTCATCATCTTTAGCCATCAGAGAGATTCAAATCAAAACTACACTGAGATACCACCTTACACCAGTTAGAATGGTCAAAATTAACAAGACAGCAAATAACAAATGCTGGAGAGGGTGTGGAGAAAGGGGAACCCTCCTCCACTGTTGGCGGGAATGCAAGTTGGTGCAGCCACTTTGGAAAACAGTGTGAAGATTCCTCAAGAAATTAAAAATAGAGCTACCCTATGACCCTGCAATTGCACTACTGGGTATTTACCCCAAAGAAGCAGATGCAGCACAAAGAAGGGCCACATGTACCCCAATGTTCATAGCTGCAATGGCCACAATAGCCAAACTGTGGAAAGAACCAAAATGCCCTTCAACAGATGAGTGGATAAGGAAGATGTGGTCCATCTATACAATGGAATATTATGCCTCCATCAGAAAGGATGAATATCCAACTTTTGTATCAACATGGACAGGACTAGAAGAGATTATGTGGAGTGAAATAAGTCAAGCAGAGAGAGTCAATTATCTTATGATCTCACGTGTGGAGCATAAAGAAAATCATGGAGGGCATTGTGAGAAGGAAGGGAAGGGTGAATGGGGGAAATCGGAGGGGTGATGAACTAGGAGAGACTGTGGACTCTGAGCAACAAACTGAGGGATTTGGAGGGGAGGGAGTGGGGGGTTGGGCGAGCCTGGTGGTGGGTATTGAGAAGGGTGTGTATTGCATGGAGCACTGGGTGTGGTGCATGAACAATCAATCTTGTAACACTGAAAAAATGAAATAAACATATTTGGGAAAAAATGTTTGTGGTTGGGTGCCTGGGTGGCTCAGTGGGTTGGACCTCTGCCTTCAGCTCAGGTCATGATCTCAGGGTCCTGGGATCGAGCCCTGCATCAGGCTCTCTGCTCAGCAGGGAGCCTACTTCCCCCTCTCTTGCTGCCTGCCTCTCTGCCTACTTGTGATCTCTCTCCTCTGTGTCAAATAAATAAATAAAATCTTTAAAAAAATGTTTGTGGTTAAAAGTGAAACAAAAGAAAATTTAGCATAAGGAGTTCAGCCGATTATTGAGTTCTTTAAAAAAACAAAGAATTTCTCTTTGGTCCAGAAAAATACTTTAACATTTTATCAACTCTCAATTACCTTTGGGGAGATTAAATAGATTTTAGCTTATCTAGTTTCCTTCTAATATATTGATGCTGAGAAGTAGTCTACACACAAGTCAGAATTAAATGGAATTAAATCCAAATCATGTAGTTTATAGCCATGTGACCTTGAGCAAATCTCTACCTTCTAAACTTCAACTTCCATATCCATTAAATGGTGTAAATAATGACTATTTTTAGGATTGGCACAAGTAAGTACTAAAAGATAAATATCAATAAATAGTGGTTTCAAATTTCTGATGAGCAGATTGTTGTCTGAGACTCAGCACTGTGAGGATATTTCCACTGTCTCTGGAAGTGACTGGAAGAGTAGCTGTTTTCTTATTTGTTTAGTTACTCTTGCTGCCCAGGGTCCAAACAACTTAGAAACAAAGGTATCTTGGGTTTGCACTAGTCCCAGATATATTACTTCCCAGAAAATTGAAGAGGCCAGAAATAGGTTGGAATATGAAGAAGGACCTTATTGTGCTTGCAGTCTAGTGAGCACTCATAATTTCAGACACAGGTGTATATAAATATGTTATTATGCAAACATAGATGTCAGTGTGTGTGGTGGGCTGAAAGCTCCTCATCACTAAATGAGCATAGACATTATTTTGTTTTAAATTCTTCTTATTAAGCAACCACTATGTGTTTAACACTGTTTTAGGTGTTTTATATATGTCATTTTTGTTTAATTCTCACCATTATCCTATGGAAAAGATACTATCCTCATTTTGCATTTGAGGTAACTAACCAGAGAACTTAACCTGGATTCATAAGCAATGTCAATGTTGTAAAGTATGGGTAAGGAATCTAGTTAAGACTCTTGGAAAAATCTAGTTCAGAGAAATCGTTGATCTGTGGAAATGAAGGGAAGTAAATCTCTTGGAAAGATTCTACAATGTTTTTATTTTTGCCCCAAATGGCACATTATAAAAATCAATTCACTTAAACAGCAACTAAATATACAAACCTATTTTCATGAGTCTTCTGGATATCTTGTACTTCTCCTTTAATAAAAATGATTTATAGGAGCACCTGGGTGGCTCTTTCAGTTAAGTGTCTGACTCCAGCTCAGGTTGTGATCTCAGGGTCCTAGGATTAAGCCCCATGTCGAGCCCCATGTTAAGCGCCACAACAGGCTCTATGCTCAGCAGGGAGTCTGTTTGTCCCTTTGATCCTTTTCCCCGTGACCCCTGTCCATGCTCTCTCTCTCTCAAATAAATACATATAATCTTTTTTAAAAAAGTGACTTATGAATAAATCAAATGCACTTAAATTCAGAGATAATGTCTACACCCTTATTAACTTTCTATTTGAAAGGTCTTGATGGTAAGATTGAGAAATCTCCTTTGTGAAGTGTTCAGTAATCCTAACTTCTAGGACTGACTTTTGGATATCTGACCAATAAAATCAAGCCTCTGATTAGTAAGCATTATGTTGGTTCTGAGGGGATTGCTATTACATCAATAATTCAACTTTATCACAAAACTATCAAATGAAAGTAGCTAATATAATCTTGTTGTATTTAATTGTTTCTTCTATACTGCCTCTCCTTTCCCAATAATGAAACATATGTAAACACAGCTATAAAGAAATAACTTTAAAAATATTTTTATGAACTTTATTTTGAATAAATGCATGACTTACCTCTACATGATGGTGACTAAAAATATTTCCTCCACTAACCTATTTCTGAAGTCTTGAATTTTACCATTAGAGAGAATTTCCAGCATCAAAATGCTAATTATCCTAGAGGGGAGTTTCTCAGACTTGACACTCCAAATGACATTTTGGACCAGATAAGTTTTTGTTGGGGGGAGTTGCCTTGTACATTGTAGGATGTTTAATAGTATCTCCGTCCCCTACTCACTACATGCAAGTGGAAACTACCTCCCCTTCCCAAATTATGATAACCAAAAATGTCTAGACACTGCCAAATGGTTCCTGAGGAAGCAAAATTGCCACCAATTGAGAACCACAGCCCCAGCAACAAGACTGTTATTCCATTTTCAGTCAGAGACAAAATGATCTTATTTGTTTTGCCATATGGACAAAAATCTGGAAGAACAAGTCTCAACAGACAAATTTGCCATCATCATTATTATTGAAAATAAATGTATCTTTGTTAAATAGGCAATATATGTTTATTGTAAATAAAAACAGAAAATTCAGGTAAAATTATCAGAAAAGAATAAACATTTTTATTTCCATTTTTTAGAGATAACCAGCATTGCTATCTATTAATCTTGATCAAACTCTTCAAAATAAGATTATATTGCAAGTATTGCTTAGTAATTTCATTATATTTAACCCAATAATATATAATTATCTACCTACAGAATAATTTTAAATAAAATAGCATCCCACTGTGTGTCTTTACCATTGGTGAGTCATTCATTTAATAGAGTGAATCTCTGTGTCAGGCACTGTGCTAGGTGACAGAGACAAAATTGTGAAGAAGATAGATGTGCAAGAAACTGCACTCATGAAGTTGGAGAGGCTAACAAAGTGAATAAGTAAAGTAAGAGAGAACAGGCAATAGCCTAACACCTGTTAGGAAGACAGGACTTGGCACTCAGGTGTGGGCAGTGGATCAAAACAGATGAGGATAGAAAAATGAAGAGTAACCAGTGCTAAAGACAAACTGTTGTCCTCTTGATATATGCTTCCCTCCATTTATTTGTCATTATACTGCTTAATAAGTGATTGAAGGATTTAGATTTTTATATAAACAAACATCCCTAATCATTCCTATTTGTTATTTCCACTACTCTTTCTCCCTCCCAATTTCCCAAAATGTGCAGGTAAATATTCAGCATCTTATAGCTGTCTTCCTAATAGGTCTGGATATATGCAGTGACCCTCTGACTCTAATGGAAGTATAATAAGTGAAAATTATGATTTTAAAAAAGTAGTTGAACTCAAATCAATATAGTATTCTAAACTAAATTCTTATTGTTTTATATTGTTTCTTCTAAGAATAACAACAGACCTATCTCCTCCTGATTAGTATCACCATCTCTGTCAGGGTGGTAATTCCTCTTTTTTGCCAGCTGGTCCCTTGACAGGAGTCTTGGAAGAAGAAGTTCAATGGGACATTTGCCATTTCCCCTACGAACCTGCAGAACTCACAGCTGTGGGATGGAAAGCAAAACTTCCTTGACTGGGTTACCAGGAGTGATGGGAAATAGGTAACCAGGGTCATTCAAATTTCTACTTTTTGGACCCATGTTTTTGCCAATTGAAAACACAACATTGTATAATAGTCATTGATTTAGAGTACGTACTAGATTCTTTGAGATGGTATCACATCCTTTTTGTGTATCATTTCCAAGCTGGCACCATAACAGACAATTATATCACTCTTTCAATCCAGCAGCTCCAGAGTGGTACAGTATGAGATAGGACTGGTAGATATCATTGTCTTATACCCAATGCTGTACCTCTTTTGCTTTAAAAAAGTCCCTTGATCTATGCAATGTCTTATGGTTAGTGTACCAATCAATCTGAAAACCTACAGATAGTGTGGTGCTGGCCGAGGATCTAAAGATAGGCAAGAAAAGACAGACTCATACCAAAAATAAAAGAGGATTCTCATCAAAAGAAAACTTATTTAGTACTGTAGGTTCTAGCCAATGCAATATAGCAAAGTAATATAGGAAATAAAGGCATTCAGTATGCTGTTAGCTATGGTTTTATCATATATGGCTTTTTTTATGTCAGGATATGAGCCTTCTAAACACACTTTGTTGAGAGTTTTTATCATGAATGAATTGTTGGATTTTGACAAATGCCTTTTCTGCATCTATTGAGGGGATCATATGATTTTTTCTTTTGTTTTGTTGACATGGTGTATCACATTGACTAATTTGTGAATATTGAATCATCCTTTCATTGCCAGAATAAATCCCACTTGAATGTAGTAAATGATCCTTTTAATGAATTGTTAAATGCAGTTTGTTAATATTTTGCTGAGGAATTTTGCATCTATGTTCATCAGGGATATTGGCATATAGTTTCCTTTTTTTACAGTGTATTTTCTGGTGTTGGTATCTGTTGGTATCAGGGTAAACCTGGTCTTATAAAATGTATTTGGAAACTTTCCTTTCTCTTCTACTTTTTTGGAATAGTAGGAGGAGGTATCAATTTTTTAAACATTTGGTAGAATTAACCTGCGAATCTATATGGTCCTGGACTTTTGTTGGGAAATTTTTGATTACTGATTCAATTTTATTACTAGTAATTGATATGTCTAGATTTTCTATTTCTTCTTGATTCAGTTTTGTAAGATTGTATATTTCTAGGAATTTATCCATTTCTTCCAGATTGTCCAATTCATTGGTATATAATTTTTTATAGTATTTTCTTATAAGCCTTCATATTTCTGTGGTGTAGGCATTCAGATTAGAATGAAAGAAAACTATCTGCAGATGCTTATCTGTGTAGAAAATCCTAAAGAATCTATAAAAATTCTATGAGAACCAAGAGATAGTTTCGAAAGACCATGAAAGGTATATATAGTCTCTCCATTTATGGCACTTATATAACAATGGGATCAAAATATATTTATAAGTTAAATATGAGCAAAAATATAAAATTAACAAAGTAAAAGCATCATTATAATGTGACAGTTTCTTTTTTCTTTGTTTTAACATGAAGGTAAGATCCACTATAACATCCTACACTGTTTCTAGATGAGCATGCCTCTTATTAACTTATTCTATGTGATAACTCAAATTCTTCTTCCACTCTTTCTCTTTCTACTATTTATATAGCCTTCTTAAATCAATTTGTATTTTAATTGGCTTGAATGCTTCATTTATTTGTTAATTCTTCATGAGTAAGCACAGATAAAATTGATAAGACTTGGACTCCACAAAATCATAGTCACAACTACAAATATACTCACTGTGTTACCACCAAATGATCCAGAATATGATTATAATAACTACTAAAGATTTGCATTAAAATGGACCAAAAAATCTCATATAGGGGCCTTTCATAATAATATATCTGTGGATCATACAGAAGTGCATGCATAGTTTTGGATACCAGTTTTGAGAAACACTGGTAAATACCACTCATTTAGCAATAAACCCTATAAAATCTGGTAGTACCTTTTGTATTGTGTCATATACATTAGAGCTAGGAGTTTTTCAAGATTTTATGGAACAGAGAGCATGCTCAGTGAGGATTTATCTGTTATTTCCTAACACATATTGAATTCTTGTCTGATATTTATGGATTAAATTATACCCAAACTCCTCTTCAATGCACATAATGCCTTGGACTTACATGAAATTCTAAGCTTCATATTTTTCTCTCTGCCATCCAGTTTAAGGAGAGGCTCAAATTAATATTCCATGAATAATAAATATTAAATGCTTTTATGTACGACATTGAAATATGAGCTTTATCTCATTTGACCCTACTGCAGCCCTATGAAGAGGGTTATATCATTTTTTTTTTTTTATTTTTGTTTGGCACTTTTTTTTTTCCCCAAATTTATTTTAATTTTTCAGTGTTACAAGATTGATTGTTCATGCACCACACCCAGTGCTCCATGCAGTACGTGCCCCTCTCGATACCCACCACCAGGCTAACCCCCCCCACCCCCTC
>CM052812.1:16062614-16078471 GCA_028533885.1 Nasua narica
TCAAAGATGATTTGACCATAGAGTTGTGGGTCCATCTCTGGGCTCTCTATTCTGTTCCACTGGTCTATGTGTCTGTTTTTGTGCCAGTACCATGCTGTCTTGGTGATTACAGCTTTGTAGTAAAGTTCGAAATCAGGCAATGTGATAGAACCAGAAAAGACCCCGAATTGCTAAGGAAATGTTGAAAAAGAAAAACCAAAAAGGATCTTCTGATAAAAACCTGGACACATTTATCAAAAGCTTTCCTTTATTGATACTTGCTCCGTTTTCAAAATTGTTGACCTTTCCACTAGACAAGTGAAAATACCACTAATTCTTCTAATAGTAGAGCCCCAGCTCTTCATTTTCAAACACTGCTCTTTATTACATCTAGATTCCTTTAACTTGCTCTGGCTTCTAACTACTGACCTATCAAGAACTTCCATTTAGAAAAAAATCACCACCAGCATTCGCAGATTTTAATCTTAACAAAACAGACATTTAGGTTTGTTGTTCTCAGCCTCTAAAAAGCTCCCAGGCTGAACTCTGCCCAGTCAACCAGCCAGATAGAGGCTGCCACAGGATTCTGTGTGGAGGCCTTTGAACTGCGAAGATTTGTTATATATTTTTGGCATCATAATTTTCTGTGTAAATATATGTGTGTGTAAACAGATATAAGGATGAGGTTTATAACAAATGTATTATAATATTTAACATTCAACTGTATCTTTAAACAAGGACTTTTTTAAGTATAAAAAGTCCAATTTTAATCAAGGGATTTGATTTGGTGGTTGATTTTCACAATTAGGTATCTCTCACAATCTTACATCAGATATCCTTTTACATTTTTTGGTTGATTTTTACCAAAGGTAGAAAAAGTATGAATTCCTTAGAATTATTTTATTGTGTCATAATTTCATTCTTAATTCTAAGGAACATACAAAACAAGGTTAAGATTCTTTTATCTGGTTCTTATAAGATAGGAAACAGATTAGTGTAGTGATTAAAAGTTTGGCTTCTAATCAGATTGTACTTCAAATCTCCAGTGTCACTTTCTAGCCCTAAGTCCATAGACAAATTATTTAACTTCTCTAAGATTCAATTTTCTTATCTGTGAAGTGGCAATAATAAAAGAATGTACTTTGTAAGTTTTCTGTGAGTACTAAGGTAATACATATGAGAAGCAGTAAGCATATAACTTGGCACATTTTAAGTGTTCACTTAATACTAGCAATTATCTGAAACTTTGCATGGTAAATCATTTTTGCTCATGGAGAAAGTCTGGAGAATGGTCAAAGCTGGGTACAATGTAATAGAATATAATGTGAATCAGATCAAGGAATTTAGGATTCAAAATTCAATTTCACCTGAAAGAATTTGGGAAGCCCATTTAATCCTCACTTATTCTCAATATTATTTTAAAAATACCCTGTGTTTTATTATCCCAGCTTCCTTTTTCCACATTTCTTCTCTTGCTATGAATTTTCCTTCCTCTTTATCACAAACATGCCTTAGAAAATAATCTGTTAAAAAAAATAAAATAATCTGTTGATACTTGCTGACACCCTAATCAATAATATCCTTCTCCCCACAGGAATTTTTTTTTTGGCATAATAACTCATCAGGTACTCATAAGCTATATATCAACTAAAGGAAATTCACATATTAGGAACTGAAAAAGGGAGAGGGTTTTGAAGTTGCTGGATATTGTCAATGACCTTGAAATACTTTTCTGTGGATATTCTTCTCTGGGTCTGTATAAAGCTAGATAGGCAAAAACAGAACAAACAAAAACAAAAATCTCACACTAACCTTTTCTTTTGGGTTGCTTGACAGACAGTGAGTTTCTAAATATTTCTGTTCTTTTGGTAAAATTTTCCATTTCACATACAAGTTCAGTTTGGCAATAAGCAGAAAAGGATGAAAAATCTTTTATTTTTTTTCTGTCATTGTGTGTCTATACATGTGCTTTGTCTGTATTTTCATACACACACACACACACACACACACACACACAGTATTTGGCCTTGTAAGACTATGGAGACATTCCAGAATAACTGTGCTTGGAGTTGGGAATCTGGTCCCAATCTGACTTCTATAGCTGACTGGAAGTCTCACTTTCCATATCTATAAAATTAAAATAATGAATGAGCTTCTGAACTGCAAATAGGATTGATTTTACAGTCCTTCTTTGAGTGATTGGTAGTGGCTGTGTAGGGTACTGACTTGAGGCAGCTGAAATGAATCTTGATGCATTGGTAGAGTGTTTTGTAATAAATTAACCATAAGCATGGGATAGAAGAATGAAGGTCCTAATGCCAGAATCTTGCCATCCCAGGACCACAAAATCACTAAGGTCTTTTCAATTTTTGCATCACATCAGGCTATGATCGCTTTTTTACTTGCTGAAGATGTGAAGTAGCTGCCTGCCAAGTAGGTCAGCCACCTCCTGTAACCTATTAGAAGGCTGTTGACATGTACTGAATGTATTATTGCTCATTCCTTTCTTAAAGAATTTGAAGAATAATAAATAATTTTTAAAAGCTAAAAAGAGAATTCACAAAAAGAAAGGGAAAATTTGAATAAAATATAAAAGAGAGAATGAGCATAAAAGCCAACAGTGAAATGTGAGGTTTGATTTTAATCTAACTTTATTCTCCATTATTTTCTTTTTCTATTTCATGTCCATAGACTGTAGCAAAATACAAAGGAGTCAGATTGGCCTTGTAGTAATATGTGAAGCCTGGACATTTTTCAAATTTTCTCATGAAAATGTCTGGTAAAATCTCGAGATTTGTTGAGGAGTTTGTATGATGGGGTAAATGCTTTAGCTGGCTTACTGAGTCAGACTTAAGCAGAGCAATCAAAATGATTGTTCTATTTAAAATTCATCCGCAGAAATGATCACTTGCGTCATCCTGCAAAGATGAGACGTGGATCTCATGTGAAGGCATTCAAAGTCTCATTACTGTCTACAGTGCCTTTAGATGCAAGTATTCAATGCATAGTAAATGGATCAGCACAGCCAAGTTAGGCCAAATAGTCACATGCTCTAAAACTATACAGAGTTTCAGAACTGGAATGACATTTTCCTTCTTATATTTTGCATTGAGAATACTATGCAAAAATAATGATATTGGCATGCTTGTAAAAGATATATTCTTGGTCGTCCTCAAGTATTCAGTTAAGTAATGATCAGGGCATACATGTACAGAAACTACCTGTGATCAGGGAAAGAAGTACTCAAAAAGATAAGAGACAACAGCTCTCAGATCCCACATGGGCCAGGACTCCTGGGTTCAATTAAGGACTAGACCAATTCCCTGCCAGAGAAGAAAACCTCATAATCAATGAATCTTTGGATAGAGTACTCAGAAGTATTGCCTCAGTAGTGGAGAATAATTAGATCTAGATAAAAATACTGTTCAGGTCTTGCCTAATAAATATTTGCCAAACTATTTCCAAATAACTGTATCCCAGAACAAAACCCAAGAATATAGTAATACAAAAATATCCAGCATTCAAAAAGGTAAAATACACAATATTTTGCATCTAATCAAAATTACCATATATAAAAAAAAAAATTACCAGGCATATAAGCAATCAGGAAAATGCCACATATAATGAGGAGAAAATCAATCAGCCAAAATTGACCAATACTGACAAAGACGTTAAATTAGCTGACAAAAATATTGGAAAATTATACTGTATTTTTATGTTCAAAAAACTAAAGGAGAAATTGAACATGCTAAATATAAAGATATTAAGAAAAGGCCTATATAAACTTCAGAAAATCAGAAAATAAATCATTGAAATAAAACCTGGATGAAAAAAACCTTAATGGGATTAATAGCAGATGAAACATTGTCAAAATTTAGTGAACTTGAAAACATCAATGGATATTATCTAAAATGAACCAGAGATACTTCTGGAGAACACTGCAGAGTAGAAGGACCACAAGCTTACTTCGTCTTATAAAATACAACTAGATAACACTCACGGCAGTGTAAATAACACAGAATATGACCTGAAGACTGGCAAACAAACTCCAGAACAAAATAGAGAAAGCCATGTCAAAGAGAGTAAGAAGAGAAGAGATGTGGTGGGAAGCTAAATCCTGTAGGTCTGGCCACTGAAGCTGCCTGTAGTTGTTGGAAGGGGAGAGAAACAGACTATCACACAGGGGAGACTGCACAGGGAAGCCAAATCCCCATAGCATTTGGCTTTGAAAACTAGAGGGGCTGAATTTCATTAATTCTTATCCAGCAAGACTTAAAGCCTAGAACTTTAAAAATCAGGGGGTTTGGCTCTGGGAGAACCAGAAAGGCAGTAAGAAATTGAGTCCTTCCCCTTAAAGAGACAGCACAAAAAACAACCTGGAGAGATACAGCACAGAAGCAATGGTTTGAAAAAAGCCTGGGGCATACAGGAGGGAAAATTACTTGCTAATCTCAGAGTTTGCTAAAGACTTCTCCAGAGACAAAGGGGCTGGCAGGTGTCATTTCTCTCCCTCAACCTCCAGGAAAAACATAACGACTTGTGGTGCACTTGCACTGGTGTCAGCATTCCCTACCTAATTTACTTACACTACGCCCTGTCTCCTTCAGCTGGGCATTCCTTGGTCCCAGTGCTACAGGTTCCCTCCCCCAGAAGACCAGTACAAAACTTGCTAAACTCTGAAAATACCTCATTTCCTGACTCTATGCTTTGTAGGGCGTTGGTCTCAGTACTGGCTTGTCATCTTCTGCAGAAAACACAAGCACCTTGTTGAAACTGCATGCCCCCACCCACACATGCTTTGCAGAGTGGCCCAGGCCAACCTTAATCTCTGTGATAGCTGCATGTACCCTATGGAAGAAGACTAGTGACTACCTTGTTAAAATCATACATCCCATCCAGACTTGCAAGAGCAAGCGACATAGTAGACTTTCCTGAGACACAGAAGCAGACACATAGAGTTAGACAAAATAAGGAGACAGAGGAATATGTCTCGAAAGAACAGGACAAAAATCACAGCAAGAGACCTAAGCAAAATGGAGGTAAGTAATATGCTTGATAAAAAATTTAAGGTAATGTTCATAAAAATACCCACTAGACTTGAGAAAAGAGTGAGCACAACAGTGAGATCCTTAACACAGAGAGAACAAAGAACCAGTCAGAGTTGAAGAACACAATAAATGAAATTTTAAAATACACTAGATGGAATAAATGGCAGTAGAAGAAGCAGAACAAATCAGTGACCCCGAGGACAGAATAATGGAAAGTAATCAACCTGAGCAGGTTAAAGAAAAAGAATTATGGAAAATAAGAGTAAACTTAGGTAATGCAGTGACTATATTGAGCATAATAACATTCTAATTATAGGGATTGCAGATGAAGGAAAGAGAGAAAAGGGGTAGAAAACTTATTTGAAAAAAATAATAGCTGAGAAATTCCTTAATCTGAGGAAGAAAGCAGTTATCCAGTCCAGAAGGCACAGATTCCCTCAACAAAATCAACTTAAGAAGGTCTACATCAAGGCATATAGTAAATAAAATGGCAAAAAGCCATGATAAAAAGACAATTTTAAAAGCAACAAAAGACAAGAAAACAGTTACATATGAGGGAAACACCACAAGGCTAACTACAGAAACTTTGTAGCCCAGAAGGGAGCGACATGATATATTCAAAGTGCTGAAAGGGAAAAATCTGCACCCAAGAATACTCTATCCAGCAAAGCTTTCATTCAGAATGAAAGGAGAGATAAAGAGTTTCCCAGACAAACAAAAGTTAAAGGAATTCATGACCACTAAATCAGCCCTACAAGAAATTGAAAGTGGATTCTATGAATGGAAAGAAAATACCATAAATGAAAATAAGAAAAGTAGGAAGCACAAAAGCAGTAAAAATAAGTATATATGTAAAAAGTTAGTCAAGGGATTCATAAAATAAGGGGATGTAAATTACAACACTATATGTCTAAAACATAGAGAGAAGAAGAGTAAAGAATGGGCTCAAACTTAAGTGACTATTAACTCAATATAGACTGCTATATGCAGAATATGTTATATACAAACCCAATTGTAACCACAAATCAAAAACCAGTAATAAATATGCAAAGAATTAAGAGACAGGAATGCAAGTATATAACTAAAAAAAGCTAACTTATAGAGAGAGAAGAGAGCAAAGGAAGAAAGGAATAGAGAAGATCCACAAAAACAAACACAAAACAAATTATAAAATAATATATATATACATATGTATCAATATTACTTTGAATGTAAATGAACTAGATTTTCCAATCAAAAGACCTAGCATGATAGACTAGATTTAAAAAAAAAAAAAAAAAGAGACCCATCTATATGCTGAACGAAATGCTACAGAAGACTCACTTCAGATCTAGACACTTGCAGATTGGAAGTAAGGGGATGGAGAAACATTTATTGAACAAATGGATTTCAAAAGAAAGTTGAAGTAGTAATAGTTATATCAGAAAAAAAATTGACCTTAAAACAAAGACTAACAAGAGACAAAGAAAGATACTATATAATTATTAAGGGGACAATCCAACAAGAAGACATAACAATTGTAAATATTTATGCACCTAACATGGGAGCACCCAAATACATAAAAACACTTAATAACAAACATAAAGGAACTACTTGACAATAATAAAATAATAGTAGGGAACTTTAACACCCCACTTATATCAATGGACAGATCATCTAAACAGAAAATAAACAAGGAAACAATAGTTTGAATGAGCCATTGGACCAAATGGATTGAATAGATATATTTATTCAGAATGCTCCATCCCAAAACAGAGAATATACAACTTTTCAAGTGCATATGGAACATTATCCAGAATAAACCACATATTAGGTCACAAAACAAGTCTCAGCAATTTCAAAATGATCAGAGTTACTCCATGTATCTTTTCTGACCACAGCACAATGAAACTAGAAGTCAACCACAGAAAAAATGTGGAAAGAACACAAATACATAGAAGTTAAATAATATGCCACTAAATAATGAAGGGGTCAACCAAGAAATCAAAGAGGAAATAAAAAAAAGTACATGGAGACAAAATGAAAACACAATGACTCAAAATCTTTGGGAAAAGGCACAGGCAATTCTTAGAGAAGTTTATAGCAATAGAGGCCTACCCTCAAGAAGCAAGAAAAACCTCACATAAACAAACTAACCTTACACCTAATGGAGCTGGAAAAGAACGAACAAAACTCAAATCCAGCAGAAGTTTGGAAATAATAAAGATTAGAGCAGAAATGAATGATAACAAGATTAAAAAAAACCAATTGAACAGATTAATGAAACCAGAAGCTGGTTCTTTAACAAGATCAGCAAGAGTGATAAAACTCTAGGCAGACTCATCAAAGAGAGAGACAGACTGACAAAAGGAGACCAACAGAGAAAGCACTCAAACAAACAAAATCAAAAATGAAAGAAGACAAATAATAACCGACAGCACAGAAATACAAAGGGTTATAAGAGAATATGAAAAATTATATCCCAACAAATTGACAACTTAGAAAAAATTTATAAATTCCTAAACCTAAACAAAAGCAGTAAGAAATAAAAAACTTGAACAGACAAATTATCAGCAATAAAATTGAATCAGTAATCAAAATATTCCCAAAAACAAAAGTCCAGGACAAATGGCTTCACAGGTGAATTCTACCAAACATATAAAGAAGACCTGATTCCTATTCTTTTTAAACTATTCCAAAAAGTAGAAGAGGAAAGAAAATGTACAAATTCATTCTGAAGCCAATATCATCCTGATGCCAAAACCACTTAAAGACACCACAAAAAAGAACTACAGGCCATTATCTCTGATGATCATATATGCAAAAATCATCAACAAAATATTATCAAATTAAATTCAACAGTACATTTAAAATATCATTCACTCCAATCAAGTGGGATTTATTCCTGGGATGCAAGGGTAGTGCAATATTTGTAAAACAATCAACATGATACAAGGCATCAATTAAAAAAAAAAGGATAAAAACCATATGACCACTTCAATAGATGCGGAAATGGTATTTGACAAAGCACAACATCTATTCATGATAAAAACCCTCAACAAAGTAGGTTTAGAGGGAACATACCTCAACGTAAAGAAGACTTTATATGAAAAAACCCATGGTGAACATCATACTCAGTGGGAAAGAGTTGAAAGCTTTTCCCCTAAGGTCAGGAATAAGACAAGGATGTCTACTCTCACCAGTTATATTCGACATATCACTGGAAGTCTTAGCCACAGAAATCAGACAAGAGAAAGGAACAAAAGGAATTCACATCACTAAGGAAGAAGTAAATCTTTCACTATTTGCAGATGACATGATACTATATGGAAACCCAAAACACTCCACCAAAAAACTACTAGACATGATCAAGGAATTCAGTAAGATCGTAAGATATAAAATCAATGTACAGAAAACTGTTGCATTTCTATACACCAATAATGATGCAACAGAAAGAGAAATTAGAAAACAATTCCATTTACAGTTGCACCAAAAAGAATGAAATACCTAGGAATATACTTAATCAAAGAAGTGAAAGGCCAGTACTCTGAAAACTATAAAACACTGATGAAAGAAGACAATACAAAGAAATGGAAAGACATTCCATGCTCACGGATTGGAAATAAAATATAGAAATGTCTATACCACTCAGAGCAATCTACAGATTTAATGCAATCCTCACCAAAATACTAACAGCATTTTTCACAGAAATAAAACAATCCTAAAATTTTTATGGAACGACAAAAAACCAGAATAACCAAAGCTATCTTGAAGAAGAAAAAACTGGATGTATCACAATTCCAGACTTCAAGTTATATTGCAAAGCTGTAGTAATCAAGACAGTATAGAACTGGCACAGGAATAGACACATAAATCAATAGAACAGAATAGAATGTCCAGTAATAAACAATTGTCCAAATAAACAATTGTCCAACAAACAATGTCCAATAAACAATGAAACAGTCATTAGTCTTCAAAAAGCAGGAAAAAATATCAAATGGGAAAAAGTTTCTTCAACAAATGATGTTGGGAAAACTGGACAACTACATGCAAAACAATGAAACTGGACCTCCTTTTTATAGCCACACACAAAAATAAATTCAAAATGGATAAAAGGCCCAAATGTGAGACCTGAAACCAGAAAAATCCCAGAGAAACACAGGCAGTAATTTCTCTGACATTAGCCATAACAATATCTTTCTAGATATTTCTCTTGAGGCAAGGGAAATAAAAACAAAAATAAACTATTGGGACCACATCAAAAGAAAAAGATTCTGCATAGCATAGGAAACAACAAAATGGAAAAGCAACCTACAGAATGGAAGAAGATATTTGCAAACAACATATCTGATAAAAGGTTAGTATCCAAAATATATAAAGAATGTGTACAACTGGGGCCCTTGGGTGGCTCAGTCAGTTAAGTGTCTTCCTTCAGCTCAAGTCATGATCTCAAGGTCCTGGGATCAAGCCCCACATAAGGCTCTCCACTCAGCGGAGAGTCGGCTTCTCCCCTCTCCCTCGGCCCCTCCCCATAGCTTGTGCTCTCTCTCTTCTAAAAACAACAACAACAAAAAAAAAAACCTTAAAAAAAAAGAATTTGTACAACTCAACACACAAAAAACAAATAATCCAATTTAAAATGGGCAGAAGACAGGAACAGACATTTCTTCAAAGAATGTATCCAGATGGCCAAAGATACATGAAAAGATGCTCAACATCACTCATCATCACAGAAATGCAAATCAAAACTAAAATGAGATATCACCTCATACCTATCATAATGGTAAAATCAAAAATAAGAATAAGTGTTGGAGAGGATGTGGAGAAGAAGGAAACCTCACGCACTGTTGGTGAGAATATAAACTGGTGCAGCCACTCTGGAAAACAGTATGGAGATTCCTCAAAAAGTAAAAAGTGGAAACCCCTCTATGATCCATTAGTCACACTACTGGTTTTTTACCCAAAGAACACAAAAACACTAATTCAAAGGTATACATGCACCCCTATGTTTCTTGCAGCATTATTTACAAGAGCCAAATTATGGAATCAGCCCAAGTAACCACTGATAGATGAATGGATGAGAAGATAAGGCATATATAGAGAGAGGTAGAAGATATTGTGTGTGTATACACACACACACACATTCTTAACTAAAGAGAACAAACAGTAAATAGAGGAAGTGGGGTGGGGGAATGGGTGAATAGATGAAGGGGATTAAGAGTATACTTATCTTGATGACCACTAAGTAATATATGGAATTATTGAATCCCTATGTTGTGCACTTGAAATGAATATAACAGTGTATTTTAACTATACTGGAATTAAACACACACACACACACACACACACACAGAGAGAAAATGAAACACAGAGAGAAAAAAAATTAAAAGTCAAAAAGGACATAAAATTCCATAAACTGTAGTACAATTTCGGAGACTTAATGTATGTCCTTAAGGAAGATGGGAACCAAGAAGACAATTGAAGATATGGTGGCCAAAAATTCTTAAATGTGTAAAACTATAAACTTTCATGAAGCTCAAAAACTCAAGAATAAGACATGTAAAGAATACTATACCAAATTACACATTGCCCAAAACTAGGGATAATGAGAAAATTTTATAAGCAGTCGGAGAAATATGTTAAATTATATTCAGAGGAACAAAGGTAAGAACAACAGCAGATTTCTTGTCAAAAATAATGCAAATGGAAACACAGGGAATCAACATTTTTAAAATTATGAAAGGTCAAAAAACTCCATCCATCTAGAATCCTACACCCGGTGAAAATAACTTTCCAAAAAAGTGACATAAAGGCTTTTTCTGATATTCAAAAGCTGAAAGAATTTATTACCAGTAGACTTGTACTGCAAGAAATGTTTTAAGAAATCTTTCCAGTAAAAGAAATAGGATACTAGTTGGAAATTTGAACTTACACAAAGACAATAAAGATCTGGTTTTTATTATTTAAATATCTTTTAAAAATAACTGTGTAAGTAAAAATAATCAGATGTGAGGTTTATATATAGAAGTAAAATGTATTAAAAAAAAGAAGTAAAATGTATGACAGTAATAGCACAAAGATTAAGAAGGTAAAAATGGAAGGAAACTGTTACGAAGTCCTTATAATATGATATAATATAAAATGACATGTTGTCACTTGAAGATAGACCATGATGTTAAAGATTATATAAAATCCTAAAGCATCCCCTAAAATAACAGAAGAAATAATTATAGCTAATAAGCTAACAAAGGAGAATAAAATGGCATTAAAAAATGTTTATCCAAAAGAAGGCAAGAAAAGGGGAAAAAAGATCATATAGAGAAATCAGATAGTAGGTTAATTTAAATCTTTCCATATTAGTAAACATATGATATGTAAATCTATATAACTAAATTAAAAGTCAGATACTACCTATCATATTAAATAAAAAATTAAGACCAAAGTGTATAATACCTACAAAAACCTACTACTTCAAATATAGACACAAGTTAAAAGTGTTCAAAAAGATATGCCATGCTAATATTATAATATGTCATGCTAACATCATCATTTCATAATGATAAAAGTATCACACATTGCTGGTGAAAAGTTAAATGGAACAATCCCTTTGGAAAACAGTTTAGAAGTTCTTTATAGGGGCACCTGGGTGGCTCAGTGGGTTAAAGCCTCTGCCTTTGGCTCGGGTCATGGTCTCAGGGTCCTGGGATCGAGCCCCGCATCGGGCCCTCTGCTCAGCGGGGAGCCTGCTTCCCCCTCTCTCTGCCTGCCTCTCTGCCTGCCTCTCTGCCTGCTTGTGATCTCTTCCTCTCTGTCAAATAAATAAATAAAATCTTTAAAAAAAAAAAAAGAAGTTCTTTATAAAGTTAAATGTAAACTTGCCATATGACCCAACCATTTTATTCCTTGGTATTTATTTACCCAAGAGAAATAAAAGCATATGTTCATATAAAGACTTGTATAAACATGTCCATAACAGCTGTATGTATATGATTAAATCAACCTAAATGTTCATCAATAGGTGAATGGATAAACAAAATATATTATATCCATACAATGGAACACTATAGTATTTTTTTTAAAAGATTTTATTTATTTATTTGACACAGAGAGAGAGAGATCACAAGTAGGCAGAAAGGCAGGTAGAGAAAGAGGGGGAAGCAGGCTCCCTGCTGAGCAGAGAGCCTGATCTGGGGCTCGATCCCAGGACCCCAGGATCACAACCCCAGCCAAAGGCAGAGGCTTTAACCCACTGAGCCACCCAGGTGCCCGGAACACTGCTTAACAATAAACAGAATGAACTCTTGATGCATGCAACAATGTGGATGAATCTCAAAATAATGTCTCAGCTTGAAAGACACCAGATAAAACTGAATATACACTATATAATTCTATTTATATAAAATTCTAGGAAGTACAAACTATTAGATAGAGACAGAAAGCAGATCATTGGTTCCCAGGTGAATGAGCAAGAGGGTATTGTGGGTAGAGATGAAGGGAGAGGTGACAAAGGGGCTCAGGATGTCTTTTGAGAGTGTGTACATGTTCAATATCTTTATTGTGGTGAGGAATTCATACATCATATTGGACATGTGGACATATGTCATGTCAAAACTTACAAGATGGTATACTTTAAAAACAAGACAGAAGATCATAGGGTGAAGGGAGGGGAAAATGAAACAAGATGAAACCAAAGAGGGAGACAAACCATAAGAGACTCTTAATCTCAGAAAACAAACTGAGGGCTGCTGGAGTAAAGGTGGTAGGAGGGATGGGGTGGCTGGGTGATAGACATTGGAGAGGGTATGTGCTATGGTGAGTGCTGTGAATTGTGTAAGACTGATGAATCACAGACCTGTACTCCTGAAACAAATAATACATTATATGTTAATTTAAAAAAGTAAATAAAAATGTGCAGTTTATTGTACAATTATACCTCAATGAAGCTATTCAAAAATAAGTAGAATACAAAGTATGCAGAGAAGATATCACCTCAGGGTGATCAGGATGCAAATGTTTACCACTTTTACTTTCATTTTTACACCTTAAACATTAGCATTTTATTTTATCAGCAGAATAACTAACTTGAAAACTGTCTCAAAAACAAGTAGATGCTGACTAGGGATCTTAATTGGACTCATATTAACTGAATATATTATTCAAAGACAAAGGCTATCATGTTGGCTTTAAGTATCTTTCCGTACAATTGTAATTTTTCATCAATTTAAACAAACTTATAATAACCTCACTTAAAATCTTTTAAGTCACCCAAGCAAAATTTCAGACTCTTTTGTGGCACAATTGCAAATGTGGACACAGACTCATAATGCCTGAAAGGACCTCAGAAATATCTGGCTTACTTTTACAGAAAAAAAGTTGAAGGTCAAAGGAAATGAGCTTGAGGCCCATGGTTAACTGAGACTGGAACTTGTGTCTCCTGACTCTCTGGGTTTCAAACTCAGAGGACTTTAATATAAAGCCCATCCATTATATATTTGTTAAATTTTCAGTGAATATCCCAGTTTGAATTAGTGACTTTATCTTCTATTTTAAAATATATTGAATTATTATAAAAGAAAAAACATACTCTGGTGCCAATATCTATACCTCCCACCTTTATACATTAACAAGTTTCCATTTTTGGAAAGGGATAGAGTAGGAAGAACATAACTGCCCTCATCTCTTCATCCTGTCATTTTTGCTCTGTTATATTTAGGGCATGGCCCATTTATTAGGGTTTATGAAAAAATGGACCAACACAAACTCTCCCATTTTCCCCCTTACTTATGTTTTTTTTTTTAATTTTGTACAACACTTAATTTTTTTCTATATTTTTATTTTTTATTAAATTTCTGGTAATAATTTTTCCAGGGATTCTGGGAACATTTATTCAGTCTTCTCAAATACTAAGCTATTCAAGGTATAAACTGGCAGAAAAACTGCCAAAAGCAAGAGAAAGAAAAAGAGAGAGGAAATAAAGGGCCAGCATAGCCATCCATCCATTAGAATGAGTAGAGAGGTAGAAATCTATGCATGAATCAATGAAAACTAGCATCGGTCATTAAGAAACAGATGCACCACAATCATGGTGTTTCCCATGAACACACAAAAAATTTCTCAGCTCTTGTTTTTTCCACTCCACCATTGTTTTGTATGACTCTTCCATAAACTCAGTCTAAGAAGAAAATGTTAATTCTTTGTGGTGCAATTTGAATCTAAAATTTAACATTCTCCTCCTCCTACTTTTTTATAATTTCTTTTTTCCCCCAAATATGTTTATTTTATTTTTTCAGTGTTACAAGATTAATTGTTCATGCACCACACCCAGTGCTCCATGCAATATGTGCGCTCCTCAATACCCATTATCAGGTACCGCCCAACCCCCACCTCCTCCCTCCAAAACCCTCAGTTTATTGCTCAGAGTCCACAGTCTCTCACGGTTCATGGCCCCCTCTGATTTCCCCCCATCCACCCTTCCCTTCTTTCTCACAATGCCTTCCATGTTTTCCTCATGTAAGTGGGACCATAAGATAATTGACTTTCTCCACTTGATTTATTTCACTCCACATAATCTCTTCCAGTCCTGTCCATGTTGATACAAAAGTTGGGTATTCATCCTTTCTGATGGAGGCATAATATTCCATTGTATATATGTACCATATCTTTATCCATTCTTCTTCTCCTCCTCCTCCTCCTGCTTCTTCTTCTTCTTCTTTTCTTCTTCCTCTTCCTCTTCCTGTTCTTTGAGGGTGAGAGGGAGAGAGAATTTTAACCAGGCTCCATGCTCAACATGGTGCCCCATGTGGGGCTCAATCTCACAACCCCAACATCATGATCTCAGCAGAAATCAAGAGTCAGATGCTTAACCAACTGAGCCACCTAGGCGTCTCTAAAATTTAATCTTCTGACACTTTCTGCATAAAGACTTTTCAGAAATTCCAACCATATTCGTAGGATTGAGAAATAGGAGGCGATAAAACAAGGCTAATCTTCAAAGGAATTTAATTGTAGGATAACACATTGAATCCTACAAAATAATTGGGGCATAATAACAATTATAACATAGAGTGGTTCTCAAATTTGAGGGTCACAGGGCATTCACTGGCACTTCTCCCAGAAATTCTGATTCATTAGATTAGGAGTAGAGCCTACAATTTCCACTTATTAGAAGTTTTACAAGTGATTTTTCTGCAAGCAGATTTGTACTTATAAAAATTGCTTAATCTTTTACCTTTTTGTTGCTAGTAAAATTTTGGTTAAAATTTCAGCCCCACAAGTCACTAGTCAGAAGTCATTAGAAAAGTCACATGACCACTCTGTGTCTCAGCTGTAAAATAATGAAATAATATATGTAAAGTGCCAGGTACATAGTAGATACTTAAATAATATCAGTTTCTTTCCCCAAAAACATACAATTTTCCTTCTTAATCTGAGCCTTAATTCTTAACCTGTGTGTAAATAACTCCACATATTTAAGATCATGAAAACTCACATACCTCAACTCCAATGACCAGTTGCCAGTCTCAGAAACATTTTTGCTATGTGTGAATGACTAAGGCATGACAGAATATTGATGTATGCATATAATTAGTCATGTTATAAAAATCAGCTGATACAAGATTTTAAAACTTATTCAAGTAAAAGAGTATAATCCTTAACCGAAATTGACCACCCTGCTTTAGGTGTTATTTTGTAAACTGAAAAAAAAAATAACTGCTTTAAGCATAAATAGGAAGGTATAAAGCATTTCTGCTTATAGACAAGAGTTCAAGGTGAATCCTTACCTATATATATTTTTTTTAATTTTCAGAGTTAATTTATTAAGACATATTATTCCTTGATGAATTTTTTTTT